>JAWRVZ010000203.1:320619-355619 GCA_037043235.1 Rhodeus uyekii
CCATGAGTGTTGTCAGTTGTTTCTGATCACTACCTTCCTTCATGTGGCTATATATATCCTGTTGTGTTTGCTGTCCATTGTGGTTTGTTGTTGCTCCATGTCGGTTCTATATTGTGTTCCTGGTTCCATGTATCCGTCTCATCCGGTTTGTTTGTGTGTGTTCTTGTGGTGTCTCATATAGTGTTTCAGTTACCACTTTCCCCCATGTGGGTGTTTTCTTTTGTTCCTTATCTGTCAGACACTCAGCATTTTGAATGGATCTGAACACCAGAAGAGAGCCTCAAGATTCCTCAAACATTTCCTTAAATATCCAAACCAAGGGCCTCATTTCTAAAACTGTGTGTAGGATCCCTACTAAAAGTTTACGTACGCCCAAAAGCCAAAAATGGCATACGGCAAAAAAATAAAAATAAAAATTATAAAACCATGTGTACGCACACCTCTAAGCTATGTTCCCTTTATAAATCACAGATCACATGATTTACACATATGTGAAGCAGCCTCATATCTTGCCCTGTAGACGCCCATTGTTAACCATAGATAGTCAATGTAAATCACCTCATGATTGCACATCGGCATGTAAATGAGAGTGAAATCCCATATATACCTGGAAAACCATATACCATATATATCATGCAACCCACCAATTACCGTAATCAATCCAAGAAAGTGAAAACGTGTATTTATTTTACTTTGAATAATGGCGACAGGAGAAAAGAGGAAAAAAACATAATTTCTCAGATCAGTCTTGAGCAATCTTGTCCGCCTTACAGTGGCCCCTTGTGGATGCAGGGTAATAAAGCCAGACCAAGTAGAGGAAACTAATTTTGGTAAGCCTTGCCCCCCGAAAGTGACCTTCAGAAAACATCTATGTTGTTGAAGGTTGGAGATACCTTTCGACTGCTTTACGTTCTAGTTGGAGAATTAAGTGGATAAGAGCAGGGATAAGGCTCTGCTCCCAAGCAAACAATGCAAAAACTGTGTGTCCCTGCCCGTGATGTAGCGAGTACAGGGAGTGACACACAATCTAAACTGCTGTTTGCTCTGTTGCCATAGTAGATCTTGTATGGTGTGGGATGCCCTGTTCTTTTTAAACTCACTGGTAAGCACCATTTTAAGAAGCCTAAATAGAGAGGATTTTTTTAGTTAAAGGTGGATATTTTAACTGTATTGAGAATGATAAAATTCACCAAAATCATTTAGGCCCCGTCCACACGGAGACGCGGATCACTGCATCAGCATACATTTCTTATCGAATTGGCATTCCGTCCACACGCATCCGGCGATTTGGGAGACTGAATCCGCTCACTTTTTATACCGGGTCCTAAAGTGGATAGATCTGAATCCGACACCCTTGCGGACTTGTGTGATCGGCCAATCCGTATATTTTTTGTTTACCGATGATGTCATCACATCACGTGTCGGCTGCGTCACAGTAACAGCAACAGTGTTGCCAGATTGCGTTACCTACACCGGATTCAGTCGGTTTTAGTGGTATCGTGTGGACCAGTGGTTCCCAACCGGTGTGCCGCGGCACTAAGGGGTGCCGTGAGATCTTTTGAGGGTGCCGCCAAAATTTCAAAAAAAAAAAAAAAAAAAAAAAAAAAAAAATTCGCACCAACGTCATTCTCTGAAGGTTGTGTTCATCTGGCTTCAGCTCTGAAATCAAACCCCTCACACCTGAGAGAACTGAATCTGTCCAGGAATAAACTCGGAGACACTGGAGTGAAACTGCTCTCTGCTGTTCTGGAGAATCCTCTCTGTAAACTGGAGGAACTGAGGTAAGATCAAATGTTACTCTCACATGAAACTCCCTGTGAATTTCTCAATTTCATTTACTCATGATGCAACATAAAAATGGAAAGAAATGCAGTGAAAATAGACTTACTGAAACCAACAAGATCAAATTACCTGTTCATCAAATTTGTTCATTTGGTGTAAGATAATTAATATTTTTCTGTTTGAAATGTTTACTGTCTTATATGTTTATAATAAGGATCAAAATCCCATAAACTTTCATTGATGGAATGTTCACATGAGCTGAGAATGTTCAAACTCCAACCGGCAAAATTCTAATTTATCCATTGAGAATCGTTTAGGTTTCTATTCTATCTAATATATTTCTAATTAATCTTTTCAATTCTCACACACACATTCTCTATCACACTCACACACTTTCTCTCTCACACACACACACACACTCACATTATCAGACAAACACACACACTCACTATCTCACACACACTCATTCACCTACTCACATTACCCCCAAACACATACACTCAAACACTGTTTCTCTCTCTCTTACACTCTCTCTCTCTCTCTCTTTCTTTCTCACTCTCACTCACACACTTACATACACAAACTCACTCACATACACACTCATACTTACCCACTCTGGGTCTCTCACACACACACACACACACTCACATCAAGCATGTTGATTTGTGCTCTTCTAATAATGAAGTCTTTCTTGATCTGATCGCTGTGTCTGATAAGAGAGACAAAAGAGTGTGTCATTATTCTCTACAGGTTGAGTCTGTGTGATATCACAGATGAAGGTTGTGTTGCTCTGGCTTCAGCTCTGAAATCAAACCCTGACCACCTGAGAGAACTGGATCTGTCCAGGAATAAACTAGGAGACTCAGGAGTGAAGCTGCTGAAGGATCTGGGGGATGATCCACATTATAAACTGCAATCAATATTGTATTGAATTTTTTTTTTCTTTTTACATTTCATCATATTTTCATTTAAAATTCAAATGGAATTTTACTCACTAGAAATAAAAGGAAATTGTAGCAGGTTAAGTAACACCTCTGGTGTGTGAATATTTTGTCTGACATCATGTATTGAGTCTTAAATTCAGCTTCAATTTTTGTTGGTCTCTGAACTTCAAACTGTGTGTCTGATTGTGAAAATTTTATTAAGAATATTTTACCCTTTAACTGTTTCCATGTGTGTGATAATCTGATTATTTGTTATTAACCGATGTTAAGTTTGCAGTGAAGTGTAATTACAATTTCTGTTGGTTCTGTATCAACTGGACTTTGTGTGAAAGTGACCTTTTGATTATATAAAGTGACTTTGAATTGATTTGATATAGCTATCTAGTTATTAAGTTTCCTTATGAAAAGATGTGACATACTTAATGTCTCATTCTATATATGTGACTGTGTGTTTTATTTTAAGCATTAGACGATAGTCTGATCTTCTAATGGTCAATAAGCATCCACTAGAGACTCAGTCAACAGAGACTGTAGATACGGTGACTTTACTCTCATAAATTAAAACTTCATTTAGATTTTATTGATCATCTGACAGACCTGATGAGGTGGCAGTGAAACACCTTTTATTTCACAGCAGCAAATTGTAGTTTTTCATTCATAGTGTAACAGAAGAGGACTCACAGGCAGGGATCCAAATGCTATGTCTTTATTAAGAGTAGTCGTACAGGCAGAATGGTCACAAAGGCAGGCAGACGGGATCGGGATTGTGGTTCAGATAGGTGGTCAAGACAGGCAGCAATAGTCACAAGCGTTAATCCAAAGCACGGGTCAGGGTAGGCAGAACACGGGTAAACAGGCAGGATAAACAACACTTAGAATTATCGCTGAGCAAATCGCGACTTCGCCCAGAGCTGTGGGTGAAGGAGTCTTTTATAGTTCATGTGATTGATGACAGGTGATGTGACAAACAATGGTAATGGAGTCCAGCTGTGTGTGTGTAATCAGTCCAGTGTGATGGTTGCTGGGAAATGTAGTGTGTAGTGAAGTGTCAGTATAAGTGAGTGAGCTCCTTCTGGTGGCCATGGAGGGGAGCGCAGAGCTCATAATCATGACACATACCGTATTTTTTTGAGTATAACGCGCAAATTTTTCTACCAAAAAAATAAATCAAAGTTAGGGATGCGCGTTATGCACGAGGCTGGGCTGGGGTGGGGTTTGTTTTGACGGATGGTCCTTTGAGGGCGCTGGCGAATTGTGAGTTCGCAATGCGCATTTTACAGGCTGTTTAAGTAGCAATATATGCATAAAATAAAAGGCAGACTCGTGAGTGCAATTCAGCAATTATATTCAAACATAAACCGCGGCAACAACCGCAACATAGCCCAAAGCAATCGATTGCATGATACATTACATCCCGTAACACAGGCTGCAGCCTCTCACTGTACGTGAGGGCGAAGAAAAAAAAAGTCCCCTCGCCGCTTCATTTCCTCACCCATTCAGACGCAGAAGAAAGCGAAGAAACCGGAGAAACAGATGTTCCTGCCAACTGAGACACTGATGAAAAATTAACTCCAGAAGAATGGGAGCAACTCTTTAGTGTCTCTGATGAGGAATCTGACGTCGAAGGATTTTAAATAAATATTTTTACCGGTAATTCTCTTTCGGTATTGTGTTCATTAGTTTATGTTGTCAATAAATATGTTATATATTTTATATAAGTTATATATGTTATATAAGTATATATTATACAATAAATAAATGTTTTTTATCATGGCTGCACGTGTTCAACAACGTTTTTTGTCAATTACAATGCTTGGTGTGAAACAAAATTTTATACCGATTTTTAATCGAAAATTAGGGGTGCGCGTTATACACGTGTGCGCGATATACTCGAATAAATACGGTAGATTAACCAGTTTATTTGTATAAATGCACAGTGTAAATTCAAAAAGTTTGGAGTTTTTTATAGAGTAAATATTGAGGCTGAACATGTTTGTGTTGAAACAGCCGAGGGAGATAAAGACTAATGAAAGATTAATTTTCATCATTATGAAAAAAATAAAAATCTGTTCAATCTAATTTTTGGAAGACACACATCGGAAACTTGAATGTATACATGTTTTTTAATAAAGGTTGTATTGCAATTGTATTTAGCGTTTCTTTTTAAAATCATTAGTGGTTTTGGCATTTATTAAAGTGTTGATTTAAGGCTCAATTGTAGAATTGTGGGTTTCCTGATGTTACGGGTGAGGCTCCCTCTCCACCTCCTCCTGATCACCAGAGGGAGCTCTCACCAGAATACTAATCGCCTTGGACTACATTTCCCACTGACACTTGCGCCTGAGACTGATTGCCAGCACACTGCAGCTCGTTACTCACCCTATACAGGGAGTGCAGAATTATTAGGCAAGTTGTATTTTTGAGGATTAATTTTATTATTGAACAACAACCATGTTCTCACTGAACACAAAAAACTCATTAATATCAAAGCTGAATATTTTTGTATCAATATAAGTAGTTTTTAGTTTTAGCTATTTTAGGGGGATATCTGTGTGTGCAGGTGACTATTACTGTGCATAATTATTAGGCAACTTAACAAAAAACAAATTTATACCCATTTCAATTATTTATTTTTACCAGTGAACCCAATATAACATCTCAACATTCACAAATATACATTTCTGACATTCAAAAACCAAACAAAAACAAATCAGTGACCAATATAGCCACCTTTCTTTGCAAGGACACTCAAAAGCCTGCCATCCATGGATTCTGTCAGTGTTTTGATCTGTTCACCATCAACATTGCGTGCAGCAGCAACCACAGCCTCCCAGACACTGTTCAGAGAGGTGTACTGTTTTCCCTCCTTGTAAATCGCACATTTGATGATGGACCACAGGTTCTCAATGGGGTTCAGATCAGGTGAACAAGGAGGCCATATCATTAGATTTTCTTCTTTTATACCCTTTCTTGCCAGCCACGCTGTGGAGTACTTGGACGCGTGTGATGGAGCATTGTCCTGCATGAAAATCATGTTTTTCTTGAAGGATGCAGACTTCTTCCTGTACCACTGCTTGAAGAAGGTGTCTTCCAGAAACTGGCAGTAGGACTGGGAGTTGAGCTTGACTCCATCCTCAACCCGAAAAGGCCCCACAAGCTCATCTTTGATGATACCAGCCCAAACCAGTACTCCACCTCCACCTTGCTGGCGTCTGAGTCGGACTGGAGCTCTCTGCCCTTTACCAATCCAGCCACGGGCCCATCCATCTGGCCCATCCATCCTCACTCTCATTTCATCAGAAATGAAATATCTTGAGATATTTCTTGGCCCAGTCTTGACGTTTCAGCTTGTGTGTCTTGTTCAGTGGTGGTCGACTTTCTGCCTTTCTTACCTTGGCCATGTCTCTGAATATTGCACACCTTGTGCTTTTGGGCCCTCCAGTGATGTTGCAGCTCTGAAATATGGCCAAACTGGTGGCAAGTGGCATCTTGGCAGCTGCACGCTTGACTTTTCTCAATTCACGGGCAGTTATTTTGCGCCTTGGTTTTTCCGCACGCTTCTTGCGACCCTATTGACTATTTTGAATGAAACGCTTGATTGTTCGATAATCACGCTTCAGAAGCTTGGCTATTTTAAGACTGCTGCATCCCTCTGCAATATATCTCACTATTTTGACTTTTCTGAGCCTGTCAAGTCCTTCTTTTGACCCATTTTGCCAAAGGAAAGGAAGTTGCCTAATAATTTTGCACACCTGATATAGGGTGTTGATGTCATTAGACCACACCCCTTCTCATTACAGCGATGCACATCACCTAATATGCTTAATTGGTAGTAGGCTTTCCAGCCTATACAGCTTGGAGTAAGACAACATGCATAACGAGGATGATGTGGTCAAAATACTCATTTGCCTAATAATTCTGCACTCCCTGTATAAACACAGCACACTCACACCACCTTGCGAGGTCTTGATTAAGTTGGCTTGAGAAAGCCAACTTAGTGATATTGTATCTAAACTTATTAAGTTGGCTTGAGAAAGCCAACTTAGTGATATTGTATCTAAACTTATTATTATTATTATTATTATTATTATTATTATTATTATTCTTCTTACCTAAAATTCTCAATGCATCTCCTCCTAGAGCTTTAAAGCTACAACCAATAAACTCTGCTCAGACTTCAGACCTGTTCTGACTTGAGTTGCTATCCCTTTTCAGACTGATCAGACTTATGATTTTTGATAAAACTGAAGATTAAAGTCATAAAATCTCCATAGACTTTCACTAATGAAGTGAAAACTGAATTTTAGATAGAGCGTCCACTCCATCTATTGGTGACATAACAACATTACACCTGATATATAATACATTTCAATACAGTTTGTGTGAACATGTCCATTCCAATGGGCATGCATTTTATTTTTTTAAATCCTGAAAAAAAACTTGCAATCGATTTTTTACTTTAATTAGTAAGTTAAATCTCTCTATTTTACATACATAATATCACAAAATTACACCCCTGTCAGTGAGAGCACTGAAGTTTGAACGAATCAGAGCGCTGCAATTCAAAGTCTCAAAGCTTTTCAAAGACGCCATTACTGCCGGAGAGAGAGATCATAATCTCCTAAAATAGATTTATGTGAGACAGTTTATGATCAAACGGAAATTGTTTCCGATTATCAAGTAACCACTGCAGCGTGTTTCCTTGAAGATTTATGCACTTATATGGCCGAATTCTGACTCTCATTCGTCTTTACTCGGCAACGGATTTTCTACTATGGGAAAGGTAAGTGAAGTTTAAACGCGCGTCCTCTCCTGGACTCGCGCCAACGTATAACCGTCTAAGCGCCTACGTTTATTTATGTACTTTATTGCTGAATTCTGACTCTCGCTCGTGTATACATAGGGAATGCAGAAACATGAATATACATTGGAAAGGCTTCCCTGAGCAGCGCGCGCGCTGACTCTCTTCAAATGCAGCGTCTAACAGTCAAAGTTATTTATAACTAATTCTTGAGTATATAGTCACATTGTGTTAATTCTTTTATCTGCTTTTAACTAAAGTCTGACTCCTGTTCTCGAGTTCAAACGCGCTTCCTGAGCAGATTCGCTGATAGATCGATGTTTTGTGAACACTTAAACAATAAATGAAATAAGATTTTTAAGGATGCAAAAACATGGCAGATCGATTCAAACTGTAAACTGCTTGAGATTCAAAAAAACTGCATTACTCTGCTGCATTACTTGAGCAGGAATTATTTTTAAAATACTAATATTTAAGTTATTTTGTTTCCCATGGAGGAAGGCTTTATACAAATATTACATTGCGTTGATTCCTTTATCTGCTATAATTGCCGTGTTGAACTGAAGTCTGACATGGCAGATCGAGTCAATCTGAAAACTGCTTGAGATTAGAAAAAACTGCATTACTCTCCTCATTGTACTTTAGCAGCAGTGGCGTAGCCACGGTGGGGCCTGGGTGGGCCTGGGCCCCCTCATTTACATGTGCGGCCCCCTCAGATTTTCAATTGTTTAAAATCGCGACAACTAAATTGAAAACATTTACAGCTGCACAAGACGATCGCAACGCACCCCCACAGTCAACAATAGCGCGCTGCGGGTTACACTATAACCAGTCTGGCTGAATGGTTAAGGCGATGGACTAACAATCCAATGCGGTTTTCATGCGCAGGTTCGAATCCAGCCGATTACGTTATGCTCAGGCCCCCTCATTTTAAGCTGGGCCCCCTCAAAAATAAAATTCTTTTAGTATATATAAAAGGCTACATATAGTGTAATTGTGGTGTAACTGCAGTCTCTTTTGAAAGTGATTAGCCTATATTAATAATGCTTAATTACAGCTTTAAAATAGAAATAAAACAAAGTATTATTCACAGTATCATATATATATATATATATATATATATACACACACACACCTCTATACATATTATATATATATATACATATATATATATATATATATATATATATATATATATATATATATATATACATACACATCTATTTAGTATATATAAAAGGCTACATATACATGCAGTGTAACTGCAGTCTCTTTTGAAAGTGATTAGCCTATACTAATAATGCTTAATTACAGCTTTAAAATAGAAATTAAACAAAGTATTTTTCGCATTAGTGAAAACTGACCGTTAAAAGCCAAGGATGTAATTAAACCGTAAACATTTTTTTAAACTAATTACAATTTTCCAACACTTTGGGGATCAAAAAGCATAATTATAACTTTTTTTTAAGTTTAAACTCTCAAAACTTTTTAAGCTAATTAACGATAAATCTTGCTAACAATATGCTAATTCAGCAAATTCTTGCCAGCAACATGCTTATTTATGTTAAATGTTGCTAATGACTTCAGAATTCATACTAAATCTTGCTAGCAACAAGATAATTAACATTAAATATTGCTAGCAAAATTGATCATCAATTGATTAAAGATTAAATTATGATCAAAGAACATAACGACACCTTAGTAACTGCCTAGAAACAACGGAAGGCAATAACTAACAAGAGTATATATGCTCAAGATCTAATTCTTTCCATCTATCCATCTGTAAACTTTCAAAACTTTTTAAGCTTTTACAAATAAATTTAACTTTCAGGCTAGGCTTTCTCAAGCCAACTGAAGTTTATATCATAAACTTCCTCTATCTAGTTATTATTATTATTCTTCTTACCTAAAATTCTCAATGCATCTCCTCCTAGAGCTTTAAAGCTACAACCACTAAACTCTGCTCAGACTTCAGACCTGTTCTGACTTGAGTTGCTATCCCTTTTCAGACTGATCAGACTTATGATTTTTGATAAAACTGAAGATTAAAGTCATAAAATCTCCATAGACTTTCACTAATGAAGTGAAAACTGAATTTTAGATAGAGCGTCCACTCCATCTGTTGGTAACATAACAACATTACACCTGATATATAATACATTTCAATACAGTATGTGTGAACATGTCCATTCCAATGGGCATGCATTTTATTTTTTTAAATCCTGAAAAAAAACTTGCAGGTCTACAATCGATTTTTTACTTTAATTAGTAAGTTAAATCTCTCTATTTTACATACATAATATCACAAAATTACACCCCTGTCAGTGAGAGCACTGAAGATTGAACGAATCAGAGCGCTGCAATTCAAAGCCTCAAAGCTTTTCAAAGACGCCATTACTGCTGGAGAGAGAGATCATAATCTCCTAAAATAGATTTATGTGAGAGAGTTTATGATCAAACGGAAATTGTTTCAGATTATCAAGTAACCACTGCAGCGTGTTTGCTTGAAGATTTATGCACTTATATGGCCGAATTCTGACGGATTTTCACTGGAGCACATTACTATGGGGAAGGTAAGTGAAAGAAGTTTAAACGCGCGTCCTCTCCTGGACTCGCGCCAAAGCATAACCGTCTAAGCGCCTACGTTTATTTCATTTATGTACTTTATTGCTGAATTCTTACTCTCGCTCGTGTATACATAGGGAATGCAGAAACATGAATATACATTGGAAAAGCTTCCCTGAGCAGCGCGCGCTGACTCTCTTCAAATGCAGCGTCTAACAGTCAAAGTTATTTATAACTAATTCTTGAGTATATAGTTACATTGTGTTAATTCTTTTATCTGCTTTTAACTAAAGTCTGACTCCTGTTCTCGAGTTCAAACGCGCTTCCTGAGCAGATTCGCTGATAGATCGATGTTTTGTGAACACTTAAACAATAAATGAAATAAGGTATTTAAAAGGATGCAAAAACGATGGCAGATCGATTCAAACTGTAAACTGCTTGAGTTAAAAAAAAAACTGCATTACTCTGCTGCATTACATGATCAGGAATTATTTTAAAAATACTAATATTTAAGTTATTTTGTTTCCCATGGAGGAAGGCTTTATACAAATATTACATTGCGTTGATTCCTTTATCTGCTATAATTGCCGTGTTGAACTGAAGTCTGACATGGCAGATCGATTCAATCTGAAAACTGCTTGAGATTAGAAAAAACAGCATTACCATCCCCATTGTAATTGTGCAGGAATGATTTAAGAAATACTAATATTTAAGTTATTTTATTTCACATGAAGAAAGGCTTTATACACACACACACACATATATACATATATATACACATACATATCTATCTATACACACATTTATATAGTAAATAAATGTATAAAGGGCTCCATATACATGTAGTGTAACTGCAGTCTGTTTTAAAAGTGGCAAGACTATATTAATAATGCTTAATTGCATCTTTAAAATAGAAATAAAACAAAGTATTATTCACATTAGTGAAAACTGACCGTTAAAAGCCAAGGATGTAATTAAACCGTAAACATTTTTATAAACTAATTGCAATTTTCCAACACTTTGGGGATCAAAAAGCATTGTTATTTATTTTTTGGTATTTCGTTACAACACCGATGATCCCTCTTGATGAAAAAACTCCATGTATGTTCCCTAGATGCCAATTTGTGCACTAACCAAGTATTGCAACACTTCTGTAATCAATTAATAATTTACTCATGTTTATTACCAATGTAAATGTTGTTTATTTTAGATTTATATTTAATATTCATTATTATTCTTTGATATTTCAGACCACTCACTGTTCAGCTGAATCATCAATAACCTCCAGTCTCTGCGTCAACTGACTCTTGTGTTCTTTAAAACATTAAATCTCACTAGTGACTTGTTAAATAACATTCATTCTCGTCAGTGACATGTTAACTCATGTTAAATCTCACAAGCGACCTACGAATTAACAAATCTCACTAGCGACATGTTAGTTCACACTAAATGTCAATAGCGTCTTGTTAATTAACGTTAAATCTTGCTAGCAACATGCTAGATCACGCAAATTCTCACTAGTGACATGCTAGATCATGCTAAATCTTGATAGCAACTTGTTACTTAACAATAAATCTTGCTACCAATATGCTAATTCAGCTAATTCTTGCCAGCAACATGCTTATTTATGTTAAATGTTGCTAATGACTTCGGAATTCATACTAAATCTTGCTATCAACAAGATAATTAACATTAAATCTTGCTAGCAAAATTGATCATCAATTGATTAAAGATTAAATTATGATCAAAGAACATAACGACACCTTAGTAACTGCCTAGAAACAACGCAAAGCAATAACTAACAAGTGTATATATGCTCAAGATCTAATTCTTTCCATCTATCTATCTGTAAAAAATCTCCATAGACTTTCACTAATGAAGTGAAAACTGAATTTTAGATAGAGCGTCCACCCCATCTGTTGGTGACATAACAACATTACACCTGATATATAATACATTTCAATACAGTATGTGTGAACATGTCCATTCCAATGGGCATGCATTTTTTTTTTAAATCCTGAAAAAAAACTTGCAGGTCTACAATCGATTTTTTACTTTAATTAGTAAGTTAAATCTCTCTATTTTACATACATGATATCACAAAATTGCACCCCTGTCAGTGAGAGCACTGAAGTTTGAACGAATCAGAGCGCTGCAATTCAAAGCCTCAAAGCTTTTCAAAGACGCCATTACTGCTGGAGAGAGAGATCATAATCTCCTAAAATAGATTTATGTGAGAGAGTTTATGATCAAACGGAAATTGTTTCCGATTATCAAGTAACCACTGCAGTGTGTTTGCTTGAAGATTTATGCACTTATATGGCCAAATTGTGACTCTCATTCGTGTTTACTCGGTGAAGGTTTTCCCCCCGCTGAGTAGATTACTATGGGAACGGCAACTCTCAATGAAGTTCAAACGCGCGTCCTCGCGCACTCGCGTCAGTTTATTTATAACTTATGCCTGAGTAAATATTACATTGCCTTGATTCCTTTATCTGCTATAATTGCCGTGTTGAACTGAAGTCTGACATGGCAGATCGATTCAATCTGAAAACTGCTGAAGAAAGGCTTTATACACACACACACACATATATACATACATATACATATACATATATATATATACACATACATATCTATACACACATTTATATAGTAAATAAATGTATAAAGGGCTCCATATATATGCAGTGGAACTGCAGTCTGTTTAGAAAGTGGTAAGACTATATTAATAATGCTTAATTACATCTTTAAAATAGAAATAAAACAAAGTATTATTCACATTAGTGAAAACTGACCGTTAAAAGCCAAGGATGTAATTAAACCGTAAACATTTTTATAAACTAATTGCAATTTTCAACACTTTGGGGATCAAAAAGCATTGTTATTTATTTTTTGGTATTTCGTTACAACACCGATGATCCCTCATGATGAAAAAACTCCATGTATGTTCCCTAGATGCCTTTTTGTGCACTAACCAAGTATTGCAACACTTCTGTAATCAATTAATAATTTACTCATGTTTATTACCAATGTAAATGTTGTTTATTTTAGATTTATATTTAATATTCATTATTATTCTTTGATATTTCAGACCACTCACTGTTCAGCTGAATCATCAATAACATCCAGTCTCTGCGTCAACTGACTCTTGTGTTCTTTAAAACATTAAATCTCACTAGTGACTTGTTAAATAACATTCATTCTCGTCAGTGACATGTTAACTCATGTTAAATCTCACAAGCGACCTACGAATTAACAAATCTCACTAGCGAGATGTTAGTTCACACTAAATGTCAATAGCGTCTTGTTAATTAACGTTAAATCTTGCTAGCAACATGCTAGATCACGCAAATTCTCACTAGTGACATGCTAGATCATGCTAAATCTTGATAGCAACTTGTTAATTAACAATAAATCTTGCTACCAATATGCTAATTCAGCGAATTCTTGCCAGCAACATGCTTATTTATGTTAAATGTTGCTAATGACTTCGGAATTCATTCTAAATCTTGCTAGCAACAAGATAATTAACATTAAATCTTGCTAGCAAAATTGATCATCAATTGATTAAAGATTAAATTATGATCAAAGAACATAACGACACCTTAGTAACTGCCTAGAAACAACGCAAAGCAATAACTAACAAGTGTATATATGCTCAAGATCTAATTCTTTCCATCTATCTATCTGTAAACTTAAACAACTTTTTAAGCTTTTACAAATAAATTTAACTTTCAGGATAGGCTTTCTCAAGCCAACTGAAGTTTATATCATAAACTTCCTCTATCTAGTTTACAGTTGTGATCATACATTTCCAAATCAAATTTGGGTAAAGATTCTGTCAATTAATTAATTCCCACAACAGGGTCCCACCCCCATCCCAAAGCACTCACAGCTGTGTGAAGATAAAGCCCGCCTTCTCTGATTTGATTGGTTTTCTCGAATATTTTGACATTGGTCGGTAACGAGCGGTTACTGACCAATGAGCATGAGGCTTCGACAAACACACACACACACACACACACACACACACACACACACACACACACACACACACACACACACACACAAACTCTGCTTCAGTTCTGACCTGAGCTCTGCTCAGATTGAAAAAGCCCGTTGTTAAAAGACGGGATGAAGCCAGACTTGTTGAGAAAGCAGATTAGACAGGCAGACAAGAAAGTATGCAATATATTACCGCGTGATGACCTCACGAATAAGATATGAGCGAATGTGTGCACATGTGTGACTGTGTTTATGCTGTGAGCGATGGTTGTGTTTACAATGTTGGAGAATTTAATTAAAGGTTTGTATCGAGAATCGAAGGTGTTTTTTATTGTACAGTAATACCTGGGTTTACGAGTTTAATTTGTTCCAAGAGCGAGCTTGTAAACCAAAATATTAATTTAAAACCAAAAATTTCCCCATAAGAATGCACTAAAAATCAATTAATTCGTTCCACATGACCACAAATGTCCATTTTAAATATTTTTTGGTTTATCCTATTAATTGCAGTTAAAATTGTAACCATTAAGATATCATATAAATACTAATTAATATTTGACAATTAAACTCTAAAAATACTTGACAATTTACTGTAATGCACTTCAGGTTTGAGCAGCGTGCTTGGAGGAGAGAGAGGAGGGGGGAGCTGGGAAAGCAAGGATGAAAGCAAATGAGTGAATTTATTATAATAGTGCAGAAAACAAACAAAGTGATAATTCAGAGTTAAAGTCGTGGAACATGAGAGCCGCGAAAGAACGAATTCACGGGAGCCTCGAACGAATGAATGGGAGCCTCAAACGAAGGAATTCGCGGGAGATGCGAACTAACAAATTTGCTGGAGCCGCGAGAGAACTAAGGGAGAGCGGGGCACAAAGTAAGGGGGTAAATAGTAACAGCGATTTTTTTAGATAGTTGCACGGGCATAAATGTGACGTGACGTGACGCTAAAGGGCTTTTCATCACACTGTTTGCACACGTCTTCTGGCCATTTTTCGAGAAATTTCATCGAGTTTGGATGAGAACCACAGGAAAAACTCTTTTGGCAGCATGCCAATATTTTTTGTTATAGTAGTTGTTTTTCGTTTTTCAAAGAATGTGTGAAAGATTGTTAGTCTAATCTTATATTGTTATGATTACCATCTTCTTGGCTAAAAGATGGTACCATTTTGAAAGACGTGAAAAACACATAGTGGCTGCTATCCGGTAAGTAAACAAGACAGCGCGGGGTTAGTTGTAACACTAAGCCGCATTGAACAAGTTGCATCAATAATCATATATTTTGCATTGTATTAACCTATTAAAATGTTTTTCATGTCATTACATTGTTCAATACACAACAAATGTAAAAAATAAAGGAAAAAATATATATTTAATTCATAAGTTATGCTTATGATCATCAAGACGCAACTTTTTTAAACAAATAAAAATACGTGAATGAACTTGCATTGGATAACATGTTGTTACAACTAACCCGCTGTCTGTTAAAACGAGCCCCGCTCACGGGGTAAGAAGTCACATTTTACTCCTTGCGCTTTTGCCGATACTGCAGAGAAACGGCAGGTCCGACGAACATGAAAACAGTGCTCATTTGTAGGAGAGGCTTATATGTTGTTTGTATAAAAATATGGTTTGTCTAACCCTATTACTTTGTTTATTATTTGGGTAAAACCGTGTATATTTCACTACGTGAACAATAGCGATCACAATTAATTAATGTTTAGAATATGAGGTAAAAACTTCTGTAAATCACTTATAAAAGTATCACTGTGGTGAATGATGCAGCCAATGAAGGAGTTAAGGGGTTATAAAGGGGTTGGAACCTCCTGACTGTGTTATGAGAGGCTGTCATTAGGATATTTCATGTAAAAATGCGCACAAGGATGCTGAGCGTTAGGACTTTTTCCACACAAAACTGCGCATGGGTGAGGGAAATTTTTTCTCGTACACCGATACAATGCTCGTACACCGATTCGACCCTCCATGCTCGTACACCGATTTGTTCGTATACCAAGTCGCTCGTAAACCGAGGTATTACTGTATACTGGTAAATCTCTGCTGTTAGTTGGTGCACATATGCCTTTTGTTGTTAGCAAACATATACAGTGTATATACATTTTTATAGCATGCCGATCGCTTCATCTAATACATAGATATATTGGGTATAGGTATCTCGCTAAACGGTTATCTCAATGCTTTTTTGCGACCCCTGAGGCCGTCAACATAACCGAACTCCACTGTATACTGGTAGTGTAAAAAAGCCCATGTTCAGTTCGTGTTTCTTTAAGGGCTGTGCAATTGTTATGATAGTCATTGCTTGAGAAGGTTTGGCTTAGTTAGTGATCTCGCGAGAGCGAATCTCTTCAACTCAGGAAATAACAGTGATGAGAACGGTCCTTTGATCTCACCTATAAAACTGCAAAATAATATTAGATATCTTTCTGTTGCTACTTCACGTTGTGAACTGCAGGAGAGAATATTTGCAATCCTCATTATCGTGGATGGTGTGTATAGTCCGGCCACGAAGATTTACTCGACAGCCGTTGTATCTTCAGGACTATGAGGTTAGTTATCCTCAGAAGCACCTTACATTTGGAGATGAGCAAGTTAGTACTGTAACACATGCTGATATTCTCTTCTATATCTACCAGTGATCATGGATTTTTTGGCCATGTCAGTCTGCTCCATCATGTTGGCGGTCTGAGGATGACATGTTGTCATCTT
Source organism: Rhodeus uyekii (assembly GCA_037043235.1). Taxonomy (NCBI): domain Eukaryota; kingdom Metazoa; phylum Chordata; class Actinopteri; order Cypriniformes; family Acheilognathidae; genus Rhodeus; species Rhodeus uyekii. The sequence goes on from JAWRVZ010000203.1 coordinate 337,441, forward strand.
TCTACTCTTCTAAAGTGTTCAGAAAAGCTTCAGCAGATGCACATAATTGTCAAGCACATTCAGTGTATCGGCCCGGTTATTATCCAAGCTTTGGGGATCGAGGACACACTTTGCAAGAAACTGCCTTATTTAACCGTTCTACTCATCATCTTCAGAGCGATCAGAGAACTGACCACTATCGTGGCAACGAACGGCCATTTCAGTCTCATCCTTCATCTTTGGCTCTGGAAAGCGATTTTAACAGTTCTTTGCATCCGCTTCCAGTGCAATATCGTGAACCTACACCAACAATCCCAGATTTCAATCATGATGATTCACAAGAGTTTGCAAGACAGGAAAGGCAAACATTCGATAAATGTACAGGCGGTCTGTGATTATAAGTACAGATTTATGGATGTTGTGATAAAGTGGCCCGGGAGTGTACACGATGCACGGGTTTTTGCTAATTCAAAGCTCAACCTGTACTTTAAGACTGGCCAGATCCCTCCTCTGAAAAAACAGATTGTGGACATGAGTGTGCTTTTGGTCGTCTCAAAGCCAGATATGCTGCACTGAAAAGGCTTCACAGACTGTAACGAGGGAGAGGGAAAGAGAGTGAGGAGAGTACTCACAAAGTACCTTGACCCTTAAAAATGCTGGCCATCAAGTTTTGTTCTGTTTTTTTTTTTACAGTATTTACCTTTTTGAAAATGTACTAATGTTTATTTTGAAAGTGTTGTATTGAATGTCAAGTGAAAATAAATGAGAGCAAAAATTCAAGAACTGTTTTTTACTGGAAAATAGAACAATTAAAAATAACCTGAAAAAAAAACAGGTATAAAGTGCAGCAGTGCGCACAACATATAGTGCAGGGTAAACAATATAAAATCAAGAATTACAATGCAACAGGGCAGTCACTCCGTGTCCTTGTGGCTCCTTGATTCGTAGCGGAAATACGATTGGTACCGCGCATGCGCGAAAACGCGTCTACTTCCTGTCTGAGCTGTGCGAAACAATTTACGGCAGATCACAATCACGTGACTACTCGATCCGTACCGGAAATAGTTCAGAAATTTACACTTTGACACTTTTTACGCTTTTTTTTTTTTTTTTTTTTTTATGGATTATTAGTTTTTTTTTTTTGTTTTTTTTTTTTATATGCTTTATTATCAACAAATCGCATGTACAAAAATAACAATACAACAGAGGAACATTACATGCTTTAGTACAACAGAGAATACGAATAAAAATAAAGAAAATGAGAAAGAAAAAAATGATAATTACATAGAGGTTACATTACTATAAATATAAATCTATGTGTTCATACATGCATATCTATATAAAAATGCCAAATGAGGAACAAAGTTCAAATACTTTGGTGGCTTTGTTATTTTTAGATTTTGATGTCACACTCATGTATATTTTAATTTCATTCTTAAGCGCTGTAAAACTGGGTTTGTTATTTGCGAATTTGGATTTGTGAATATGAAATTTACAGAGAAATAAAATAAAATTTATAATGAAGCCAGCATCCTTTAAGTGATGGTCCTTAGTGTAATAACCTAAAATCACATTCTTATAGGATAAGGAGAAATTATTTAAAATATTAATAAAGACGAATCTCTCAACCTCTTTCCAAAAACATTGTGTGTCTTGGCAGGACCAAAATAAATGGTAAATGGTTTCTGTAGATTCTTTGCAAAAAGAGCATTTAATTTCAATATCACTTTTAAATTTTTGTAAATATTGTTTGGTTGGATAGATTTTATGAATTATTTTGTATGAAATTTCCTTAACCTTATTTGTAAGGAAGAATTTTTGGGGTAAGCGCCAAACTTGAGTCCAATTTATATTATTAAAGAAATTGTTCCAATAAGAAATAGCATGAGGGGTAGAGACATTCTCTTGTAAAAATAGGGATCTAATTTTATAATTGTTAGACTTTAATGTGGAAAAGCAAATCGAGCCAATTGCAGTATTTTCAGGTCTGGGAGGACAGACAGAGAGTGCAGAAGTACCGACAGCATTTTTAAAAAGCATGATCACCCCAGTAGGAATGGCCTTTTTAACTACACTGAATTCTTTTAATGTCATAGGTATTTTATATTTTGAAATAAAGTCTTCAAACTCAAATAAAATTCCCTCGCTATTAAATAATTGACTTACTAATAATAACCCATTGCAAAACCAGTTGTGAAAAAATAAAGATTTATTCCTGTATAAAATGTTGCAGTTATTCCAAATAAAGAATCTTTGAGGTGAGAAGTTATGCTTGTAAATTAGATTCCAAGCAGCAAGTGCTTGTTGATAAAATTTAGAAAGTTTAATCGGAAGTTTTTCAATTTTGTAATTACACATTAGTAGGAATTCTATGCCACCTAAGTGAGAGAAAATGTATTGAGGGATTATATTCCAAACAGAACATGGATTTTGAAGATACTTTTTACGCTTAAATGGTGCTGGAATCATTATACATTTTATTTTAATGCAAATTTAATATACAGAAATATACATTTAAAAATGGAAAACCCAGTTTTAGTGCTTAAGGACTTTAAAATGTGCATAGATGTGATTTCAAAATCTAAAAACAACACATTTTATGTAATCTCAACTGTATTGTGAAGCAAATGTTATGATATAATATTAATGTTAACCTTATACATGCTATTTGTTAATAAAGCATTTAAACACACACAAAAGGTAAAATATATCATTAAATTTAATCAAACTAAATAGTTTACATTTGTTAGACTACATTTTTGGAAACACAGATGTGTGCATAAGACTTTGTATATGAGTTTACATTTAATATTTAACTTTCAAAAGATAGATTCAACTTATATCAGTATGCTTAAATGTCTGCATTTAAGAAACACAAAATAAAGATATTAATTTATTCAATTTTATTTATTCAAACATTTATTAATTCCTTCACACATACACACACACTCGCTGATTGAGTAACATGGCATTGACTTTCAGTCCTTCATCAGCACAGTATGACAAACATGTTTCCATGTCCTCTTGACACTGAAATATAAATAAAAAGTCATGCTTTGCTTCAGAGAAGTCACTCCCTAGGACCTTCCTGAGGGCATTTTGTTGATCATCATAGTTCATCTGGAGAAAAGCAGGCTGTGTCATCTCACGGCATGAGTCTGTGTTTAGCAGCTCCACGCTGTACGAAGGTCTCTCGCAATGGCTGGCTGTTGCACCTGGTAAAATAAATACATATGAAATGGCACAAACCAATTAAAATATGTATCCAGCATACATGCAACTGCTTGGTATATGACAACTAAAATCATTTACCTTATCCGTGTCCTCTTCCTGATCTCTTCTGTTGAGCGACAGTTTGGTGCCGATGCATTTTGACACCCTAAAAACAGGCACAAGCGTTCCCTGAAGAAATGGGGATGCTGCTTCTGTCCAGTATGCAAATCTCTGTCCATGCCTTTAGAAAACATGTAAATGTATAGGCACTATTCATACAATAACTTTATAGTATCACTTTACCAAAAGTAACAATACAGCCAAGACACTGACATTTTAGTCACTCAATCCCTTCCAGGCAAAACCTCTCCATATGCCGAATGCACCACCACTGGAGAATCAATGGCACCTCCTCCTAAAAACACACACCAAAAATAAATAAATAAATAAATAATCGACACATACTAGTAGTTTGAAACTACTTGTGTGTGAAAATCCAGCTTACCTCTGTGAATGTTCATGTTCATGACGTACAGGTGCTGAGTGAACTGCAAAATACAAATAACACTGTAAGGCTTTGATTGTAGATTGTTTAATTTTTCAAACCTGTTGGATAATCTTACCATCAACATGTAGAATTGTCTACAGGAATACTTCACAGGAATTGTCTGAGGACTGTTGAGGAAAAAACTGGAAAAGTTCAGACAGTTACTTTATAAAACAAACAATACCTACTAGCATTATTTGACATGTGTAAAACTTATTTAAAAATGTATGGATACATCATGTAAAATGTAGCCTAAGGTCTCTTCCTGTTTTTTCAGTCCAGGATCAATGAAGGAAATACATAAGAAATACAAAGAAAATACATAATGTGTAATTAAATGATCAGAATGAATAAGAAAACTGAGAATGAATAAGAAAAGTTATTAAATTAAAGTATTAAAGTTATTATTAAAAGTTCTTATATCATCTCTGTAATACATTACCCATTCTTTCACACTCTGGATAGCAGACCAACAGTAGCAGCAATAACCCTGTTTTGAGTGTCTCTGACTCCACTGTGAGTGCCAGTCCAAGAGTTAATGTGGCTCTCTGTAAGAACAGACCTCTTTTTCCCATTATAAATTCTCTCAGTACCTAAAATCACCTTGGTTAAATTAGTAGACGCCCGTGTCATCTTCAGACGCTGTGTAAAGTTGTCTAAAAAGCTGTGTAAAAAAATTATTGCATTCCATCATAAAACGTATAAAAATCCATATACATGCTTCCCGTATGACGTCACAACATCCAGCTGTTGTCCGGTAGCCGCCATTTTTTATGGGAAGAAGAAGACTTGTAAACAGAGAAAAACGTCACTCGACCGAGTTTCCGTACACATAATCGCTATATTTAGCAAATATGGTGATTTCTTGTTGGGTCAAAGGTTGCAGTAATCGGGCCGACGGCAATCAGAAGAGAAGTTTCTACAACATCCCGGCTATTAGGCAATATGAAGGCGAACAGACGATGAAGCTGAGTGAAGAAAGGCGGAGACTGTGGCTGGCGAACATTGGCAGAAAAGATGCCCCGATTAATTATTTTAATTCAAATAAACATTTCTTATTTCGGTCACAGATCTATGCATAACCCATTAAATTTGGCTAGAATGTTTAACCCTTAACTAGATTTTATCACATGGGACAACAATGTAGGGGAGCGCGGGGACAAACGTAACACTTTTTGGTTTTAGCCAAATAATGAACAAAGAAATTTGGTTAGACAAACCATATTTTTATACAAACAACACACAAGCCTCTCCTACAAATGAGCACTGGTTTGATGTTCGTCGGACTTACAGTTTCTGCGCAGTATCACCAAAAGCGCAAGGAGTGAAATGTGACAACTTACCCCGTGAGCGGGGCTCGTTTTAACAGACAGCGGGTTAGTTGTAACACCATGTTATCCAATGCAAGTTCATTCACGTATTTTTATTTCTTAATAAAAGTTTAGTCTTAATGATTATAAGCATAACTTATGAATGGAATATATTTTTTTATTTTATTTATTATATTGTTATGCTTTGAACAAAACAACTACTATAACAAAAAATATTTTCATGCTTTCAAAAGAGTTTGTTCTGTGGTTCTCATCCAAATTTCGCTGGAATTTCTCGAAAGATGGCCAGAAGACGTGTGCAAACAGTGTGGTGAAAAGCCCGTTAGCACGTCACATTTAAGCCCGTGCAACTATTTAAAAAATCGCTGTTACTTTTTACCCCGCGTTACGTTGTGCCCCGCGCTCCCCTAGATCCAGATCAGCAAATGTGCTGGTTAAATCTGGTTAAATTTCAGCTCTTTATGCACTTACAAAAATTATATTTAGCATGTATTATTGTTAAAATATTTATGTCTGAGGCAATGATTGAAAAAGCTTCTAAAATAAATCTCCATATAATGATATATTTTAATATTACCTTTGCCATTACAAGTTTGTAACCATTACGTTACAAGCTGCAAACATCACAAACCCATCCATTCACAAATTGGTTGTACGCCTCCGATGACTTGTGAGCCCGTAACTGGTCTAGGGTATAAGCACTTTTTGAATATAACAAATAGCAAACAATGTCGCATGTATTGTCCCTCACCACCAAATGACGTCACTATAAAGCGCGCACATGCGCAGTACAAATCATGCAGGTACGAAGCTGTCGTAAAATAAGAGGAAGTGGTCATAGAATCGCGCATGCGCAGAATGAAATTTTTCGTTTTCGCACATGCGCAGTACCAATCGTGTTTCCGCTACGAATCAAGTAGCCACAGCCGGGCTTTTCGGCAAGATGGCGCCGTGATAACAGCATAGAGCGCGCCCGATCGTGACGTAGTTTTACGACAGCCGCCATTTTGGGGGACCACTTCTAATCAATGTCATGGGGGAAGCGACGTTAAAGCCAGTTTTATCGCAGAAAAAAAAACATTTTATGTAAATCTAGGGAGAAAATTGAGCGTAAGAGTCAAACTAAATATAGAGATGGACTTGAGAATTTTGAAAGAGAAAGGTACGAGGCAAAAATAGCGTTAATAAAGGGACAGGATCCGTATGAAATTGTGACCTGGTCTACGGACGTCAATCTTCTACCGAACACAACATACATTAATGTTCTCAACTATCTGGTTTTCACCCTAAGTCCTTATACAGCCGAAGATCTTCAGTGTTACAAAGGACTTGACGCTTACAATCAGCTAGTGTGTGGCTGGGTGCGAGAAGTGGCATCCTGTGTCATCAATGACAGATGTGTAACAACTGCCAAGGTAGATGAAATGGTTTTCATTAGCAATAAAGTTTATTAAAAAAAATAGAGGCATTCCTACTTTCTAATCCAACAGTTTGGACCAAAAATATTTTCATTTAACATCTTTATAAACTTTTGTTACCTGAACAGATCTTACAAAATGCTGTTTATTGATGTCCTACACCTGTATGAAAAGCTAAGATTAAAGTAGGATTTTTTTCTACAGAAAATACACTCAAAAACCCCAAACAGAGGTCAGATATTGTTACATATATTATCGGCAAACTGTTGGATACCGCCTTTTTGCAGGCACATAATATAGATGGATATAATGCTTAATAATTGCAGCGCTTTATGTGTGTGTCGTGGGATGGTTTTTATTCACTGTAGATCCGGATAAGCACATCCATGTGATCTAATCATGATCTACATTTGTTCACCTTTAATTTTATTACGTTATTGATGGGCAAGAAGCAAATAGTGTATGTCCAGATCTGGATGATAGCATTGAATATTTCTGACGGACTAAGCCAATCACTCTCTCAACATGAATTCGACTGTTTGCATTTCTCACGTCTGGCCTTTGACAACTGTTGTGTACGATCACCTTGGTGTGTTATTACCTTAGGCAGCCTAAAATATGACTGTTTAACAACATGATTAACATTCGGTGCGCGCTGTATTCAGCTCTACTTGTCCCCCATTATGGCGTCGACGGTGCGCGTGACGTCATACGGGCACGCTCTATACTTATCGCGCTCTCATTCTTTCCATGTGCGGGGCTTAAGGGTTTGAATTTCTATGATTTGTGTTTTCTATAACTTGTAGCGGAAGCTGCCAACTCGGTCGACACGGTCTCTAATGATGTGCTGCTATTGGCCATCGAAAAGCTTAGCAAGCTACAAGAAGAGGCATTGATGAAACTGCAATCCGTCGAGACATCGGTGAAGGAAAATACTGCTTCAATCTGTAAGCTGACCTGTTCTCTCGAAACCATGAACCGGCAGGTGGAAGGCGTGAAGGAGGAGGTGCATTCCCTGCAAACAAAGGTAGAGACTTTAGAAAAGGAAAATAAAGTTCTCAAAGAGAAGTGCAGCAGTTTGGATAGCTACAAACGCAGATGGAATCTCCGCGTGGCCGGGATACCTGAGCGCGAGGGGGAAAACGTCAAAATGGTGGTCATCGAGCTGTTCAGGAACCTCTCGCCGCACACCGCAGAGAAACTTCAGGACATGCTGGACATCGCACATCGGCTCGGCCCCAAGTCCGGAAACACCAACCCGCGTCGGATCATCGTTCAGTTTTTGTCCCGCACATGTCGTGATGCAATATGGGCAGAAGCCAAACGATCTGAACTTTTGAAACAGAAGAAAATTCGGATCTTGGAAGATCTGACACAGGAAGACAAGGATGCGAGAAACAAACTCTGGCCACTCGTTGAAAAGGCAAGAAAAGAGGGAAAGAAAGCTGGGTTTAATGGGCCCGTTGCGTTCATAAATGGGAAGAGAATTTCGGTCTATGATCTTTAGTATGAAATTCATTCTGTGATTCTAGAAAATGTTTTATTTTATTTTTTAGGGTCCACGATAAAGTGTGTTGGCCTTCCTGAGTTTTATTGGGAATTCGAGCCTTAAGCTCTGCATATCTTCTAAGAAGCGTTTAGTTACTGTGCTTGTTCTGACAGGCTATATTCACTCAGAGTTTTGAGTTCTGTTCTTATGTTTAGTTCTTCTTTATCTTGTTTCTCTTTGAATGTTCGGGGGCTACGTGACTTAAACAAACGAATAGCTTTATTTATGTTTTGTAAATCCAAGAAAAGGGACATCTATTTTTTGCAAGAGACACATTCTTCTATAAATGACGAAAAATTCTGGCATAATCAGTGGGGAGGCTCTATCTCTTTCTGTCATAATTCCACTTCGTCAGGTGGGGTCGCTATATTATTTAACAGCGGTTTTCAAGGAAAGGTTGTAGAAACTCTTTCTTCTGGGATAGGAAGGTGGATTATTTCAGTTGTCCACTTGGAAAGCACTTTTTTTATACTGGTGAACATATATGGGTTCAACAAGTCTTCAAACAACAAAACTTTATTTGATGATTTAACGATTTATATAAGTAATGTAAAACTTAAATATCCCTCTGCCTTTATTTTAATGGGTGGCGATTTCAATGAGGCACCAGATTTTGTTGCAGATCGATTTCCAACTAGAAACATGTCTAACAGCGTAAACCCCTTAATAGAAAATCTTTGTCGATGTCTGAACCTGATCGATGCACATAGATATATAAACCCCGATGACCACATGTACACCTGGTTTAAATCAGACTTTTCTCAAAAGTCACGTATAGACCTGTGGCTGATATCTGACTCTTTAATTACATTCTTGGTGTCGGCAGAAATTTCACCTTCACCTCTAACAGATCATGCAGTGATTGACATTTCTTTATCTGATGCTGAATCCATGCGCCGTAGCAAATTTAACCCCGGGTACTGGAAGTTAAATTGCTCTTTTTTGCAGTCTGACTCCTATTGTCAGGAGATTAAAAAAATCGCAGAGAATGTTAAATCTCAGACTAATATCTCAGCCATTTCTAAATGGGAGCAATTTAAATATGAATGTAGGAAATTCTCTGTCAAATTTGGGAAAAATAGAATGTCTATAAAAAATATGGAAATTATAAGTTTAATTAAAAAGATAAATGAAATAGTAAAGATCCCTAACCCCGGAGAGGATGACAAGGAATCTCTTTATGCTTTACAAAGCAGTCTAGATGATCTCTTTCTAGAGAAAGCAAAGGGTGCATTTATTAGATCGAGAGCAAAATGGCTTGAGTTTGGGGAAAAAAATGCTGCTTACTTTTTCAACCTAGAGAAGAGACGGGGCAGTAATAAAAAAATCTCCTCGCTATATATCAATAATTCACTTTCCAATGACCCCTCTGTGATTTCTTCTCATGTCTTTAAATTTTATCAAAATCTATATACTACTACTTTTGACCCTAACGCGTCATCTTTATTTTTTCAGAAGATTCAATCTATGATTCCTAAAATTAATGACCACAACAGAGAACTTTGTGAGGAACCCTTCAATATTGATGAACTTTATAATGTATTAAAAAGAATGCCAAGCAATAAATCCCCAGGGCCAGACGGGTTACCCTTTGAATTTTTGAAGGTTTTTTGGGACTCTATTAAGCATCTTCTTTACGAAGCCCTTGTTGAATGTGCATCGAATGGTGAGTTGTCGGAATCAATGAAACAAGGTCTAATTTCTCTTATTCCCAAGCCTAATAAGGATTCCAAATTTCTAGATAATTGGCGCCCAATCACCCTTTTAAATTCTGACTATAAATTATTGGCTTCTGTATATGCAGAAAAACTCAAACCTTGTTTAGCAGACATCATCTCTAACACTCAATCTGGTTTCTTAAAAGGCAGACATATCTCCAATAATATTAGATTAATTATAGATATTTTAGATTATTCTGAAATTATAAATAAAGAGGCATTAATTTTGTTCATAGACTTCTATAAAGCATTCGACACAATTGAACATTCCTTTATTTTTGAAGCCCTTTCTAAATTTGGGTTTGGTAGTTCCTTCATTAACATGATTCGTACTCTTTACAATGGCATTAACAGCTGTGTTTCTTTGGCTTCCGGCACTTCTCCACGTTTTTCTGTGGCTCGAGGTATTCGTCAGGGATGCCCCATCTCTCCCTTTCTTTTTCTGTTGGCTGCAGAGCTGCTAAGCTTGCACATAAAGTATTCCAATATTGAAGGGATTAATATTGGAGAGAATACTTTAATAATTAGTCAGTTAGCTGACGATACTTGTCTCTTTCTCAAAAATGATTCTCAAGTCTCTGTTGCCCTAAGTAACTTTAATCTTTTCTCCAAAGCTTCCGGTTTGGTGGTAAATCAAAAGAAAAGTGAAATCTTGTATGTGCATGATTCAGATAAAGCTTCTGTTAATGGTATTGAAGTTAAACAAAGAGTCAAATATCTTGGGATTGATATTTGCAGATCAGGTTCAGAACGTCTTCTTTGCAACTTTCAGCCAAGGCTAGATAAAACTAAAAGAACATTATGCTGCTGGCTGCAGAGAGACTTAACCATTTATGGGAGACTCCTGCTGTCTAAGGCTGAGGGAATATCACGCCTGGTTTACCCTGCTCTTTCCCTATATATTGATAAAAAGACTATTAAATCTATTGACTCTCTGCTTTTCCGTTTTATTTGGAAAAATAAAACCGAATATGTTCAAAGGAAATCTTTACTAAGAAGTTATAAGGAGGGTGGTCTTAACGCTTTAGATTTTCAGACCATAAATCAGACTTTCAAAATTAATTGGATTAAGAATTATATTTCTAATAATGGGTTGCCCTGGTTTTGGATTCCTAATTTAATTTTCAAACCTTGTGGTGACCTCAAATTTTTATTATCTTGTAATTTTAAGTGCAGCAGATTACCCATTAAACTCTCAAATTTTCACAAACAAGCTTTAGATTCCTGGAAGATTGCTTTCAAACATAATTTCTCCCCACTCTCATGTATTATTTGGAATAATGAAAATATTCTGTTTGGTAACAAATCTCTGTTTTTCAAGGAATGGGTGAATCAAAATATAATTTATGTATCAGATGTGTTCAGTGCTCAAGGGGACCTTCTTTCTTTTACTGAATTTATGTCCTTTAAAGGTGTTACAATTTCAGAAAAAGACTTTAATAAGGTGATTAAATGTATTCCTGTCAGTCTAAAATCTTTGATTAAGGGACATATAAAATATGGTAGTATCAATAATTATATTCCTACATTGGCAATCAATGGTGTTCTTTTATTAGATAAGAAATGCAATAACTTCCTTATTAGAAGTTCTCTCTCTTCTTCTCCAAGATGCCTCCCTAAAGCACGATATAAATGGAGTTTCTGTTACCCAAACTCTGATTTAAATAACTTATGGTCTTTTCCTCACAAACTCCTTGTCCCTAATAAAATTAAAGAACTCCATTTCAAAATTGTCCATAGATACTACCCTTGCAATTTATTCTTGAGCAGGTTTTCTGAGAATGTTTCTCCTTTGTGCTCTTTTTGTAATATTGAAGAAGAATCTATTTTACATCTGTATTTTCATTGTCCATTCGTTAAGTCATTTTGGTCAGAAGTTACCATGTTAATTTTTTCTTGTTGTAACAAATTGGTACAAATGTCTGAATCTATAATTTTTTTATCTGATTTTCATTCTGAGGACGTTAATCTTGATTACACTGTGTTATTTCTTTGTCTTCTGGGTAAATTTCACCTCCATAAAGCCAGAATCATTCACTGTATCCCCAATTTTAGAATGTTCTCCTCGGATATAAAGTCCCTTTTCTCTTCCTTAACAAAAATGTCCAAACCTTTAAACTTAAAGGCATTGAAAACATTCAACATTCTTCAATCTGTGGTAAGGAGCCTGTAATTTTTTTATTTCGTCACTGTTGCCTATTGCTCTGATGATTTCATTTATTGTAACTTGTCATGTTGATGTCCGTTTGTCCCCTATAGTGTTATTTGTATTGTTATGTTCTCCTTACTGTCAATAAAAAAAAAAAAAAAAAAAACTGTGGCTACTTGATTCGTAGCGGAAACACGATTGGTACCGCGCATGCGCGAAAACGCGTCTACTTCCTGTCTGAGCTGTGCGAAACAATTTACGGCAGATCACAATCACGTGACTACTCGATCCGTACCGGAAATAGTTCAGAAATGTACACTTTGACACTTTTTACGCTTAAATGGTGCTGGAATCATTATACATTTTATTTGAATGCAAATTTAATATATAGAAATATAAATTTAAAAATGGAAAACCCAGTTTTAGAGCTTAAGGAGATTAAAATGTGCATAGATGTGATTTCAAAATCTAAAAACAACACATTTTATGTAATCTCAACTGTATTGTGAAGCAAATGTTATGATATAATATTAATGTTAACCTTATACATGCTATTTGTTAATAAAGCATTTAAACACACACAAAAGGTAAAATATATCATTAAATTTAATCAAACTAAATAGTTTACATTTGTTAGACCACATTTTTGGAAACAGATGTGTGCATAAGACTTTGTATATGAGTTTACATCTAATATTTAACTTTCAAAAGATAGATTCAACTTATATCAGTATGCTTAAATGTCTGCATTTAAGAAACACAAAATAAAGATATTAATTTATTCAATTTTATTTATTCAAACATTTATTAATTCCTTCACACATACACACACACTCGCTGATTGAGTAACATGGCATTGACTTTCAGTCCTTGTTCATCAGCACAGTATGACAAACATGTTTCCATGTCCTCTTGACACTGAAATATAAATAAAAAGTCATGCTTTGCTTCAGAGAAGTCACTCCCTAGGACCTTCCTGAGGGCATTTTGTTGATCATCATAGTTCATCTGGAGAAAAGCAGGCTGTGTCATCTCACGGCATGAGTCTGTGTTTAGCAGCTCCACGCTGTACGAAGGTCTCTCGCAATGGCTGGCTGTTGCACCTGGTAAAATAAATACATATGAAATGGCACAAACCAATTAAAATATGTATCCAGCATACATGCAACTGCTTGGTATATGACGGCTAAAATCATTTACCTTATCAGTGTCCTCTTCCTGATCTCTTCTGTTGAGCGAAGGTTTGGTGCCGATGCATTTTGACACCCTAAAAACAGGCACAAGCGTTCCCTGAAGAAATGGGGATGCTGCTTCTGTCCAGTATGCAAATCTCTGTCCATGCCTTTAGAAAACATTACATTTACATTTACTCATTTAGCAGACGCTTTTATCCAAAGCGACTTACAGTTTGAGGAATATAGAAGCAATTTGTCCAAAGGATACAAGAACACATAAGAGCGCTTACAATACAAAGTTTCAAACATTCTGAATACAAGGAGCACCAATCGTGTTTCCGCTACGAATCAAGTAGCCACACAGCCACGTTCAGCAGTGTGGCTACTTGATTCGTAGCGGAAACACGATTGGTACTGCGCATGTTCGAAAACGAAAATTTCGTTCTGCGCATGCGCGATTCTATGACCACTTCCTCTTATTTTACGACAGCTTCGTACCTGCATGATTTGTACTGCGCATGTGCGCGCTTTATAGTGACGTCATTTGGTGGTGAGGGACAATATGGATTTTTATACGTTTTATGATGGAATGCAAGAATTTTTTTACACAGCTTTTTAGACAACTTTACACAGCGTCTGAAGATGACACGGGCGTCTACTAATTTAACCAAGGTGATTTTAGGTAGTGAGAGAATTTATAATGGGAAAAAGAGGTCTGTTCTTACAGAGAGCCACATTAACTCTGGGACTGGCACTCAGTGGAGTCAGAGACACTCAAAACAGGGTTATTGCTGCTACTGTTGGTCTGCTATCCAGAGTGTGAAAGAATGGGTAATGTATTACAGAGATGATATAAGAACTTTTAATAATAACTTTAATACTTTAATTTAATAACTTTTCTTATTCATTCTCAGTTTTCTTATTCATTCTGATCATTTAATTACACTATGTATTTTCTTTGTATTTCTTATGTATTTCCTTCATTGATCCTGGACTGAAAAAACAGGAAGAGACCTTAGGCTACATTTTACATGATGTATCCATACATTTTTTAATAAGTTTTACACATGTCAAATAATGCTAGTAGGTATTGTTTGTTTTATAAAGTAACTGTCTGAACTTTTCCAGTTTTTTCCTCAACAGTCCTCAGACAATTCCTGTGAAGTATTCCTGTAGACAATTCTACATGTTGATGGTAAGAGTCTCTGTCTCTCTCTTTCGCCCTCTCCACTTCTCACCAAAAGAGACCGAATCACAATTGCGCTGAGGTTTTCAACGCGCACCTGCGTCTGACGTCAGCCGACGTACATATTATTTCGCTTTTTAAAATAAAACCCCAAAACACATTAGACTACCAATGAATAAACACGATGATAATAATAGAAATAATACAAAAATAAAAATAAAGTTTATAATCTGGTGTAACAACATCTCATTGCTACACGACCGTCACTCACACTCAGTCGACGGAAGTTTACATATTGTGCTTCGCGAGACAGCGTCCAAGTATTCCCCAAAGCGTTCGACGCAGTGTCTCGTTCCCTCTCTGGGAACTATGGTTACATACGTAACCAGAGACGTTATTTGGCTTATATTTACAAATTTCACAAGAATTATAAGAACAATCAACTGAAACTATTTACTTTTTTTTTTTTTATAATCCATCAAACCGAAACAGAAAACAAAGATAAAACAAAAAAAAAGCTCTACTTCTGATGAAACGAGACACTGAAACTGTTTTTTGTTTAATACTGTAAAGCTGCTTGATTTTAAGCAATCTATTGTGTAAAGTGATATAAATAAACGTGATGTGACTTTATTGGATGTAGAGCTTGTGCAAACATATCCTTGTTGTTATGATCAGATGCTCTTCTTATGCTTCATTAAAAACACTCGCCGTTTTCTCAGTTTTGTTTATTCTGTTATTGAGAGGAAAACACACAGTTCATATTTATCTGTAAAGAAAACCTTAAAACGGAGACTCTTCTCATCTCTGTGAAGACAAAACAAGATTAAAGAATAACAAAGTGAAACATATCAAGTAAATAAACACTGAATAATAATGCGCCAATATACATATAGAGAGAAAATAAGATAAAGATGTGATGAAACAAAAGTACAAAAAAAGTTCAACATATTTGTTTGTTTGTAACTGTTTAACTGAACACTCACAACTTTCTAACGGCTCAAATCATTATTAAAATTGCAGTTTTAATGTATGGCGGTTCATAAACATCATATTTACATATATCCCTATAGCGAACTAATTTATCCAAAGTGACTCATAAATGTGAAAATAAACGAGGAAAAAACTTGATTTGAGAAGCGACTGGAGTCAGTTAGTCAGATAAAAACACAGAACTACATTGATAAATAATAACTATTGTAATAATATCTATTTTAAAGCAATGCATACAATAATTCATTACAATAATATTGCAATACTTAAAAAATTTCAATTAAACTATTCTGGTATCATGAATGAAGTGATTTATAAAACATCCTGTAAATGTTGAATCATCAGGTTACTGTTGAGGATCTTCACCAGATTTCAAAGCGCTCGTCTCTGATGAACTGCTTTCTGTCTCTGATTCTGTTTCCAAACAGCCTGAAAACACAAAATTAACCACAATAAAAATATAATATCATCTGATGTGTAAAAATATACAGAAGACAAAATATTCATCATAAAGTTAATCATTAAAGTATATTTGGCAAAGCTGTGCAGAAAATATTCTAAAATGATTCACTGACATTTATTATGATATTAATCCATGACAAGTTATTTTAAATTTGTATATATATATACAGACTTATTTTTTGAAGCATTAAAATATGATCAATATAGAATAAAATGAGTCTGACCGTCTCATCCATTAATATAAAAACACAGATCACACACACGTACCGGACAGTCTGAATGTTGCTGTGACTGCAGACGACGCTGTGGATTCTCTCTGCTGATTCATCGGTGACATTATTGTGACTCAGACTATAAGAAGAAACGAGACAGAAACAATCAAATACAGAAATAAACAGGTGTGTGTGTTTCTCTGTTCCTCCGTGTCTCTGTAACTCACTCCAGACTCTGAGTTTTGTGCAGATGTGGCATCAGCGGCTTCATGCAGTGATCAGTGAGTTTGCAGTGACTGAGATCCAGTTCTTTCAGCCCTTCAGAATATTCCAGAAACAGAGCCAGATGTTCACAAGCGCTCTGGTCCATCTGAGTGTGACTGAGGTCCATCTCTCCTCCCAAAGCCTGTGAAAGAGCCTCAATCCTCCTCGAACAGCCGCTCTGAGATCCATCTTTACTAATACAAGCCAGAAACTGCAGCAGCAGAGCTTTACTGCAGCTGATGAGAGGAAGAACAACAACCACAAACATGAGGATCATATACAGACAGTTTATATGGAGATCAATTCATGCATAATGTCATATAAATAATGAAAGGGATCTGTCAGATTTCTCACTTCAGCTGAACTTGAGGCAGGATTGACCAAAGTTGATTCAGGGCCGAATCTGAGATCTCACAGTCCTGTAAAATCAACTTCACAATACTTTGGGTTTTCTGAAGCACAGATGAGATATTTCTACAGTTTGTAACAGTTAGTTTCAGATGTTCTTGATTTTCACGTGTGTCTGTTAAATCCAGAGCGGAGCAGCAGGAGAAGTCCAGTCTGTTGTGAAGAGCGGCGAGCAGAAGAGCTGCTGATTCCTGCTGGAGATCAGAGGAACTGCAGCAATGAAGCAGCTTCAGCAGCAGCAGCCTGTCAACACTAACACACACAAACAATGTTAACAAAGAGATTCTGGAGAAATGATGATATCAGAGCAGTTAAACCAGTGAACCTGAGCTGTGTGACTCTGCGGAGCAAAGGCAGAAAGCTCTCCAGCTCCTCCTCTGGTATGGAGGTCCACAGCAGGTTGAGTTTGAGCGTGTCGCTGTGCTCAAGAGTGAAGCGCAGGGCAGCGCAGTGAACAGAGTCCAGCACTCTGCCATTCAGACTGATGGCATTTCCGGTTGAACTCATCAGACTGGACACATACTGAGGAGAACGAGTCTCGTAAATCTCCATAATGATGGACAGAGTAAAGCTGGGACTCAACCTGTGGAGAATAAGATCATTCAGTAAAATCTACTTGAATCAAAGGCACTCAAAGAATACAAAAACATCAAGAAACATCAAGAAACATCAGTGACTTCAATGAATGCGACTGTTTATCATGATTTACAGGCTGATCCAGAACGTTAATTTGTTAACGTTGAAGGTTAAGTTGCTATGCAAAGTTCTAATGGGTTTTTAATTTATGAATATAAAAAAGTATGTCTACAAGATAAATTACATAGTCTGACCTCAAATGAGAGTTGTTTGTTTTGTTTTTTAGTTTATTGTGCAAATCAAACTACTGTTTGAAAAATGTTACAAAAATGGTTTCAAAATTCACATTTGACTGTGTGTAAATTGTTTTAGGTAAAACGTTTTAACAACAGACCTTATTTTACTCATAAATCAAGTAAAATAAGGTTTAGAAAGGATTTGAAATTCTGAGGAAACTCATGACTTTATTTTCTCCCAGGTTTTTCGACTGACGCTCTGACAAACTGAACTAATCAATCCTTGAGATTCTTTTACCTTTTCATCTGGATTCTGTCTAACGCCAGCAGAAGTTCTCTGATGTTTCCACATGTGATTTTGCTCTTTCTAAAGTCCAGCTTCAGATTGAGAGCTTGATGTTGCAGCAGGTAATGAATCTCTTCCCAGGTCAGAGAGCAGGAAGTCAGATCCTTAGAAACCTTCTTTAGGAAAGAGCGCGTCAGTTCCTCATCCTGAGCTTCACACACCAGTGAAACCAGCAGCTGAAGAGTCTCTTTACAGAACCTGAACACACACACACACACACACACACACACACACACACAGAACAGGACTGTGAGTTTGATAATCGGGTGGATTCACTCACAGAAATGAGCAGCTGTGCTGAACAGAGACCTGATAGTCAGAGGTTCCTGGAGACTCAACAGGGCCGTGAGAGACAGAGACTCTGATTCACACTCAGTCAGATCCAAACACTGAACAGACAACAGTCTCAGGAGAGAC
>JAWRVZ010000203.1:360619-858119 GCA_037043235.1 Rhodeus uyekii
CCTTATTGTATAATTTTCTATTCATTAATTTGAACTGCATGCAAGTGTCTCATATTCAGTAGAAATTAAGGTAAAGCTGCGTCACACACACAGTTCTACCATAAATATATATATATATATATATAGAGAGAGAGAGAGAGAGAGAGAGAGAAAAAATAGCAACAGTTTTGATATGATGTTCAAATCGTGATTCACTCAAAAGTGAATTACAGGTGTTTCATTCCACATCCAGTGTGTTTCATGTCTTGAAACTTTCTCACAAAAAGGAAATATGTAACAATGTTTCACAAGCTTCTTTCTGGTTATTTTCGCTGATATAATGAGCACTGGCCCGTGAAAAGCGTCTGAATGTGAGTTAGGATTAGTGATTTGTTCTGACAAATATGCATTGACAGTCATGATCACAATACTCTTTTCATAAATATATTAATGCCTGTTTCTTCACTAGGCTTCTGATCATCGAAACTATCCTGAATGTGCCAGTGAGGATTTTATTCAAGGACAGCGATCTTCAGACCCCCAACTCCTTGCATTTGCTTCCTCTATTGAGATGATACTTGAAAGCCAAGTATTGATGGACAACATGAGGGATCTCCCACAGGAAATGTGTTTTCCTTCTGTCTCATTTACTCATTAGACTTGAATTACTCGCAGTCAAAATTGAGTTATTGTTACATTCATATGCTCACTACATTTGAACAATTGTCAAAAAAAAAAAAGGTGTAGTGTTTAAAATAAGAGTGAAGAGTTCTACAATTGTTGTAGTTAATGTGGGATATTGCATTATTTTTACAGTATCTGTACAGTGTGATTGTGACCCGTTTCCATCACAGGATAATGTGCTCTGTAATATTTATTAATATGAAAGATTGGCCAATAAAGACAAATCAATAATCCGAGCATGTTGTTTTTTCTAGTTTGCAATGTTTGCACAAAGCTTACAGTCAAAAATAAGAACTTTATTGTAATTTATAAATAATTTCTAATTTTAGTTTCATTGTCATGTTGAGATAACTTAAATATGCAAGTACACTTAAAATGAACACCAAGTTAAGTGAACTTAATTGTTTAAGTACATTATATAAGCACCAAGTTTGGTGAACTTAATTTAAGTACAGTCAATGCGAGCGCTGAATTAGGTAAACTTGAATATACAAGTTTTGTTTTTTTGCCATTACTCAATTGAATTGAGGGAACGAGTTTACTCAGTTTAGTAAACTCAACTTATTAGGGTTTTCAGTGTAGGAGAAACATGAAAGGAATGAAACAGGAAGTGCAAGCTGTTTTAGTGTAATGTTTCCTGTTCTTCATCATAACATGTTCTCATTGGATTAGAAACAGTTGATGGAACGGAAGCTTCACCGACTCTCAAGAGCTTCAGTGTTTAGATTTGAATTTTGACAGTTGGATTTGAACAGTCTCGGATCATCTGAACATTGAAAAATGTCTCTGTAAGTTTCACTGTTTCTGAATCTTAATTCTGTGTTGACGTGTCTTTAATGTTGATGATCACACACACATAATACTGGTGTATTTCTGTCTTTCTGAGGAGCTTTTTACTATGATGGTGAGAGAGGCACTGGATACTTGGCAGGAGAATCAAAACTACACAGAGAGGCTTTGCTAAAGAACGACAAGCTTCATTTGAAGGTCCAGCATAAAACTCAGAATCGCTTGCAAACTAAAAGTGTTAATGTCAGAAGTTGTGCTTCTGTAAAAACACCACAGAATATCATTCTGACTTTATTATCTTTATTACATGTGAGATGCCAGTGTTTCATAAGATCAAAACTATTGCTGTGAAAGATGAAAATGTGCTGTTGTGTGAAACATTGAGGGAAACTATTTGTTTAATGACCATTACATTTACATTTTACATTTCTGCACTGCATTTAGTGGCATATTAACATTTAATGCTGATGTGACGCATATGAATGTTTGCTGAGCCGGACTCTTGTGTTTTAATAAATGTTTTTAAATGTGACATTGTTGAAGAGTAATTGTTTTACTGCACCATTATTAACTTGTTGAATCACCAAATGTGTTTTAAGAAATTCACTGATTGAGAACATTTTTCACTATTAAAAAACCTAAATAAACCACTTTGTGAAATTAACATTAACAATAATTCATTACTTTAATTAATTAGATACTTTTCAGTGTTGAGCAGTGTTAAATTTGTACTCAAAATAGAGTTAATTTCATGTGCAGTTTTTCCTTCTGATAAATAATCATCCAACAACTCATTTACATATTTATGAACCTTACACACAGGATTTGCAAAAGTGGCAAATAGATTAATGTGCTGTTATTCTTTTAAATAGAAAATAAAAAAAGAATTGTTTGATATATGGCACATTAAACATGTCTAGACATTTATAGTAACAAAGTTTGATTATATTCTAAATAAAGTTGAATGAATATGATCTGGTTAGTTAAAATGATTTAAAATGAAATCATTATTCAGGGATTGAGTTGATCTAGTGAAGAAATGACTGTTTATGTTACTGCTTATTATATTTATAACAATATATTAAAGTTTCACAGACTTAAATCTAGTTTCTGACAGAAACTTGCACTGAAATATCTAAAAATATGCAGATTCATTGTTTTGTCTGAAGATAAACACAGTAATGTTTGTTTTCCTGAAACACATTTATAAAAGTGTTACAATTTGACTAAAAGCTAATCCTGTCACAATATAAACCAGAGAAAGATGTAATAAACTCTGACCTGAGTTGTGAGATGTAGGGCAGACACTGGAGGAATCCCCTCACTTCACTCTCTTCATCTGTACAGTCCATCAGATCTACTGGTTTCTTCTCTGTCTGGAGTTTCAGCACTTCTAGGAGGATGGAGATCTTTCTCTCTGAGAGCTTTATTCTCCAGACATCAGGAACTGACTGATAAATGGGCTGTAATGCTGGAAGGAAACTCCTGCCTGTTTGAGTCTCATAGTTCTTCACATGTGAACACAGATCCAGCAGGAAATCACGTCTCTCATAATTCACAGATGACAGCAGTTTCTTCACAGTTTCTTCTATCGTCTCTTTCTGGTGGAGAGCAGCTTGCAAACACAAATCCAGAATGAATAATCTCTTTCTTTTCTTCCATGATTGAGATGATTTATTCTGTGGTTCAACAAATCTAAAGAAAGAGTGAACAAGATTCAGTCATTGATGACAAAAGAAAAGCAAGTGTTAATGTGAGAAAATGACCAACATAAACAATATGAGATCAGCAGGAAGAAAGAAGAAAACTTAAATCACTGAAGAATCAATATATAAGATATATATTGAATATATAATATCATGAAAACACTTTTGATGTATTTGTTCAGGTCAAAGTTCACACGGAATGAAGTAAATGTTTACAAAGTATATTTGACACATAAATCCTAAATTATGAATCGTCACCAACACACATGTAAAGTGTTTTTATGTGATTCTGAAGTCTATGATAATAATCGTTTATAGTTACAAATTTTCTTTGTAAGAGTTCAATTTTTCCAAACTCTAAACCAATTTCATTTGTTTTAGTTTTCAGACACAATGAGGATTTTTACAGCATCTCAGTTTCAACCACAAACACTATTAAAGAGATCAAAGAACCTTAAAACACAAAATGACTGTCAAAATAATCTGATTACAGTCACAGAAATTAATCAACGATTCAAAGATAAATTGTTTCCTAAAAGTGTTCATGTGTTTCACCTGAGGTTCATCTGTCTGGGGAAAGTGCAGGCGTTTGAAACTAGTGGTGACGGCAGAGTGACTGATAAATAAAATCTACCAGACTGTTTCAAAAAAGAAATTAACATTTATTAAATAGATATTATAAAATGAATATAGATATAGAATTAATATAGAGTTAAAAAAATGAATATGCATTTCAATTTCATATTTCTAAGTGTGTGTCTCTGGTTTATAAAAATGTATTCCCATTCTTTGTAATAAACAGGTTGAGGCTGATGTTTTTGCAAACCGCTCACTTGCCCACACCCCTGCCAGGCACTCCTTTTCTATCTGGGAGCATCTGCGCTCCACTTCAGTCAAGATTCTGGAACAGAACGCGACAGCATGTCCAAAACTACTTGCTAAAGTCCAAAACTATTGCATCTGCACTGACTATAGTTGGTTTCTCCAGATCATAATATGCAAGAGTGGGATCTGAGGATAACCTGTGCTTTACTTTGTTTAGGGCCTGCTCATGGATTTCTGTCCAAAGTCAGATTGTGTCCTTCTTCAGCAGAGCTGTGACTGGCTGGAGCTTTCTGGAAAGCTCTGGCACAAATTTGCCTAAATAATTGATCATTCCTAAAATTTGCCTAAGCTTCGTCACATTAGTGGGACTAGGAATTCTAGTGATTGCCTTCACCTTGGTTGAATCAGGCTTGATTCCTTCATGACTGATGATGTGGCCAAAATATTGCAGCTCAGATTTGTTAAAGTGACATTTATCACAGTTCAGTTTCAGACCTGACTCTCTGGTATTCTTCAAAACAGCCTCAGGATCCTCTTCATGCTCTTTTTGGTCCTTGTCAAAAACACGTAAGTCATCCATGACAACTACAGTGCCTTTGTGTTCAATTAGAAGTCGACTCATTTCCCTTTAGAAAATTTCAGGAGCTGAAGTGACTCCAAACGGTAGTCTATTAAAACAGAACCGTCCTACTGGAGTTATGAATGTGGTCAACCTCACACAGCTTTGGTCTAAAGGGATTTGCCAAAACTCTGAGGACACGTCCAAAGTAGAAAATTCACAGGCTCCTGAGAATTTGGGGGCAATATCCTCTAATATTGGGAGAATAAAACCTTCACATTTTACAGCCTGATTCAAAAGTTTGAAGTTGACACAAATCCTGACAGAACCATTGTTTTTTCACTAAAGGCACCACTGGGGGGCACCGTTCTGTTGGATCAGTGACTTCAGAGATTATCAGCTCCTGTTCCACCTTAGGAAACAGGGGAAAGGGAATTCTTCGTGGGCTGGCCAGACTAAGGAGTGGCGTCTGACTTAAGTTCAATTTTCACTGGTTCACATTTGAGCAAGCCAATGTCTCCGTCGACATCATTGTGATCTGTGATTTCGTCCACTCGCTGCACTAGACCCATCTTACAAGCAGTGCTTCGACTGAGTAAATTGTTAGCAAATGGCCCGTACAGAAAAAAACCCAAAATGTTCTCCTTTACATTCAGTCTTTGCTTGGAATTTTCCAATACAGCTCACTTTCCCCAGGACTCTTCACGTTTATATTGGTTTTGATTAGTGGAGGGCGCTCTTCTACTCTTTCAAAAGTCGAGCGTGACATGATGTTGATGTCGCCCCAGTATCAATTTTGAACTTGACTGACCTGCCCTGTATAGAAAGAGTAATGCACCCCCTGTCCTCAGAATCAAACTCATTCGTTACAGACCCCAGGAAAATACATCACAAGTCTCAGTGTCACACACTACCAGGTCTTCGACATTTTTCGTATTACATGAAATGGAAAAATGTCCCAGTTTATTGCATCTCCTACATCGCTTATTTCGTGCAGGGCAATTATTCTGTGTTTCCTCTCACCACCGTCACAATCTGCAATCCTTATGGCGACTCTGTCCCTTATTTGTTCCTCTTTATTTGCACTGAACTTGCAGTATTCCACCGGCTCATAAAGGCATCTCACAAAAGTCTCGACCGATTTCTTTGTGCGCTGGTGAAAACAGGCCCTCTCGTGTATAACTATAGCTTCGGCAAATGTGAACGATCTGAACATCGCTTCGGTGTCTTTATCCATTGCATAAAGCAGGGAATTGACTTGTACTTCACCGCTTTCCTTGTTTAGCTTTGTGGCAATACGACACCGGGAGAACCGCTGGATCCAGACAGGCCAGCTCGCAGCATATGCGAAGTCAAACACCACTGGTGCGTTGAATTTGGACGTTATTCAAATGAAAACCAGGTGAACTTGATCGTGGATGCAACGTAATAATAATAATCAGTTATATTTATATAGCGCTTTTTCCAGAGCTCAAACTCAAACGTACACTTCTGACACCATGTCACGAGAGGAAACATCAATGTTGTCTATCAACTATACTTTATTGAACATACTGCATAGATCGCACACTAACGTTTCTTTTACTCCACATCTGTATATGCATGTGGGTGGAGTCTCCACCTGATTGGCTAACACCAAAAGGCTGGTTTCCACACAGAGCAAAGCCTTCGTTTTGTGTGAAAACATGACAGATCGCAGAGAGAAATTATCTGATAGGATGTTTGAATAAATTAATTATTTGAATGTGTCTGTGATGGGGAATCCTTCTGTAACCTTATATTTATTAGTTCATTTATTTTATTTTATTTTGTTTCATTATTTGCTAAATGCTTAATTTATTTGGGGGAAAATAATACAGATGTTACAGATAATCTGTTTGATAAAATTCATTTTCATTTGTATTATGCAAAGTTATTAGTATATTTGTGAGAGGGTTGCTTTGTGCTCCTGCCCCTTTAAGCATACGTGTGTCCATCTGCTAAATAAAGAAAAGGGAATTCGGCTGATCAATTAATTGGTCTTTTATCTGTGCAGGTGATCAGATAACATAGATGTTTCTCATGCTGCACTTTCTTTATTACATCCAGACTTCATACAGCAGCAGTTCCAGTTGTTCTGTTTCTTCCTTCAGTCACAAAGCTCGTAACAGCGGCCAGAAGAAGGGCTGGTTGCAAATACAAAGTACTGTTTCTCATTAAGAACTGTAATCTGTGATTCTGTTCTTTTCTCTGGCATTGAAAGGTGATGTTTATATGCCTACAAAAACTCTTTAAGGTGTAAAACATTTTGGAAAGTTAATATGAGTTATGATCACAGGCAGAGATTGAACTGCAGGGTAAGGCTAGATGTGATTCCTCTTTGGCGCGTATGAGTGACTCACACCAGAGTCACGTGATCAACTGCTGAATTCAAACGTGTTTTCATGTGTTTGTTGGTGCTTATTTTAAAAACGCTTAATGTTTATTTACATTTCAAACATTTAAATACTCATGAGTGCTGGCAAAAGAACAGATGTATCATTTGAAAAATACCCACTGATTTCCATGGAAGCGGCAATAACAATTCAGTGTTATTTTCATATCAGATACACATTGAGCAGATATCTATACAGTTCACTCTACTCTTCTTCCAGTTCACCAGCCACTTACTGTCATGTATTTCTGGAGAAGTGGAATAAGTGACGTGTTGTAAATCTGACCGATCAGATTTTCTGAATTGCGGCCCAAACTATCATGTCAGCGCTTGTCTCGTATTATAGATCAGCTAACATGATCATTATAAAGGCTTTTAAACGACTAAACACACATATTGGAAAATCTGAATATCAGAAAATTTATTTTGTGACTGCAGTGAGTCACGTGACAAGCACAACACATCCATGGAAACAATGAGGGGAAATGTTCTAAAATAACGGTCGCCTAAAACTCACTCTGGGGATCAGCAAGAAAATTATAAACTGACATGTGAAACATTTTTAAATAGATTGTGATGAATAATAGTTACATGTTGCCCATCATCAACCAACATGACCATCATAAACTCTCGTTACTGAAGTGGTTAAAGCAGCCAGTTGGAATAGCCTATATTTACCTAATGCAGCACATCTGTCTTTCAATTCTGAATGTATTATCACTTAAAAATTGTGCATAAAAGTGCTTCCTTTTATAATCACTAAAGTGTCAATCATGTTAATTAATCGCAATCTCCCAAAGTTCTGCTAATCGATTAGCCAAATATTTACAGCTTTTTTGTTACAGGTTAAATTATAACGCAAGGATTTTAGTGTTTCGATCTCAGCACTGTTTTGATTGGTGAGGAATTGAACTTAAACACTTCTGATTGGCCCTTGCAGTCAAGAAATCATCGGCTCATTTGTGATTGGCCATATTGATCAACGCAGCAAGAATAGGTTGTAAATAGAAAAACCTATTTATGTTACTTTTGACCTTCAAGAGCACAGATCACCAAATCTTTTAATGTGTATCAGTTTATGATAGAGTGTTTATGAGTGCAGAATTAACTCATAATTCAGTTCAGCTCGCGGCCAGAACAAAAGTGCGGTTTCAGAGATTACTACTTGTAACGCCTCTGATTGGCCACTCAAACTCAACAGTCGTGTGTGATTGTAGTGCGCAACGCTGTGAATGTAAAAATACTTATGATGTAACATTAGCAGATCTAAATATAATGCCACAATCAACACTCTTCATTTAGTTTTACTTTTCACTTTATTACTAGATTTAGTTTAAACGTGCAGGTACATTTTTGACCAAATCCCCCGTTAATTTCTGACTTGTGATTAGGGGAAGGCTGAGACTTTACCAGCCATACACACGTTCTGCCTATGGTTATGATGCATTACTTAAGAGATTTAAGTATTGTATAACATGAGCGGCTCTTGGACACTTTAATTTTGAAAACGTAGCTCTGAAATGAAAAAAAAGGTTGCAGACCCTTGTGACCTAATATGATTGTAGTTTTTCTTCATCCAGGACATATACATGTTAATAAAAATACCATGTCTTCATCACATGCTCTGAAAGACAGAGGTGATGTGTATTTAATCCTGCAAGTATCTGATCATGTTCTGGACAGAGAGATGAAGGTTGTTGCTCGACTGTTAAAACTCCTGTATCTCGATTATAACCGCATATACAAACACTGTTTGCTGGATAAAGCTGTTATAATAGAAATACATGAACAAAATCAATCTCTACTAGGCCTGAAAGAATTAGCCGGCATCATTGACAAAACAAAAAACAAAACAAAAAAACGTATCAACAAAAATCCTTGTTGTCGAATAATCTTCTGATCTCATTTGATTTATTTGAAGGACCTGCAGTAACACAGTTCTACCAGCGGGGCGCTGTAGCTCAATACTGTAATCCAAACCAACAGAAGAAGAAACGGAGCTTCAGAGTGAATAAGCAAAACGGTAAAATGTGAGAAAATTGAACATAACTACAAAAAATGCTGTCAAATGCAAATCCTCTAAAACTCACTCATCTGACACTGTTTTCACGCCACACGTTCATTTCCTCCCGCAGTGAAAGAATCATTGCGAGCAAAGATAATGTGTCGACTGATAAGACGGAGCCGAACCACTTTTATATTAAACAAACTACCTGATAGTACCTGATCTCGTTTAAACAGTCAGTTTCACTACGATAACAATACATGTGGTTTTGAAGCTCTTTAATGTGGCGTAGCAGATCTCTGTAACATCAGGTCAAGCAGCACATGAAACTATTATCTCTGCCTCTTTGCTACTATTATAGCACAAAATAAACATCAGAAAGTTTGTTGAAAGATACAGAACTTGCTAAAAAAATTACTCATCTCTAATGTAATCACTGAATCTCGAGTCTCAACCGCAGAAAAACGGCAATAAAACCGCTTGAAAACAAAGTCACAAAATGTCTTTCTCAGGAAAGCCGTTCAATGACCAGAAGCTCAATAGTTAAAAAGACCAGAGAAAAAAAACTCTAGAGAAAAGCAAAAACACTTGCACAATATTACATTCATATTTTTACTCTTATTAAAAAGTTATTATTATAATTCCAAGACCTAATAATAACAAATGAGGAGGAAGGAAAACCTGAAGGAGAGTCTATTTGGTCGGATCGAAATTTATTAAAAATAAATTTTGAAATGCTGGTGATTTGCTTTCTTCATTTATTACTTAAAATAGGTATAACTACATTTTCTTTTAATTATTGGAAAAGTGGAATAATCAATTTTACGTTCCCATAAAACTCACCTGAGCTGTGAGATGTAGGGCAGACACTGGAGGAATCCCCTCACTTCACTCTCTTCATCTGTACAGTCCATCAGCTCTACTGGTTTCTTCTCTGTCTGGAGTTTCAGCACTTCTAGGAGGATGGAGATCTTTCTCTCTGAGAGCTTTATTCTCCAGACATCAGGAACTGACTGATAAATGGGCTGTAATGCTGGAAGGAAACTCCTGCCTGTTTGAGTCTCATAGTTCTTCACATGTGAACACAGATCCAGCAGGAAATCATGTCTCTCATAATTCACAGATGACAGCAGTTTCTTCACAGTTTCTTCTATCGTCTCTTTCTGGAGGAGAGCAGCTTGCAAACACAAATCCAGAATGAATAATCTCTTTCTTTTCTCCCATGATTCAGATGATTTATTCTGTGGTTCAACAAATCTAAAGAAAGAGTGAACAGGATTTCATAAGCAATGGAAAAGGAGATGAAGTGTTAATGTAAAAACAAACAAATACAATACTGTATAAAATCATTAAAATTATGAGATAAAAAATAAAGACTCAAATCACTACTGTATAATTCTGTTGTTGTTGTTGTTGTTTTTTGCAGCTCAGTTGCAGATATTTGTGTTCCATTAGAGCACAAGCCTTAAGAAAAAACTACTGTAAAACATGTTGCTTGAAGACTAAAATTGTATTACTTAGTATTATTTTTCTTTATTAATATTCATAATCAGTTGATGTATCTGTATTGTTTTTATTAATAATCTGTTGTATTATGTTTCTAGTGTAAAAGCTAGATTGTAGTTGCACGTTAAACAAGCATGGGAATGTGTATTTGAGTTTTTCACAGGGCCCATGGGATTATGTATACATTCCACTTAACAGAAGCCAACTGTTCCTCTGGTAATGTATAAAACCAGATTTTGGTTCGGAGGAGAGCCAGAGAAAGCCGGAATGAAGACCACCTCTCCAGCATACTATCATACTTCCATCTTTCTCTCCTGTCTTGACACACATATATATATATATAAATATATATAAATAAATAAGAGATCTCTTGGCAAAATAACTGTTGTCCGGTCCTATGTTTTTCAAGTCTACATTGCTCTGGTCACAGCCATTAAAATAGCAGTTCAAGATAAATTAATCCCAAACAGTTTGCATCATATCAGTTAAAACCACCATGTGCAAGTGGTAAAATTGCACGACACTTCATTTCTTGTAGAAAGTTTCCTTTCTTAATGAATGAATAAAATTAATGAAATTGAAACCATCATATACAGTAGGAACCCCGACTTACGAAATTAATCCGTTCCGAGGTTGGCTTCGTAAATCGATCTTTTCGTAAGTCGATCAGGCTTTTACATGTAAATTGCCTAATCCGTTCCATCCCTACGAAAACACCACATTTGATTTTATAATAAAGCTATGCTTGTTCAGTATGGTATGACAAGCACATCCCAGCGTCATACTTCTCAATTATCTCCCTTTTCGTCTCCATGGAGAGCATCCTCTTCTTCCCTTTCACTTTCATCGTGAAATGAAATGGGAGAGGAACGCCGCTACGCAGAGGCTGGTGGGAGCGATGCTGACCAATAGGAGAGCAGGATGCTGCAGCGAAAGCTAGTGTCAGAGCCGGGATCAGTGTTGCCAGATTGGGCGGGTTCCCGGCGGGTTTTAACCTGTAGTTGGGCTGGAAATCTTCAGTCCAATCTGGCAACACTGGCCGGGAGACAGCCAATGGGAGAGCGGGACGATTGGTGCGAGTTTCCGGGTCAGTGGCGCACGAATTTCAAAACAAAACTCGGAAATCGTCGCCTCGACCGAGATTTCGTTTTCGCATCTTGATCATTTTGTCGTTACTCGGGCGCAAAAAAACCTGAAATCTTTTATCGTATGTTGAACTTTTCGTACGTAGAGCATTTCGTAAGTCGGAGTTCTACTGTATTACGGTTTTTACACCTAATAATGAACAAATAAAGTGTGATGAGAACAGACGCCAATAGGTTCAAATGCCTGTATTCTCCTCAACTTCAAGTGCAATTAATCTTCCATTGATTTATTGAAGTCTGTGATCATTGTGGAAAAGTTGTGTGTTTAAGGTTTATATTCGTATGCACCACCTGCTCACCAGTTTAAAAAAAAAAATCATATCTTTAAATAGTAAAACTAAACTTTTACATTTTATTATGAAAAAAACGTAGCCATTCTCTTACAAAAACAAAATTGTGCACAATTGCGCAAAAGTGTTTTTAATCCCATATCAAGTTAAATGTAAAGTAAGTATTTAATACAGACCTGAGCTGTGAGATGTAGGGCAGACACTGGAGGAATCCCCTCACTTCACTCTCTTCATCTGTCCAGTCCATCAGCTCTACTGGTTTCTTCTCTGTCTGGAGTTTCAGCACTTCTAGGAGGATGGAGATCTTTCTCTCTGAGAGCTTTATTCTCCAGACATCAGGAACTGACTGATAAATGGGCTGTAATGCTGGAAGGAGACTCCTGCCCATTTGAATTTTATAGTTCTTCATGTGTGAGTAGAGATCCAGCAGGAAATCACAGCGTTTAGTCTGGCACTCCTCATAACAACCATGGTCACAGTTATTACAATCATTACTGCCAGAGGGGAAAGATGTGTAGCTGCACACAGATATTAACAGCACAGTGAAACTCTCTCCTGTAGCTTCGTCACGCTCCAATGCTGCGACACTCAGATTCACCAGAAACTGAAGAGTAGTCTTTTGCTTCTCACCATCAAACAAACAAACATTAAATCTGTGGATACAAAGAAATATTACTTTACTGAATATTCAATGCTGGTTATAGTTTTTTTCGGAATCCAAATAGCATTTTTATCGACTGAAACCTGCTGCAATTGATATTTCAAATCAATCTATATGCTGCATTTAACACAAAGCATGCAAAACATGTGCAAAGTGCACACAGACACATAGCAGTTCTAGCACTGCTAAACCACAGTCAACCAACTACAAATTTGATAGAAGGCAGATTTCTTTCATGGAAGGCCTGATGGGGAGTTTGAGCTTGTGAGGGCAGGAATGCTCATCTAATTTACATTTTGGACGAGTACCCGCTTCTCAGTCTATAACTAAACTGGCAACAGCACGAGTCACAACCTCCAGGAACATCTAACTTCTCTGAGCTGGATAATTGCAGAGCGTGCTTCTGAACCCAGGGGAAAAGGCACTGGATCTGGCAGGTGAGGGCAGAGATAAGGCAAAGCCTGTCTCGAACCACTCTGATAGATCCATTTCCGACCCCCAAGACCTAGATCGCCCCTGTGCCTTGGTGTAGTAATGAGATGCTGTTACACCAGATTATAAACTTTATTTATTTTTTTCTACTATTATTATTGTGTTTATTCATTGGTAATGTGTCTTGGGGTTTTATTTAAAAAAGTGAAATAATTAATATGTACGTTGGCTGACGTCAGACGCAGGTGCACGTTGAAAACCGCAGCGCAATTATGGTTCGGTCTCTTTCTGGCTTTGCCATCAGTGAAGAGAGGCGTAAGTTACGAGCTCTGCTCTTCAGCTCAATTGCACTGTCTTTATTTTTGCTTTACTTTAACAAATGTGGGGGGGGAAAACTGTTTTCATGTGTCATTTAGCTGTCATAAGTTCATATTTAGGCTGTTTAATGTATTATTGGTGTACTGTGAAATGCGTGTGCATCGAACATTAACAACGAGGTAGCGGCTAAGTGGCTAACATTTCGGCGCGTACATAGGCGTGTATAGTCAAATGTACACTCGATGTTAAAAAGAGAGTTCCTAGTTTAATCGTTTATGCAATCGCACATTGATTAAAGTACTAGCTAGTGCATTTAACATACGCCATATATTTTGTGGTTTACAGGCAAGTGAAAAAGAACATATGTGGTTTATGTTGCCTGTCTGTTTGTGATTACAGGCATTGTCACGACACGATAAACGGGGAGGACTCAAGTGCAGGGATAAGGAGGTTTATTATAATAACAGAATAAGTACACAAAAGAAATACCCATGTGGGGGAAAACAGAACATAAACCAGATCAAAACTAGAACATAAAACAAACTAGGAAGCACGATCATGAATCAGCGAGACAAGCACGAACATCCAAGGAAAGACATGAATGACAACGAGACCACAACGGACAGCAAATACAAAGGGCTATATATAGGATACAAGAGGAAGGGAGTAATCATAGACAGCTGACAACATTCAAGGGAAACGAGGTAACAAGGGGGCGGGGCGGGGCACACGCTGACGGACAATGACACAATGACGAAACGGCGTGCAGTTGGTGCGACCAACAGCGCGCGACACGGACGACATGAAATCACATACACACCGGCGCGCTCCGAGGCACGCGATCTCACACAAAACCCGATAAAGGAGCAGTGTCAGGGATCTGTCAACAGACACTCGAAAAGACCAAACTGGAATGACAGAGCCATGACAGGCATTGCGAATAAAACATCTCGGAAAAAGAATCTGGAGTGTGGAAAGTCATTATTTATTATTAAAATTACACAACGCAGAATGACAACCACTACACTGGCAACTGCAGGACCCGAGACCTGAGGATCGCAAGCCTGGCACTCTCCTCAAAGAGAGTGTCCTTAATGGAAGCTATTCACAATATACACAGCTGGCGCCTTTGAGTGCTGACTATGCATACTCTGCTCCCAAACAAACAACACAAAGATCATGTGTGTCCCCACTTTTGATGTTGTGTGGGCAAAGAGGAACACAAAATTCAAAATGCTGCTTGCCATATCTACTTTTCTTTCTCAGATGGTAGACAGACAAAGCCAAATAAGACAAACATATCACATACAGCGCTTACGGAAGACACAGAAGCAGCCACTGCTTTGCTTGGCATGCCTTTATAGTTTCCTGGTTCATGATGTCACCCTTCACACCATTGGATTTCACACAAGCTCCATCACGCATAGTGTTCCCATAGCGTCAATCCACACAGTGTGAATGAGGGAAATGCAAACATGTACATATACATGTTGCTTACATATTATGGTAGCCCAGTTTACACAGTGTAAAATGACACTTTTGTCATTAATATGTTAATAAACAACTGAAAAAAGCACATATGTCTGGGCATGTAAAAACTTCTCCAGAATCCCAAAACCCCCTCAGAACCCTGAGGGTTAACATTTAAACATTCATCGATTCACATATCAGTTATGGTAAACAGAAGCTCAAGCATGTTTGCCTTGCATGCGAGAACCAATGAGATTCAATCTTGTGTGTTATGCAGCAAGTTTGAGCTTCTACGGGAACCAATTGGGTTCATTCTCAAGTTTCGCGACACAGCATTATCTGTATCTGTATCTGTATCTGTTAACCATATGAATTATCTGTATCTCAAGACTCAAAACACATCTTTTTACCTATGCATTTGCAGATTGAGCACTGTGCTATGTCCGAACTGTTTGCATTTTATTTTATACGTATTATCTTTTTAGTCTTTTAATCATTTTTAATGCTTTATTTTTTATCATTCTTCTTTATGTAAAGCACTTTGAATTACCATTGTGTATGAAATGTGCTATACAAATAAACTTGCCTTGCCTTGCCTTGCCTATCTGTACTCGGACTGGGCGGGGCAGGGCCTAACCCGGAAGTGGTCGGGTTGTCTTGAAATGGACGGGGCTTTAACCGGTATGTTATTTTTAATCATGTAATTGATATGGGTTGATCAGAAAATTTTATATTTATTTCTGATTAGAAAACTATTTACATGACAGCATCAGCATTGAGCTTCAGATCAATGGTTTTGATCACGATAACAAACTATATTCAGAACAAGTTTTGCAACAATGAATACAAACACATGTGGTTGCAATTATGAAGAAAAATGTAATGAACAAGAGTTTTCATCTAAACATAACGTCTCGGGTTACGTATGTAACCCTGGTTCCCTGAAGGGGAACGAGACGCTGCGTCAGAAAACGCTAGGGGAACCCTTGACGTCAGTCACGTGAAGATGTGTACAACCAATGAGAGAATTACGCGTGTGAAAGCGAGTCGCGGGTCAGTGACGTCATGAACAGAGCATAAAAGCGCACCGGAACCCGGAAGTGACAGCAAAAGAGTGTCTGAAGCGGGCCCGGAGGCGCAAGGAGCTGAGGCGAAAGACGCAGCGTCTCGTTCCCCTTCAGGGAACCAGGGTTACATACGTAACCCGAGACGTTCCCTTTCATGGGAACTTCGAGCTGCGTCAGAAAACGCTAGGGGAACGTTATACCAACGTCACCTCAGCGACGCCGGCCTACGGATGTGTCTCAGCTCACTGAGAGAGCACCCTCGTTCCCGGAGCGGAATCGAGATCCAATTGATAGAATCTCATAAATGTGTGCGGTGAGGACCAGCCAGCCGCAGCACAAATATCAGCAAGGGAAACTCCTGAGAGAAACGCCTTGGAGGTCGCCACACTCCTAGTAGAGTGGGCCCGGACCCTCAGGGGAGAGGGATGTCCGGCCAACTCATAAACCAGACAGATAGCCTCAACTATCCATCGGCTTAAGGTTTGCTTAGAAACTGGAGCCCCCTTAGGAGCCCCAAAGCAAACGAACAGTTGGTTTGACTTACGCCAGGTGCAGTCCTAAGGACGTAAGCGTCCAGTACTCGTACTGGACATACCTTGTTCCTAAGCTCCTGCTCATGATCGTCAAAGGGGGGAGGACAGAAGGCCTGTAGCATGATAGACCGAGTTCCTTTCTGCCACAGGTCTCAGCCTTAGAGTGCCACGAAGGAAACGAGAGACTAGGGGGTCCCTTCCCAAGGACACCCCACCCAGAGGTATGTGGCAAGCCGCTATGGCAGCCACATAAACCTTCAAGGTAGTGGGGGACAACCCTGCCGCAAACTTTTCCTGCAGGAACTCCAGCACTTTGCCAATGGGACAGGTTACTGGGTTCAACTGCCTTTCGCTACACCAAGCAGAGAAGAGTTTCCACTTTAGAGCATAGAGTTTCCTCGTGGAGGGAGCTCTGGACTGAAGGATGGTCTCTACAACCTCGGCTGTGAGACCAGATTCGAAGAACTGGGTCCCCTCAGGGGCCAGACCTTCAGCTTCAGAAGTTCTGGGCGGGGGTGAAAGACACAACCCTCCGCCTGGGACAGAAGGTCCCGGAATCTCCACAGCGTGAGACGGACCCCGTCCCGACGAACATTGGCCAGAACTCCCGGGAGCAGAACAATCGGGGAAAAAACGTACAAGTGTAGCCTCGGCCACGCGTGTACCATAGCATCCCGCCCCAGGGGCGCTGGATGCGACAGAGTACCACAGAGGGCAATGGGAGTTCCTGACGGAGGTAACAGGTCCACCTGTGCCTGCCCGTATCTCTCCCAGATCTGCTCCACCACCTCGGGGTGGAGCCGCCATTCCCCGGGCCTCGGCCCCTGTCTCGACAGGATGTCTGCTCATTGTGCGGAGCGGTCCCTCAGGAACGCTCCCCAGCCCGTGAGGGATGCAACTGTCGACAGCGACAAACGTCGGTCGAATGCTCCCAGCACAGGGCTCTATGACATGGAACCAGGTTTACTTCCACAGGGTCAAGGCGCATAGGCATTGCCTCGTGACCTTGAATGTGCGAAGCGGGTTGCCCCTCGGGGAAAACCCTTTGGTCCTGAGCCACCACTGCAGGGGTGTCATGTGCAGTAGGCCGAGCGGATGACGCTGGACACTGCTGCCGTGAGCCCCAACACCCTCTGGAAGTGTTTGACAGTGAGTAGCTAGCCTAGTTTGATACTCTTGACGGCTGAACGAATGGAATGAATGCGCCCGGGAAGGAGCCGAGCAAACATTGCCTCCGAGTCCCAAATGACTCCCAAGAAAGTGGTTCTCCGAACAGGAGAAAGTACACTCTTCTTGGTGTTCAACCTTAACCCCAGCTCCTTCATGCGAGCGAGCACGACATCTCGATGACGTGCTGCTAACCGGGACAACTGGGCTGACACTAGCCAGTCGTCGATATAATTGAGGACATGAATGAACGTGCGGGGTGAGAGTGATAGGCCAACCGGAAGTACCCGATACTGGTACGCCTTCCCCCCGAAGGCGAACCAAAGGAACTTCCTGTGCTGAGGAAGGATGGAGATGTGGAGATATGCGTCTTTGAGATTGATCGTGACAAACCAGTCCTCAGACCTGATATGCATCACGATCTGTTTGAGCGTCAACATTTTGAATTCTAGACGCAAGATTAGACGACACAAATCTAGAAAGGGCCGCAACCCTCCATCCTTCTTCAGAACTATGAAGTACCGGTCGTAGAAACTGTGAGGGGTACATACTTGATGGCCCCTTTCTCCAGCAGAGGTTTTACTTCTAGTTCCATGACCAGAGCCTGCTGGGGTGAGCCCCCGAACTGAATGGCGTACCCGCAGGTTACCGTGCGCAGGACCCATTGAGAGATGCCCGGCAGACGCGACCACGCGGCCTGGAACTCTACTAAGGGAACCAGTCTCTCGAGACTGACCTCTGGTACGAGCGATGACACCACAGGGCCGGGGTTCCCGGACACCATACGGGTGAAATGCTCTAGAACCCTCCTTGGAGGGGGCAGTATTCCCGTGGCAGGCTCCCTCGGAAGTCGCACACGGGGAGAACTGCCTCGTTGCGGCTTGCCTTATTACTGGCAGCCTTCTTGGCATTTTAAGACAATCCTCAGATCAGTCTTTTTGCTAGAAGGCTGAGCCTGAGAGTGCCGGCCCGATCTCCCCTTGTTGGGGAGTTAGACGGGATGAAACACTCTCTTTCTGTGAGGCTCTGAATGAGGATTTTTTGAGCCCGAGGACTCATGCCCGGAGAGACAGATCCATGGCCGGGCGCAGCTCTGCCACTGCTTCCGGGCCAATGCCGCCGCCCTTGTCGAGGTCTCCCAGCAATTCTGCTTGGTAGGCCTGCAGCAGTGCCGCAGTGTGCAGACACGCTGCAGCCTGACTAGAGGCAGAATAAGCTTTTCCCCACGAAAGATGTGACTCGCAACGGCTTTGTGGGGAGCGCCGGGTTTAAGAGAAGATGCCGATTGGGGCACGAGGTATCCCGCAAGAGCCTCGTCCACATTTGGCATCCCTCCGTAACCATAGGGTTGAGCCCCGGCAAGGGTAGCATAGTTTCGACAAACGGAAACTAAATCAAACTCAAGGTGGTATTTTTCCAATGATACTCTCACCTCAATTCAGAGATGTAGGGCAGACACTGGAGGAATCCCCTCACTTCACTCTCTTCATCTGTCCAGTCTATCAGCTCTACTGGTTTCTTCTCTGTCTGGAGTTTCAGCACTTCTAGGAGGATGGAGATCTTTCTCTCTGAGAGCTTTATTCTCCAGACTATAGAGAATATCAGGGAATCAGGTTAAAGATAAAGGTTATAAGAAAAGTGTCTGTTTTAAATGTTATACATGTATCTTACCATCCACTGGTACTTGTGTTTCCTCACTAGGTTCACTGGTAATGTCCTCATAGACAGCAGAGACTCTGACTCTATAGCAGGTGCTGTGAGGAACAGTTAAAATACATTCACACTGAGGTCCTTGTGTTAATACTGATGACCAGCCCTCCAGTCCTGCTTCTTTGTACTCAACCATGTACTGCAGCACTGGACAATCTTCATCAGCTTCAGCCCTCATCCAGGTGACTCTGAGAGTGTCTCTGTCCAGCTTTTTCACCAAGGGTTGCCCAGGTGTTGCTGCAGCCACTGTCTGAAAGTTCAAAATCCTACTAAACTTCATACTGTCCTGCTCAATAAACATATACCTCAGCTGATATTGATGGCCAGACTTTAGATCTGATATCATACAGAGCTCTCTGATCATTGTAGAATCAAAATCAATCTGTTCCCAAGTGTTGTTCTTGCTTCCATCATCACTCAAAGCCCTGTACTCCACTATACATCTCTCAATGTTGTTAGTTTGTGGTTGATTCAGTTTCAGTGACACACTGGTGGGTTTTATGTGAAATATTTGGGTGAGATCAATTGTTGCTCCAAACTTCACATTTCTGCTCAAAATCCTTCCATCACGATAAAACTGCACAGAATATTCTGGAAATCCATCACCAGGTATCAATGCAGCAATGAACCTGGTTTGATCTGTATCTTCATTTGCAGCAATAAACAGTTGTACTTTAATAAGTACTTTTTCAGTGATGCTAAACAAGATTGAATCATTGTTTATGATGTGATCTGATTCAATGTGCTGCTTCAGAACAGTGAGGAACGAATCTTCTACATCTGGTGAGAAAAGCGTGAGACACATAATTCTGGTTATCTGAGAGTCACTTATGACCTGCTGTAACTCTGCCTGTGATTTCACAACAGTGATGTCTGCAGTTCTGCAGTCACTCAAAATCTTCAGTTCAGCCTCTTTATTCTCCAGCCACTGGTTTGTTTTCTCTGCACTGAATGGTGATTGTCTGTGCCTCTCTAGGAGATCCTGTAAACGCCTTTCTCTCTTCTCTTCTTTAATGTGAAGAATGTCTGTGACTGCTTTCTGGAATATTCTCTGGTATTCGTGCAGAAGCTCAGAAAACTCTATGAGTTTATCTTCCACAGTTGGAAACCACATAATCATATTTACATTGACGTAGTCTGTTATCATGGCTTTACAGATCCTGATTTGTTTCTTCAGATGTTCCAGAATGTTCTCAGCTCGATGCATCAGGTTTTCACTGACTCCACTCAAAGCAGCACAAACTGAGCTCTTGTCCAGTTTCTTCAGAGGGTACAGCCAGACCTTCAGAGGAACTGCTCTCTCACCTTTGCATCCAAGCAGTGTCGGCAGGGAACCGTAGATCTCCACAGCCTTATTAAAAGATACTGGACTCTTCCAATCACCCACATCAATGTAGAGACTACAAGCATGTAATGAGCTTTTAGTTTCACTGGTATTCATGTTTGAAATAATATGGGTTGAACAAAAGGTTGAGGTCATCTTTTTTAAAACATCAACAATTTCTGCATGTTTCACATGATTCGAGCTCTCACTATCAAAAACAAAAAAAGCTTGACATCCAAAGTACACAGCGGTGACCACATGTGTTGCCGTGGTTTGACCAACCACTGAAGGAGGCACTGCTTCCTGTAACAGTCTTCGGCTGATCATGTCCAGTCTGGTGGTGGTTCTGTAGTGTAGTGTAGCTCTTTCCTGATCATGAGATTGTTCTGGATGGTTTAGAAAGGCTGCAGCCCCATTCACTTTTATTTGTCCAGTCTGGGTGCCAGCTTGTAACACTGGGGACATTTCAAGGGCTCTGAATCTTTCCTGAAGGGAGTCATTTTCTAACACCTTCACGTATGTTTGTGGACGAGGCAAAGACACTTTCATTCGGGCTAATGTATCTTCATCCCACATAAAGAGATCTGCGAACACATATTACATATCATTTCATTGAACATTTATTGGAATCTTTAAAGAAGTTATTTATAGGTCACTAATTAAGCATGTTAAATTAAATTTAAAACATGTCCTAGAGCTCAATTTAAATTACAGTTGGAATTGACAGTTTTTCCTGTTTGTTCTACTTATATAATAGTTTCTTCAAAAATCTCACCTTGGCAGAAAGAATTGCTGTGACTGTCGTACAACATTCCAAGTCTTACCGAGCGACCAAGAGCAGCCATTTCAATCACATCAGAAGGAAAATCTGAAAATCATACATATATCATTGTAAATGCACATTATAAAACATTAATTAAACAAACAGTTTTAAATATACATTTTAATACATTTTTATCTTCAAATTATAAAACTGAAAATTATTTATTTTAATCTGGTTAAAAATTAATGTATTAGATCATTATGGCCAAAGGGTAGGGCTATCAATTGACTTTTTTTTACTTGATCACATGAGATACTGACCTGTAAATAAAAAAAAACTACTGAAAAACAGATTCTGTAACTCACCACTGAAGTGAACTTCAAATCTTCTACACAAACGTTTTGTCTGTGCATCTCTTTCTTTCAAGGTCTGACAGAAAATAAATAAATAAAATAAAAAATCTCTTAATAAGTACATAAAAGAAAATTACTGTATTTTTCCCGACCAAGTGAGTTGTGTAATACGCATATGTTACCGCTTCCAGTTGGGCCACTCTTGCAGTTAATTTTTCATCTTGTGATTCCCTCTCTTCTTTATGTGACAAATTAAAAGCCTAAAAAACAATATAGATATGTTATAATCATTGCTTAAAACGTGTTTGAAGGCAAACTGACAAACAGTATGTAGAATCAGTCTAATTTTAGCTTATCAGATACATTCATTCATAACCTCATTATTGGTGGGCACTTTGCCCACATATTTCCTGTGTATGTAGTTAAAAAGCCCAGGCAGTTCAGTAGAATGTGCAAGAAGTGCAACATGTTAATTTAATGTGTCATGCATGACCTTCAGATTGTTATATGTCCTTGTAAAAGACAGACAGAGTCCATTCACCTGCACCAGGTTGTGTCTCTGCAGTGCTGGTACTGTGTAATGTTGTCTGATGTGGGTCTCACAGTAAGACGCAGTGCAGGTCAAACAGGATTTAACAGCTTTGAGCTTCCTCTCAGTGCAGATATCACAGGGCACATCTTCAGGTCCAGCATAGCAGTGAACAGGAAGAGCAGGACTAAATCCTGCCTTCTGGAGTTCCTCAATCAGTTTAGACAAAGCAACATTTATACTCAAAACAGGTCGACCTCTGAATCTCTTTCTGCACTGAGGACAAGCGTAACCTCCATCTTGAGTAGGTTTGCTCCAGTAGATCTCAATGCAGAGTTTGCAGTAACTGTGTCCACAGGGGATGGAAACTGGATCCTTAAAGATTTCTGTGCACACTGGACACTTGTAGTGATCCTCTGTCAGCAGAGTGGCTGAAAGTGTGCTGTGGGAACATCTTTGGTTGTTACTTTTGTAAGGCAAACGAGGACCTTCATGATACACACCACACCAAGCTATTCCCGAGACACACTTCACTCTCACAATTAAATTATCAGAGGACCAAAACCTAATCAGACAGCACCATTTGGAGAACTTATTGAATTATCTGGGTATTTAAGGCAAGATGGCAAAGGGTTTGGGGAATCTGCGGACAGATCTCCTGCACGATCACCATGTGTAGTTTTGTCATTTCCAGGTAAATATTTCACAATTCTTTGATCTCCGAATTGTATTGTAAATGATCAGCTAGTATATTATTATCAGCTAAATAATCATCTTCAAATTGGATTTCAATTATTGTGTTATTACCTGGCTAATAAATTATGTTTTATTTTATCCTGTCTTACTCTGGAATTATTAACTTTAGTAGATTGCGTTCCATCTTTGTTACTGTAAAGGCGCGTCAGGTTAGTTAACGGACTAAAGTCCAGTTCGAGTTGGAATTTAGGAGACCACCGATCCGGCTAACACTTAGGCACAGGTTCAAGTGTACTTGGACTGTAGTGTACGTGTATGTAGGAAACCACGACATGACTAAACCAAAGCTACTATAGAGAAAGTAATATTAGTCAGCTTATATCTGTGGTAGAGGTCGTGACCTCAGACTAGAAATAGTGTTACTTTAATTAAGGTTACACAGATCTATGGGGACTAAATAAAGAACTTTTAGACAGTGCATGCACAGAAGCAGCCCTCTAAATAGTATTAGTCAATTACCTCTGACAGATTGTGACCGTAAGATCCACGTGGACAAGCCAGCATGAGACTCGGCACGCGACACGGAGTCTCGAATGAACTAGTGTAATAAGAGTAACGAGTTTGATAGAATAATCAAACATTCACAGAAATTTAGTGATTGTTAAACATCATTTAAAACCTTTTCATTATTGGAGTCAGATGAATACATAGATAATACATACAATAAATGTATTTAATTTAATCTTGTGTGCACATATGGATAGAAAGTGACACGAGACCCTTCTACCGCGCCATTGACAACCGTCGTTGGACCTGTGGGAGGGCCTTACACTTTCAACTGTAATACAATGATTGTGAATACAGTAAGAACAAGAAGAGATCAGTGTACCTAAAATTTGGTATCACAAAATAAATCACACTTTTAAAATAACTTTTTAAATGTAGAATAAGCAAAAACAAATCTTTCATCTCCTTTGGTGCCTAACTTTTTTTCTTGCCAGAAAAGTAATGGCAGAAAGTTTCTAATTGTAATAGTCTTGAGGTAAATAGGGATGCACTGATACCGTTTTGTCATAAGCAATCCAGTTCAGATATATATTCCAAAATCTGAGTATTGGTCGATACTGATGGTGATCTAATATTAGTGCCATTTGATATTGTAGATTATCTATACCTCTCTGTGTGTGAAACCGATGACCAAACTTTCATGTGATAAACACAAATACATATTACTTTATTATAGAGAAAAACAACAAATTATTAAAAATATATAATCTAATATACAACAAAAATA
The DNA here is from genome assembly GCA_037043235.1 of Rhodeus uyekii. Lineage (NCBI taxonomy): Eukaryota > Metazoa > Chordata > Actinopteri > Cypriniformes > Acheilognathidae > Rhodeus > Rhodeus uyekii. The sequence continues at coordinate 384,838 of JAWRVZ010000203.1, forward strand.
TATTATAAAATAGGTGTCAGGGTGTCTGTCTAGTTGTTGGTGCTTGTCCTTGTTTGTCTTGTTTGTCTTTGCGGTTGTGTGTCATGTGCTTTGTTTTCCCCACCCCCTTATTACCTCATTACACTCATGGCTCACACCTGTTCCTTGTTCGTTTGTCACCATTTATATTTCCCTCTCACGCTCTGTCCTGTGCCAGATTGTATTGATGTCTTTCAGACCTCCCTGGCTCTCATAACTCTAGTCTTTCTAGCTGATCTAGCTGAGTTTATCTTAGTTCTAGTTAGTGTCTGGTCATAGTCAGTGTTTATTGTTTTCTTCGCTTTTGTTTCTAAGGCTTTTCTTTCACCTAGGTTTTCCCCTTTTCTTTCCTAGTCCTTTTCTTCTAGTTTAGCGTTTGCTGGTTCTTGTTTTTTCCCTTTTTATTTTTGTCTCCCCAGCTCCCCTGTCTGCCTGGTCCGAGTCCCTGCGCTTATCCCTCTACTTCCATCAAGACGCTCCGCCTTTTGACGCTCCGCAAGTTTCTCTGGGACCTGGCACAGTATCCTGTTTACTCCCCTTCCCAAGCTCCCCACCACCTTTGAACCTCTATCAAGTCCTGCGGAACGCGTCCCTTCATCCTGCCTGCCTTGGCTACACAGCACAGTGACTCCTTCAGCTACATCCTGCTAAAGATCCTTCTGTTGTCGTTATCTCTTTGAGTTGAATAAATCTCATCCCGCAACTGATTCCCTCTCCTTGCCTATCCTTACAATAGGTGAGTGGATAAACAGCAAAAACACTTCTAGAAAAATATTGGGGCTCAGTCATTTTATAAATGACAAATTAATATTTGTATTCTTATAAAATACAGTCATGAAAAACAGTTTATATTAGATTTATAAACAATTTAAATACAAATATAAATCTAGTATATTTTGTAATATTTATATAAAATATTATAAGAAAATATAAAATTAAAAATGTTCCCCACTAAAAAAATCTGTGCAATATATTTGAAATAAACAAGATATGATAAATCACTGATTCTTGACACAGGGGACAAAACATATTTTAGCTTTTATCATTTAATAATACATTATTATTATTATTATATTGTGCTTAGAGCAACATGGCGTCTCAGTACTTTGTGCTCCATATAGATCTTTTTCAGAGCAGCGAATCAAAGGAGTTAACACCTTTCACAAATGCACAGCTTTTTGTTGATAGTTTCTTTTTCTTTTTATTAATGAAACCTAAGCTAAAAGTGTTTTTTATTATTGTTTAAAAGCAGCAGTTCTATTCTTTATTTTGATATACTGTATGTTCAGATAATCATACAACAAAACATTCTGGGTGTCATGAACAAATTGTGAAAATGATAAAATGCTGGTACTGACTAGCAACTCTTAAAAAAAAAAAAAACGCTGATGGATATGGGATTACAAATTTAAGAATCTTTTTATGATCTGCTGATCCTCCATCCTGACATGAAAAACTAAGTTGGAGTACATTGTATGTAGCATTTAAGGTTAAGATCATGATATCAGATGAATGATTCTGTTAAGCAAAGTCGCCAGGAAGAGGTTTCTGCCCGTTCCTGTTCTCCATATTATGTCAAAGTCATTTGAGCCAGATTACTGAGCCTCTCACTTTTTGTATTTAATGGCACTTGGAGCCCCTGTCCCATTCTTTGAAAATTATGTTGGATTAGGAGTTGAGACACGTTAGAGTCTGTGGCGGGTTTCTTTAACTGGATACTTCATTTACATGCTCAATTTACATGCTTTGTTTAAAGTTGTCAGCCATGTGCTTTGTCTCCAATTCTAAACACTGCCCTCCAAATACCTCCTACAATGTATCACTTCCTTAACTGAACTGGATGACTTCAGCAAAGAACAGCAAAAGACATAAGATATACATGATGAAGATGCAACCTAGTATCTTAATTTCTAAGCACTGCCCCCCAAAATTGATATACAGTGATCCCTCGTTTATTGCGGTTAATGTGGACTGGAACCCCCCGTGGTGAAAATCCGTGAAGTAGGATCAGCCAATCAGATCACGTGATACATCCACTCGTGCTCTCATTCGTCGATCTTGCGCCAGGAACCAATCACGTGAGTATCTACAAAGACTTTCTCTCTTTGTCTGGCATCCTGGGATTCTCTCGCATCACGATAAAACAACGCTGCTTTCCGCAATACGGCTGCTGATATGGTGGTATTTTTGAAAAACAAATTCCCGATGACTATTTTTGAAAAATCCGCGATGCACTAAGGCCGTGAAACATGAACCGAAACATGAACCGCGAAGTGGTGAGGGATTACTGTAAACTACAATGTATCCAGTTTATCTGAGTTTAAATCTTGCCTTAAAACCCATCTTTTCTCTCTTGCGTTTGTTGATGTTTAATATGTAATTATTTGGGGTTTTTGTGTATATAAAGTTGTTTTTGCATGTATATGTGTATACATGTATGTTTCTGTGGATATGTGTACAGTTTGACTATGTCTCTTTGCCTCTGCCTCTCAGTTTTTGCTTTTGGCCTTTTCTATTTTTGTTTTGTTTTCTATTTTGCTTTTTATTTCTTATTTTGTTTTGTTTTTCTTTCATCCTGTTGTACAGCACTTTGGTTGGCCTTTGGCCATTTTTAAATGTGCTTTACAAATAAACTGAACTTGAACTTGAACTTTCTTAGCTGGACTGGATGACTGCAGCAACCAAACAGCACAAGATATACATGCCAACAATACAACCAAGTCCCCTTGTCTTTGCTTCTGAAGTTCCAACATGGGGAAAGTGTTAAACTATGGGCAATTTAATGAGCAAATTATGTAACATCAGCAAGTTACCTTCTAAAACTTAGATCCTCTATAATAATAATTCTTCATAATTATAAAATTTTGCCCATAACAATCTCAAATTTTGTTTTTGGTAACATCTGATATACAGATTCAACATAACTAAAAATTTTATTTACTACTCAGTAAGCATGCAATCTCATACCTGTAATTCTGTGCTTCATCTTTGAATGCAATTGGTCGGTCCATTGATTGCTCACTTTTCAGAGATGTTAAGGAAGGTGCTGGAGATGTAGCTTTATCTGGCTGTAAACTTTCAAGAGGAGAGACAAAATGTGTTTAAGAACGAAAAAAAGATATCTTACGCAAAACAAGCACAGTACAGTAAGCATACTGATTTTAATCCCGACACAGTAAATTCTCATACTTCTCTCCTGTGTAAATTTGCGCTCCACTGTTGAACGCAATGGGTCTATCCATTGACCATTCACTCTTTATAGACAGGAGTGAGGGTGCTGGAGATGGTGCTTCATCTGGTCTTACTCTGTGAGATTTAAAACATAGTTTAATTTGTCAATAGAACCTCTAATGTACGCACAAGCTCATAATGTGGTCATAAGTACCGGTACTTCAGAGCAAAGTCGATACTGAAAATGTAAAAATGTAATGATGTTGGTCTTTCTGCAGTACTGAACAGCTTCAGAAATTATTAAAGAAAATATTTTTGCTCATGTTTTTTCCCTATATCACACTCACATTTTGAACAAAAGTGTAACTGTTCATGCTGCTAAGAGGATGTGTAAAGCAAAATTTCTGGAGTGACAAGCATTATTTTTGTTGAATTATTGTGGATCTGCTAAAAGAAAAAAAATAGTTTTCCATTTCAAATAGTTGAATAAAACAGCAAAGTAGTTAAAGAGGATGTGTGTTATGCTATTTTTTCAAATCCAAAATTGGTAGAGAATCATTAAATTTTACTGGTATTATAATCGACTTTTGGCATTGCATCCACACTACAGGCACATACATATCTGATCAAACAATGCAAATTCTCATACCGTTTAACACTGTAAGACTGAGTTCTGTCTTTGAATGCAATCGGTCGATCCATTGATTGGTTACTTTTTAAAGAGAAGTATGAAGTTGCAGGAGATGGTGCCACATCTGGTCTTAAACTGTCAGGATGAGAGAAAAAGTAAGAATTTACAGCATATGCAAGAAAAGAACAGTTGTATGTCTAATATTTTCCCCATTCTTTATCATGCAACAAGCAGACAATTTAAAACAATCATAAATTGCATACTCAATGCAACTAGGTGTTCCGTTGCGGAATGCAATTGGCCGATCCATCGACTGATCACTTTCCATAGACAGGTGTGAGAGTGCTGGAGATGGTGCTTCATCCGGTCTCAGACTGTGATTATAAATGAGGGTATAAACAGCAATTCACAATGACATTCAAAACACTAATTACCACAGCCGTGCTAAGAATCTTAAAAAAAAACATGAATACAATTTATATTTATTTCACTAGCTCTCTCAGGTTTTGTGACAACAATTGTGCTCTCCTGTCTGTGACGTGTCTTATGTGTGGGGCAGGATGTTCGGATCCCGGCACTTTGGTCTTGTTTAGTTTCGGTTTTGTGTCAGGATTCGGACAGTCATGCTCCGTGTGTTTGTCTTGTGTTGTGAGTGCATGAGACGAGTGTTCACTTGTGCGAGTTTACTCGCCGATGCACGCTCTTGTCCGAGTGAGTTGTGTTCTGTATAGAAAGCAAATTTATGTTTTCATCGGTCACATGCTTTCATGTCATCTTGTTTTGAGTGGGTATATGGCTTATGAGTCTCTCATTATGAGCGTGTTCGTGTCATGTTTTGTCCTGTCATTGGGTAACCCCGCCCGTCTTGTTTCCTCGTTATTGGTTTGAATTGCCCCACATTTTCATCCTCAATTACCTGCCCTGTTTGTTCTCTATTTATTTATTGTCCCTGTGTTTTCTGTCCTGTGCTGCTTCGTTGTCATTCTGCCCTGTCTTCAAGTCCAGTCGACTTTAAGTCATGTTTTCCCCCTGGTATAGTTTTTGTTTGAATTTTGTATTATTTTGTTATTAATAAAAAGCCCTTCTTCCCTGCTCTTGAGTCCTTGCTTCCTCCCTTCACCCTCGAACCTATTTCAGGCTACTTATTTTTCTTCCTCCACTGCTTGCTTTTAATTATTCATTTATTTATTCATTACAAATGTATATTATTGCCTGCCCTGAGGTACCTAAATGATTTCAGAATTCAATAATCTATCTAAATATGCCTGCTACCTTTGATTGCGGTGTCAGTTTGTTTGTATTTTTAAAACATTTGAAACGTGCATTTAAGGCATGTTTATGCTAATAAAGTCACATGCTTAAACTTTTTTAAACTTTCATGATTAAAACACTTAAGTTCTCTACATTAAAAATGTAAGACATTTAGGTTAGATTAAGCCAGGATTAGGCCTAAAGTTTAATTAGGACACTTAAGTAGCTTTTATAAACACTCCTTAGAAAAAAAATAGCATTACTGTTTTGCATCTTGTTTGCATTGTAATTCACCACTCCAATCCAGTGATGTTCGTCGTAGGGCTATCAACGCTAATGCACTAACATAGATAGATACATCAAAATCCTTAAAGTGCTAAAATAATTTAGCACAAATAATGCTAAATTAGTAAATGCAATAATCCAGTGAGATTTTGTACACACAAGGAGTCTGACAACACCCGACGCTCCACACGAAGATCTGATCTCACCACCATAGTTCATCTAGGATTACATGAAGAACAGATCAAACTGAGATAGACTAAATCAAGAAGAACTGTCCCAACATCTCCAATACATTTTTTAAATGCCACGGTACTGTGAAAAGTTTTAGGCACTTGTGAAAAAATGTTGTCAAAAAGGATGCCATCAAAAATAATGTCATAAATATATTTTATTTATCAATTAACTTCAATGAACTAAATCACCACCAACTTTGACCACCAACCATCTTTTGTCCTCGGTACACAAGCACATGGTTTTTCAGGGAGCTTTGCAGTAAGGTTTCTTCAAGCATCTTGGAGAGAAAGACAGTTTTTCTGGATTCCGTTTCTTCATATAATCACAGACAGACTTGATGATGGTGAAATCAGATCTCTGTGTGGAGCACCGGCTGTTGTCAAACTCAAAAATCTCATTGAATTATTACAATTGATGCCAAAAGGGATGCTTTGAAATGTAAACTACTATTTCTTACTGACACACAACAGCAAAATATATAAATGAAAGGAAACTGGTTTAAATCACTTTTTGGAGTGAAAATACTACTATGCCTAAGACCTTTGCACAATACTGTGTATATATATATATATATATATATATATATATATATATATATATATATATATATATATATATATATATATATATATATATATATATATATACAGTGGTGTGAAAAAGTGTTTGCCCCTGTCCAGACTTATTTTCTTTTTTTCGGATCAAACAAATTTAAATACTAGTTAAAGATAAGTAAAAACAAAATGCAGTTTTTAAATTAAGATTTTTATTATTAAAGAAAAACAAAATCCAAACCTACATGGCCCTGTGTGAGAAAGTGTTTGCCCCAACCTGTTAAAACAACTTAAATGTGGTTTATCAAACCTGAGTGCAATCACCCAGGCCTGATTACTGCCACACCTGTTTTCAATCAAGAAATCACTTAAATAGGACCTGCCTGACAAAGTGATGTCGACCAAAAGATCCTCAAAAGCTAGGCATCATGCAGAGATCCAAAGAAATTCAAGAATAATTGAGAAATAAAGTAATTGAGACCTATCAGTCTGGAAGAGGTTATAAAGCCATTTCTAATGTGTTAAGACGTTAAGATCACAGTGAGAGCCTTTATCCACAAATGGCAAAAACATGGAACACTGATCAATCTTTCCAGGAGGCCGACTAAAATTAAGAAAAAAGCACAGTGATGACTCATTGAAGAGGTCACAAAAAAACCATCAACATTCAAAGAACTGCAGGCCTCAAGTAAAGGTCAGTGTTCATGCCTCCACTATAAGAAAGAAATTTGAGAAAAAAAGAAAAAATACCTGCATGGCAGAGTTCCAAGACAATACAGTTACAATACACCTTTATGATTCCCAAGACTTTTGGAAACATACTCAGTGGACTGACAGGACAAAAGTTGAACGTTTTGGAAGGTGTTTGTACCATTACATGTGGCGTAAAAATAACACCACATTTCAGAAAAAGAACCATACCAACTGTACTGTTGTTCATGTCTTGGTACGTTTAATTGTTTGCCTACCAGTGGACATTTGAGGTACTGCACTTTGTTTACGCAGTTTTTAGTTTCGGTTTGACTCACTTAACGCAGTTAAGTAGAACGTGCATGCGGTTCTTATCAGCGGTCGATTCCTTCGTTTGAACCTTGGAAATATATGTCAGTAAGTGTTACAATTCATACTATATAGTATTTAAAGGGGCGGTTTCCCGGACCATGATTAAATTAAGACAGGAGTAGGCCTTAATCTAGAATAGTTAATCATGTCTTAAAAAATGGCTTTCTAAAACACAGATTAAGTACAGATTACTAACACCTGGACTATGGACTCCTGAACTAAAATAAACTCGATTAATTTAATACCACTTGTGCAAATCAGGATTAGCTGGATTCAGGTTGCCTATAAAACGTGGAATGAACTAAGAAAAGGTTAAAATTGTATGCAAATGAGAAGCAAATGGCAATGAAAGTTGAAAAGAGAGTGCAATCAAAGAACTTTTCTGAACATGAGAAAAGTCTTTTAAAGCAAATAGTTTCGAGACATCCTGTTATCGAAGATAAATTGCAGACATTAGCAGTTGAATCAAAGAAAAGGAATGTCTGGACATCTATTTGTAATGAATTTAACGCAAATGAACACACATCTACAAGAACAATACAAGAACTTCAGGTAAGAATCACTAGTTTTATTATGGCTTTTTTAAAATCACTGTTATATTTATAATAGTTATTTAATACCTATTTGGCTTTTGTTTCTCTTCTCTCAAACTTCTATTTGCTTCTGTCTTATGCTGTGAAACATTGTCCAGTTTAATCTTTATTTATTTGACCATATATGAACTGTTCATGTTTCAAGGAGAAGGTCAAAACAGAATGGAAGAATTGGAAGGCAGCTCACCCTCCAGAAGAAAAGACTGACTGTTCATGAAAAGTTGGCTAATGATTTTCATGAACATAAATTGAAGTATCTTAAGGAGGAGCATGAAATGAAGATGAAGATACTACAAGTAATACTGGAGATGAAGGAGAGAGAGATGCAACAAGGCTCAAATGTCACATCAGTACATGAATTTGGGAAATAAGTATTGTTTTATCAAGAAAAGATGGATGTTGTGGTGGTTTCAGTAACATACGAGACCGAAAAGTTGTACACTTTTAACAAAATTTGTTTTTATTATTTCATGTATCAGATCTGAACAGAGGGTTGAAAGTTAAATAATATCTATTTAAAGTGGCACAATACAAACGCATCCCTGTAAGCAAGTCCTTCTCTGTGGTTTGTTGTAAACATTGGCACATCTGGATTGTCATCTTCTTCTATTGGGGGATCTGGGCATCCCTGCTTTTTTAGGTAGTTGTGAAGAACAATTGTTGCAAGTTGTCTACTTGGTTTGAATCTGAGTGTTTTCCTAAGTCACAGAAAAAGACTCTTCCAAACATGCACTCGACTAAACCCCTTGTGTGCATATGAGCCTGGTTGTAGCGCAGTTGTTCAGCTGTTGTTGGGTGCTTAAGTATGGCTTAAACAAGAAATCCTTCTGAGTATACCCACTGTCACCAGGCAAAATTCCATTATGTTCTCTTCTTTCTAAATGAGTATACAGAGATGAGTTGAGGAAAATTCGGGAATCATGAGTTGCACCTTTCCACCGTGCAACAATGTTTGAAAACTCTAACTGGGGAGTGCAAACACTTTGGACATTTATGGTGTGGAAAGCACTGATCATCACTGACATAGTCAAAGTAATCCATGTGTCCTCCAAATAAAATTAATCTGAAGTTAAACCTGCCTCCTGCTAGGTTTAATTTAAGTCTCGATTTAGTCCTGAAGTTGCTCTAGTCTTTCTCCAGGAAATTTGCCTATTAAATTCTGGACTAGACTAAGTCTTAGACTTTTTTAAACCATGACAGAGAAATCACATTTCTGGTAATCTGATTTAAATGGCCATTTTAGTCTAGGACTAGGCTTAATCTTGGTCCGGGAAACCGCCCCAAAGTGTTTAGAAATCATTAGATTGAGATTACAGCTATATTTTTGTGTGCTGTCCTGCTTATATGTTCCGTATATAACTTGACAGCCAGGTAAACTCTTCCATAACATCAAGACTCTGAAGACAATTAGCTCCTTGTCCACAGGTTTATTGACGTTGCAAGGAAAGGTGAAACTGAAACATACATATGCATAATTAGCATAATAATCAGATTGCCCTTTAACGTACAGGAATTAAATCCCTCTGATTTACTGTTACATACTTTTATATGTATTATAAACTTTCAATATCTAGGAACATTACAACTACTAATGTAAAATATTATATGAACACAATAGTGATGTAATAACAGGTAAATAATAGGCTTCTAACTGTCAACTTTATAAAACGTAATATTGTCCACAAAATAATGATCTGCACATGAAGATGTTGTTAAAATAATCAATACATACCCAAGATGCTACAAAGGGCATAAGATGTATGCAGATGACAACCGATTAGCTCAGACACAATAAACATACTGCTCTCTGTGCCATGTTTCATTACTTCCTGGTTAGAGGTCACATGATATAACTCATTACTGAAATCTATGGTTCTTAAAGGGACCATAGCTAAACAAAGACAAAACAAGGAATCACTTAATGTCAACAATACTAAAACTTATTAAGTGGTAACAGAACACTCCCCGTCTGATGTGTTTACACATCACCTAAATTCTATAACTATCCATCTACTTTGGACTCAGGGGAAAGTAGAAGCACTATCTCTGTAATAGGCCGAAGAAAACACGTAGAACCTCCTGCTTTAATGACTTTGACCTCAACCTGACGCACCTTACCATCTTGGCTAGAGAATGTCTGTGTTACCAGTCCAAGAGGCCATTCATTTCGAGATACTTGATTGTTCTTAAGGAGGACAACACTTCCTGATCTGATATTTGGATGAACGGACTGCCATTTCTTGCGTTCCTGTAGGGTTGGTAAGAATTGCTTTCTCCATCTGTCCCAGAATGTGTTTGAAAGGTGTTGAACTTGCCGCCACTGGCACTTGTAGAGGTCTGCAACTCCAAACTCACCTGCTGGTGCAGAAACAAAGTTCACCTTTTGTGTGAGAAGAACCGCTGGGGTGAGTATAAATGATTCCTCAGGATCCGTTGTCACAGGAACAAGAGGCCTGGCATTGATAATTGCTGCTACCTCTGCCATGAATGTCACCAGCACTTCGTGGGTAAGTTTGTCTTTTAGCTGGAGGAACATAGAGTCAAGAATTCTTCTTGCAATCCCAATCATTCTTTCCCAAGGTCCCCCACAATGGGATGCGTGTGGAGGATTAAAGGTCCATGTGCAACCTCGATCTAACAGATAAGTCTTTACAGTTTTACTGTCAATGTTTGAAGGTATCTTCAAGTCTTTGCACGCTCCAACAAAGTTTGTGCCACGGTCTGAACGTATGTGTTTCACAGGTCCACGTACTGCAAGAAAACGTCTAAGAGCGTTGATGAAGCTTGATGTGTCAAGGGACTCGATAACTTCAATATGAACAGCTCTTACACCCGTCGTGAAGTGACACTCCAAGGGCCAAATACATCCAGTCCAACACTGGTAAAAGGAGGTTCTGTTGACAGACGATCTGCTGGAAGGCTGGCCATTTTCTGACTGCTCAGTGGAGCTCTGAGCCGTCTGCAAGTTACACACTGATGGATGATGCTGCTCACCATTCTTTTTCCCCCAACTATCCACAACCCAGCTGAACGGACAGCTCCTTCAGTAAGGTGACGGCCTTGATGTTGAATATGCTCATGGTGGTGTCTAATGAGCAAAGTTGCATTGTGATGCTTGCCAGGAATTACCAAAGGACACTTCTCATTCTGATTAAGGCTTGAATGGTGGAGACGGCCTCCGACTCTCAGAAGGCCTTGTGCATCGATGAATGGATCTAGAGTGTGAAGAGGACTACCTTTTGGAATTCTCTCCTGCTTTTGAATACATTTGATCTCTTGACTGTAAACCTCTTCTTGCACTGATTTGATGATGATGGCTGAAGCTTTATTGGACTCTTCCAATGTGAATTCTGCCTTGCAGTAATGCCAACCCTTACAAGAACTGTTTTCCTTCGCAGCTTTGTTGAAAAGACGGGCTACATGAAGAAGGCGAGTAATAGCACCTGTTAATGACTTCCAAGAAGAGAACTTGGCAAATCGTTGGGAACCCAGTTTATTGGAGGATGTTGTAGTGCTTAAAGTGGAAACTAGAGGCCGTACTTCTGGATCTAAACTTGGATCAACAAGGTTGTAAATGCTCTCAGAAGCACCTGATTCTGGCATGAGCAGAAATTTGGGTCCACTTAGCCAGTTGGTATTTTGTAGGTGAGCTACAGGAACAGACCTTGTCGCATGATCTGCAGGGTTTTGATCTGTAGGCACATAGCGCCATTGCTCAGAACTGGAGGACCTTCGGATACGCTCTACCCGGTTGCTAACATAAACATAAAAGCGCCTGGTTTCATTACTTATGTAACCCAGCACTACCTTACTGTCTGTGTAGTAAGTTATTGCATCAATATGAAGATCCAATTCTGCTGAGATTAAGTCTGCTAACTCAACAGCAAGCACTGCAGCGCAAAGTTCCAGTCTTGGCACTGTGTGTTCGGGGCGGGGGGCAAGTTTGCCTTTCCCCATCACAAACCCAATGTGATTATTCCCTGCAGCATTTGTGACTTTTAAATATGCCACCGCAGCAATAGCTTTAGTTGACGCATCAGAAAAGATGCAAAGTTCCCTTCTGGCAGCTGTTGATGGTGAAGTCTCTGTATAAGCCCTGGAGATGGAAAGACTTGATAACCCTGTCAAAGAAGCTCTCCATGATGTCCAAGTTTCCTCCATTTCTTGTGGTAATGGAGCATCCCAGTCACCGGTCTCAGAAGTGAGTTCTCTCAGAATAGCCTTGCCTTGGATAGTGACCGGTGCTACAAACCCAAGTGGATCGTAGAGGCTGTTTATAGTTGATAATACACCTCGTCGGGTATACGGTTTCATCTCATCACAGACACTGAAGAGGAAACAGTCAGTATGGAGGTTCCAATTAAGTCCAAGACTGCGTTGCATTGGCAGTGCATCTGCCTCAAAGTCGAGATTCTTCAGGTCATTTGCATGATCTCTGGAAGGGAAAGCTTCCATGACTTCTTTATTGTTTGCTGCAATCTTATGCAGCCTCAGATTTGATTTGGAGAGAATGTCCTGTGTCTTTTTCAGCAAAATGATAGCAGCTTCAACTGTAGGCAGGGACTTGAGGCCGTCGTCTACGTAGAAGTCACGCATCACAAAATGCTGGACATCAGGGTCAATATGGAACTCGCTGACCTGTACAGACTGGTGCAAGCAATACACAGCCACTGCAGGTGAGGGGCTATTACCGAAGACGTGGACCCTCATGCGATAATCTACAATGTCTTTGGAAAGGTCATTGTCTTGGAACCAAAGGAAACGTAGAAAGTTCCTGTCTTCCTCCCTTACCAAAAAGCAATAGAACATCTGTTCTATGTCTGCTGTGAAGGCGATGGCTTCTTTTCTAAAGCGGATCAATACTCCCAGGAGAGTGTTGTTAAGGTCAGGTCCAGTTAAGAGAACATCATTAAGTGATATACCATTGTGTTTGGCACTGGAGTCAAAAACTACTCTGATTTGCTTAGGTTTTTTTGGATGGTACACTCCGAATGTTGGCAGGTACCATTGTTCTTCTTTCTCACTCAGAGGAGGGGCTAACTCGGCATGGCCATTTTGAAACATCTTGTCCATGAAGCTGAAGAAGTGGTCTCTCATTTCAGGCTTCCTTTCAAAGTTGCGTTTAAGAGACAAAAGGCGTTTCAGAGCTTGAGGCCTGTTGTTGGGGAGTCGTGAACGTGGACTCTTAAAGGGTAATGGTGCTACCCAACTGTTGTTTGCATCTTTATGTAACCCTTCTTCCATGATTTTCATAAAAGTGGCATCCTGAATCGAAGGAGCCACCTTGTTGTCATCTTTACTTCGCTTAAATACAGTACATCCCAGGTGGTCGGCCTCACAAATATCCTCATACATGGAATATGTTGAGGAGTAGTTAGATAGTTGGGTGTCTTTGTATTTTTCTTTGACATGGAAGACGTTAGGACACGGATGGAAGAGAGTCGGACGTTTTGGCTCCGTGATGTTTGTGTGAAAGTTTCTGATTGTCTGTGGTTTGTGGACATTTCCCAGACATACATTGCCAACAATGACCCATCCCAAGTCCAACTTCTGTGCATAGGGAAGGTTGTGTGAGCCATTCACCTGTTTACGGACCTTATGAACTCTTATGATGTCCCGACCTAAGAGAAGCATAATTGGGGCTTGTGGGTCTTCTTCTGGTATGAATTGTGCCACAGAATTTAGATGTGCATGACGTCGAGCCACATCAGGAGTTGGAATCTCATCTCTGTTATTGGGAATGTCGTTACATTCTATAAGGCTTGGTAATGGGATGCAGACAGTTCCATCCAGAGATTCTACTTCATAGCCACTGGCTCTTCTTCCAGCTGACTCTTTTACTCCTGCGCATGTTCTCAGTATGTAAGGAGCACTTGGACTTTGATCACTGAACATTTTGAAGAAATGTGAGCGAACTAGTGACCTGTTGCTTTGCTCATCCAGAATTGCATATACTTTCACTGCCATGTCTCTACGTCCAGCTGGAAATACTTTTACAAGGCATATTTTAGAGCAAGATCGGTCTGTTTGATCTTCCCCACAGACTTCTGTGCATTTGTTGGTAACTTGTGATTGAGGTGAGCTATCCTCCTCCCCGCCGTACTGAGGCACGGCATCTACCTCCTCTATCCATGGTGCAGGACCAGGGTGAAGCGCTGTGTGGTGCCTTTCACTTTTACATTCAGAACATTGTACTTTAAACGCACAGTTCTTTGCGATATGTGATGAGCAGCATTTGAAGCACACATTATTCTCCTTTAAAATTGCCTTGCGAGCTTCAATGGGCCTTTCCCTGAATGCACGGCATTTACGCAGAGGATGGGGTTTTCTATGAATGGGACACAGTTTATCGCAGTCGTCTGATTTTTGAGGGGGCTCGCCAGTATCCATGTAAACTCTGGAAGATACTGCTGTCTTGTGGACAGAGATTTCTCGTTCTCTACTAGGCCTCCAAGCTGGCTTCTCAATCTTGGGAGCAATGTCTACATGAGAAATGAAGTTGAAGCTTGGATCATTCCCAATTCTAGCCTCCTGACTAACAAAGTCTACGAAGTAAGCAAAGGGAGGATAGGGAACATGGTGTTGTTGCTTATATGCTGCCCCGACTGAAGCCCACTTTTCTTGGAGACGAAACGGTAGCTTCTGTACAATTGGATTGATGCCTCTTGCTGTGTCTAAGAAAACAAGACCAGGCAAGTCTCCTTCGGCCTTGGCAGACTGAAGCTCCATTAGTAGGTCACTCAACTTTGTCAGTTTAGAATAATCTCGGTTCGCTATTTTTGGAAATGTCTCAATGCGTTTGAACAAAGCATCTTCTATAACTTCTGTTGAGCCATAAGTTTGTTCAAGTCTGTCCCATGTCATGGCCAGTCCTGCCTGAGGATTGTTGATATGTATTGCTCTTATCTGTTCAACATGTCCTGCTGACTCCCTGCCAAGCCACTTCAACAGGAGATCCATCTCTTCACTTGGTGTGAGGTTTAAGTCTGTAGTTGCTGTCTGAAAAGAACGTTTCCAGGCTCTGTAGTTCTGAGGTTTGTCATTAAACTGAAGTAAGCCTGTTGCCACAAGCTCACGACGAGCAAGATATCGTACAAAGTAATTTATGTGTGAGCTGCCCTGATTTGAGTTTGGAGAAATGGTGTACTGTAAAGGAGTAGGATGACCACTGTTATTTTGTGTTCTGAAACTTTGCATTGGAGTAGCATGGTCACTCTCAAATCTAACTTCACATGACTCACGAGCATATTCATTTTCGTACATACATGGCTGTTTTCCACTAACGTGAGGTCTTTGTAAAGCAACACTGTTTTGGCGTGAAATGAAAGGTTTGGCTTCAGGTTTGAGAGGTGAAGCTGAAATGCTGTAGCTTTTACTTTGCTCTGTTTTTGGGGAAACCTCATCATCACACAGCTGAAGTGTCTCTTGTACTTTGCTTTGGTCAATAACATATTGTTCAGTTCGTTGTGTGGTTTCCAAGGGAGTAGAATTTAGACTTAGCTTGCAACTGTAATTTTCAATATTTTCATCCATTGCAGCTTCAAGGACCTCTGCTTCAGCGACGGCGGCTGCTGTCTCTTTCTTATGCTTAAGCATTTCCATAGATGCCTCCAGCTTGGCTTTTTGTATCTTTAGATTCATTTCTTCTTCAGCATAAGCAAGACGTGTTTTTGCTGCTTCTGCTTTTGCTCTTGCTTTAGCTGCAGCTGAACCAGTAGACGATGTTCTTGAAGCATGAGAACGTGTCTTTAACGAAGATGTTGCCATGGCGTTGTACAGTGGTTTATTTTTCCACACAATGAGAGTTCGATATTGTCCACTTGTTGCGTGTGACAATGCTTTTATTGATATCTGTCAGCTTGCACTGCGTTATCTTTGCCTCTCAAAAAGCCTTGGTTTCACTGTGCTGTCCTGCTTATATGTTCCGTATATAACTTGACAGCCAGGTAAACTCTTCCATAACATCAAGACTCTGAAGACAATTAGCTCCTTGTCCACAGGTTTATTGACGTTGCAAGGAAAGGTGAAACTGAAACATACATATGCATAATTAGCATAATAATCAGATTGCCCTTTAACGTACAGGAATTAAATCCCTCTGATTTACTGTTACATACTTTTATATGTATTATAAACTTTCAATATCTAGGAACATTACAACTACTAATGTAAAATATTATATGAACACAATAGTGATGTAATAACAGGTAAATAATAGGCTTCTAACTGTCAACTTTATAAAACGTAATATTGTCCACAAAATAATGATCTGCACATGAAGATGTTGTTAAAACAATCAATACATACCCAAGATGCTACAAAGGGCATAAGATGTATGCAGATGACAACCGATTAGCTCAGACACAATAAACATACTGCTCTCTGTGCCATGTTTCATTACTTCCTGGTTAGAGGTCACATGATATAACTCATTACTGAAATCTATGGTTCTTAAAGGGACCATAGCTAAACAAAGACAAAACAAGGAATCACTTAATGTCAACAATACTAAAACTTATTAAGTGGTAACAGAACATTTTGTTATAAGCATTTTCGTTTTCTGTTATTGGTAACGTGCTGTGTTAGCATACCAACAAGCTAATTCATGTGTACATGTACAAAATCCAACTGTATTATTAAAAAGATTATATGCATGTGAATGTAAACAATGTTCATACATATTGTATTTTCTTGTTTGTAGTTTTACAAAGAGATGGAAAAATTGAGAAGAATAACAGTAAAGTCACTAAAGTCACGAAGACTGCTTTCTGGAGTTCTTTTCTGATGATGTACGCTATCTGTTAAGCCTTTGCTCAAGCTACGCAATTGGTTAGAACAGAATACCAATAGTAAAATATGGTGGTTGGTAGTGTGATGATATGGGGCTGTTTTTTTGACTGCAAAACTGCATTTTGGGTTTACTTGTTGCATGTGTCGTGTGTGTCGACAAGTTGCAAGTGTGTGTGTATGATTAAAGAACGCACATTCTCATACCGTTTAACACTGTAAGGCTGACTTCTGTCTTCAAATGCAATCGGTCGATCCATTGACTGGTTACTTCTAAAAGAGAAGTATGAAGTTGCAGGAGATGGTGCCACATCTGGTCTTATACTGTCAGGATAAGAAAATGTAAGTTTAACAATTCAAAAGAGACATACAACATGCAAAAAAATGATAGTTATGCCTAATAAATTGTTTTTTCATTATAGTGTGCAAAAAAACACACTATTTAAAACGGAGTACATTCTCATACATTGCATTCCCAATGTAACTGGGGGTTTCGTTGCTGAACGCAATCGGTCGATCCATTGACTGATCACTCTTTACAGACAGAAATGAGGGTGCTGGAGATGGTGCCTCATCTGGTCTCCTCCTGTGGTACATGGAGAACAACACAAAATTATCATTAGTTACAGATTCTAACAAACTAGAAATCAGAAGGAGAAGCAAAACCAGTTTAACAATTCACATATATGCCATGCCAAACTAGCAGTTATGTTGTTAATAAACTGTAATCTTTATTATACAATAAGCACAATTTCTTCAACCTCCTGACAATGTAAATTCTCATACTTCTCTCCCATGTAACTTTGTGCTCCATTGTTGAAGACAATGGGTTGATCCATTGACTGATCACTCTTTGCAGACTGAAATGAGGGTGCTGGAGACGGCGCCTCATCTGGTCTCGTCCTTTGGGGTATGGAAAAAAAGTGTCTTATAGAAATTAATAATAATAATAATATGTTAAGTCCATTAAATGCAAATATAATATTATTGCAGTTGAATGTTCTACAAATTCTCTACATTTACTAAAAGAACTAGCTAGCGTTTGTCTAGTACTTAAAGCTACACCATGTACATTCTGTTTGGTTAAAAATTGACAACATCTCCTTAATTCCAAACCGCGTTTTTGCCTTACTTCAAGTCACTTTGTTAAATGTATAATAATTATGTGTTACAGATGTTGGGACGTATTTCACAGATTTTGCAACATGTTCATAAAAAAAAGCTACTGTAGTTGGAAGGTGTGAACATATTCATCCTTTTAAATTTTCATGGAGAGTTGAATGTAAATGTTGTTTTTAACCTTCTATCTGATAGGATGATCACCTGTATCCATGACGAAACAGGCATGTCTTAAACATTCAGCTTCATCCACATAGAATTGCAGTGCTGAAGCCCAACTTACGTAATTATGCAATTACCAAAACAATTTTCAACTGCTAGAGAACCAAAACTTACAAAGTATAGCTTTAAAACTTTATTGTTATTATGACAATAGTGCTTATGCAAGGTTCAATAAAAAGGTTCAATAGATTGTTCTTGCATTTTATCTCAAACAATCAAGATAGGAGAAAAAACAGCTTAACAATCTATAATAGACAAGTAAAATATGCAAGGCGAGTAGACAAATTATAATTTTAATTACACAAATAGCAAAATACATTTCCATCTGAATTGTCATACTTCTCTTCCATATAACTAGAGGTTCCATTTTGAACAACTGATTGATCCATCGGCCGTTTGCTTGTTAGAGACACGTATTATAGTGCTGGAGAACTTCATCTGGTTTCACCCTCTGATACACAGAAAAAAAGTGAGATTATTCTTATGCAATAATGGATGGTTGTGCACAACACACAATGCTAACAAAAAGTCATTTTAATATATGAAATACAAACATGAAATGAATAAGAGTGGCTATTTGTAAAATAAACACAAATGTTCTGAAAGTCCAGTAATGGTAGGCCTACTGTAAAAAACAAAAACAAATTGTTTTATATATACACCTTAAACTCAACATGAATTGCAACATAATTTCAAAGCATACAGTTGGTGTGTTTTTTTTATGAATCCTCAAAGTTGGCACCCCATAAAACAAAATAATCTCCAGAACAGTGTCATTCATTTGTGCTAATTTGTGCCAAAAAAAAAAACTTTTGTGCTCGTGTTTTGTCATTAAAATTGACATTGTAACTATTACCACTTCTTAAATATGACAAACACTAAGTACAAATACATAAATGTCCACCGCATTTCGCCAAAATCATTGCAAAACCATGCTATTTATTTGTACGGGTTTGTTCCGTTATGTTTTTGGTTCATGGGTTAAAAAAAACGTCTAAAAAAACGTTTATGCTTTAAAATTTGTTTTGAATATGTGGGCAGCCCTGAAAAACCCCTTTATTCAACCCTCACGTGATATACAGAAATCACAAGTTCAATTCATATTCAATATTTAAATGTTATTCAACATATTCAAACCCCACATAAAAACAACTATTGGGGCGTTTACAGGGTGATAGCTTGCGCTTTGCACATGATAATGAGCTCAGACGGGAACTACTGCACCTCTTGATGGAGACCTAAGAATGACTAATAATATATCCGTATAAATAAAATGTTTTGTGCTATATATATATATATATATATATATATATATATATATATATATATATATATATAGCACAAAACATTTTAATTATATATATATATATATATATATACACACACACACACACACATATACACACATACAGTGATCCCTCTTTTATTGTGGTTAATGTGGACCGGAAACCCCTGCGATAGGTGAAAAAAGTAGGATCAGCCAATCAGCTCACGGATACATCCACTTGTGTTCTCATTTGTCGATCTTGCGCCGGGAACCAATCCCTGAGCCTTAATGATAGTACCGAGTTCACTGCACATGCGCTGAGTTTGCGTTGCACGTGCATCAGTGTGTATGATCGCTCACTCCAGTGACGCCTCACAGTGCAGTAGAGCAGCGAAACCATAGTAGCCGCATGTGCAATACTTTTCAGAACTGTGTCCGAGCAAAATGACTGTGTTATGAGCGAATGTGATTATGTGTGTTGTAACTGTTTACGCTGTGAGCGAAATTGTGATTGCAATGTTGGAGAATATAATTAAAGGCTTGTATCGAGAATCGAAGGTGATTTTTGTCGTATACTGGTTAGGGATGTGCGAGTGTAGTTGACTAGTCGACTGCACGGCACAGGGTGCCACTAGTCGACACCGAAAACACTAGTCGACTACACGAGAAGAAAAAAAAAACACGAGATTTTATTGTTCAAATGACGTTTTAATCTTAATCTTTTTTTCTGCGCGGAGGGTGCGTCATATGCGTAATTCGTCGTGGAACGAACGAGGACCGTCAGTGATTGTAAGTGGATGTGCGTCGAAGGTGGTTTGTGCGCGATTTTGAGTTTTGAACGGTTCAAAAATTTTCCGACGCACAACTGTGCGTTGGTGTGCGTTATTCATGAGTCGGCGTGCATAGTTTATGCGTTGAGTATGCGTGACATGCGCGGGACTATGCGTCGGCTGTCAGTGCTTATGCGTTGGAACTGATTCGAAAGCGCGCACATCCACGTTCGTCCACTGACGCCCCACCTTCATATCACGCATGAACCGCGCACGTATCCCGTTCATTCCACTGACAATCACTTACAAAACTCACATATGATTTTTGGCATATTTTTTTACGGCATTTTTTTTTTTGCATATAAAAGCAGCCATTTCAGGCACTTTTGCCATTCCAGACCTTGCTGTCAAAGGGTCCATATCACTATGAACCAAAGAGATGTTATGGTGTTCCTTCTGCAGAACCAGAATGCCCAGATGGTGCAACTTCTTCAGATGTTGGCCAGGAAAAGAAGATACAGGAGAAGACAACAGATCCGGACTGTCTGGACCAGAAACTGGATCACTAGAAGACCAGAGCAGGGCTTGTATGACCGTCTGATGTTGGAGCTCAGAAAAGAAGACCCAAGATCCTTCCAGAACTTCATGAGAATGCCTCCAGACATGTTTGATGAGCTTGTGCAGAGACTGACCCCCAGGATCACCAAGAAGACTACAAACTGGAGATCTCCCCTAGAGCCTGGTCTGAAGGTTGCCATTACCCTTCGTCACCTGGCATCTGGATCCAAGTACCATGACATGCAGTATGCCTGGAGGGTCCCCCACAACACCATCAGCATTGTGGTCAGAGAAGTGTGTGAGGCCATCATTGAAGAGTATCTGGATGAGCAGTTGTCACCTCCAACCACTGAACAGGGCTGGCTACAGCTGGCAAATGACTGGTACGACAGATGGAACTTCCCCAACGTCATTGGTGCTATTGATGGGAAACATGTAGAAGAAGAAGAAGAAATGTTACATTTATATAGCGCTTTTCCAGAGCTCAAAGCGCTTTACATAGTAGGGGGAAATCTCCTCAACCGCCACTAGAGTGCAGCATCCACCTGGATGATGCGACGGTAGCCATTTTGCGCCAGAATGCTCACCACACACCAGCTTATTGGTGGAGAGGAGACAGAGTGATGAAGCCAATTAGAGTATGGGGGGGAATTAGGAGGCCGTGATGGACCAAGGCCAATGGGCAAATTTGGCCAGGATGCCGGGGTTACACCCCCTACTCTTGCGAAGGACATCCTGGGATTTTTAATGACCACAGAGAGTCAGGACCTCGGTTTAACGTCTCATCCGAAAGACGGTGCTTGTTGCAGTACAGTGTCCCCATCACTACACTGGGGCATTAGGACCCACACAGACCGCAGGGTGAGCACCCCCTGCTGGCCTCCTAACACCACTTTCATGTGGCGTGCAAGGCTCCCCCTAATTCTGGATCTGAGTTCTACAATTACAAAGGCTTCTTCAGTGTGATCCTGGTCGCCTTGGTGACGTCTGACTACAAGTTCCTGTGGGTGGACGTGTCTGGAAATGGCTCAGCTTCAGATGCTCAGATCTACAACAACAGTGAGCTGAAAGAAGGTCTGGAGAATGGCACCATCGTGGGGTGGCCACGTCCCTCACCTTTGCCTAATGACACACAAGATGTGCCCTATTTCCTGGTGGGAGACGATGCCTTCAGCCTGAGGACATACTTGATGAAGCCCTATGGAACTAGGAACCTGGAGAGGGAGTACCGCATCTACAACTATAGGCTGTCCAGATCCAGAAGAGTGGTGGAGAACATGTTTGGCATCCTTGCGAACTGGTTCCAAGTCCTGCTGACCACCATGAACCATGACCATGTGACTGTCAGAGTGATTGTGAAGGCCTGTGTACTCCTACACAACATCATGAGAAGTCGCTACCCAGTGCTCCAGAATCGACTGGTTGATGTCCAAGATGCCAATGGAAATATGCAGCCTGGTGCCTGGCGACAGGGACGGAACTTGGATGACACCAGGTTTGTGCACGCCCCAAACAGAGCTTCAAAGGAAGGGAAGAAGCAGAGAAACTTGCTACGCCACTGGTGCAACTCTCCAGCTGGTGCTGTGCCCTGGCAGGACCGCGTGGTGGATGTGAATGTGTGAATGAATGCAGGATGAATGCATATGTTTTGTTGAATAAATAATCTTTGAATTTATATTTTGCCGTTTGTTTCTTCAGGAAATAATGTATTAAATTACAAAACATTATAATATAACAATATTATATATTATTATATTATTTTTATAATAATTAAATAATCAGTCCCCTTTGTACAGATGTCTTAATGGTGGTGTAATGTTGTGATATCACCACAAGATGGGGTGGACACTCTATCTAAAAGTGGCCAACAGCTCTAGATTGACAGAATGGGCTATTATTGTCTCAAGAGGCAAATATGTAATGTTCTCATGTGAGATAAATAATACAGGTATCACAGTAATAATATTTTCGAAAAATGTCATATGCAGAATATGCAATTATAATGTATGTTCTATTAGAGGTGTATTTTGTTAAAAATTTGCAATCTGTAAAACAAAAACCTCAAAATTAAAGTTGAAATGTTATATTGTTCAAGTTCTTGACCTTGAAAAAAAGTTATATAAAATTTTTTTTGTTCATATTAGTTTATAGCAACCTGATGTTTACAATGGTTTAGACCCGATGTCCATTACAATGGACATAAAAAAAAATTATATGAAGGAGTTATGAATTGTTTTTATTTATTTTTTTGCCTCATTAATAGATGCCTAATTTAATGTGATATTTAATTAAACAATTTTCAGAAGCCTGGAACCCAATTCTGGTTTTGTACTTTATTAGATTTTTCTTTTCATTTAATGTTAGTTTCTTAAGTTTTCACTTTAATTTTTAATATCTTAATGTTATATTTATTACTTATTTAATTTTTAAGGAGGATTAAGGGAATTGGCTAACTTTCATTCGGTTTCTCATTGCCCTTTCAGTTTTGAACCTTTCATACAAAAAATAAGACAACAAATTTTTATTCAGAACAATAACAAAATGTATTTATTTATTGGATTAATATGTACAAAGAATTTCCTGCAGCAGGTCTAGTCTTGATCTTGCAGTCTTGGAACCGGTGGCGTGTTTAACGACTGGCCACTTGTCCTTCTGGATCCACTTCCCAGGAGCTGGCGGTCAACACTAAACAGGGACATGTTTAAAGACCCATCAAGGACATCTTGGCTGCAGGAGAGAAGCTGGCCAGAGATCCGGCAGACAACCGCTCCCCACTAGAAGTACTTGGAATCGGGCTCTGGATTTGATGCTGCTGCTGGTACTGCTGGTACATATCATGCTGGTGGATCACAGGAGGTGCAGACATCGCCTGTGGAGGTCGTGGAGGCTCGGGGGTATCTTTTTGGGAGTCAATCAGGGTGCAGATCTTCATCCTCATCTTCTTGTACTCGTCCACCGGGGCTGCACGGAGACTGTCTGCCACATACTTTATGAAGGCCTCCCGTTCTGAAGCAGCTGGCTTTTCTTGAATGAGCTGTGACAAGAGCTGCTGGTTCGCCTTCCTGGTCTGTCGGAGCTCCTTCATCCACTCTTCTTCTTGATCCACTTATTTCTTCCTCCTCTTCTTGGAAGTCATCCTGGAAGTCTGGCAGGAAGTCTGGGCTACCTCGGCTGATTCTCTCTCAACGGTCTCCAGATCATCTTCTTCAAGTTGTGAAGCAGGCTGGTCACTGTCTGCATCACTGTCACTCATCCTTGAAGTTGTAGCCTGGCTTGAAGTCAGGGCCAAGTTCTTCATGGGTTTAGACTTGGTGGATGGCAGCTGGGTCTGGTAGAATTGCAGACTGTCCACTATGAACTTCTCCCGGTCAGTGTACCTCTTTGCTGCCTGGCCAGACTTGTTCTTGGTGAGTCTGACGTACTAGTCTTTAATAGACTTCCACCAGCCCATGATGTGCTCCAATGGCAGCCCCATCTCATCAGCCTTGGCAGCCCAGATCTGCTTCCTGGTCTTGTACAGACGATGCCCCCTCCTCCACACCTCGTCGTGCTCGGCCATCCACTCCAGTAGGTGTTCTTCCACCTTAGCTTCAAGGGAAAAGTCACGTTTGGCTATGGCTTTTCCCTTTGATTGGTCTTTGACCTTGCCCACAGTGCGTGGATCTGCTTCAGATGTCTCATCAGCAGTAGCAGAACCAGCAGCAGGTTGTTCAGCAGCCTCTGGTGGATCTACATGCAGATCTTCAGCAGCCTTCTTCCTCTGCACCCTGTGAACTTTCTTGAGTGGCATCTTCTTCAAGTGGTCTTCCAATTATTAGCTTAAAACTAAAAGGAACTCCCGTCGGAGACCGCTGTTTATATGCGCGGAACGGAAGCGGAAGTGACGCCGAAGACACGTGTTCCGTGCGTGATGCGTCATTGATTCATGCGTCGGGCGTGCGCGTAACGAAAGTGCTTTTACGTGGAACGTACGCGAAGCGTGCGTGTTTGGGCGCTCCGTCAGTGATTCATGCGTCGGGCGTGCGTCAAATGTTCGTGGAATACTGCACTGTAATTGCTCGTATGCGTCGACGTGCGCGATACATCAGTGATTCGTCAGTGATTCGTCAGTGATTCGTGCGCGGTTCATGCGTGGTTCATGCGTGATTCGTCAGTGATTTCTACCCCCAACACCCCGAAAATTTTGTCAATTTCTCGACGCACATGCACGCACAAACCCCAATCTGTGTGTAATTTGTGCGTTCTTCATGCGTTTTCAGCTGTGTGACTGGGCCTTTACATGTAACACTTTTACACGCGCGATCACACGCGGGATTAGAACGTTCCGTGCGTCTCGTGATCAATTGTGAAATTCAAACGCGTTTTCGCGCGTTGGCTGGAGCTGCGGTCGCGACGGATGCGCTCAGTGTTTGACATATATCACAGCTATTCAGTTTTCAACCACGTACCTTTATTTTAGGTTTCAGACGTTTAAATACGCATAAATACTGGCAAAAAAATACATGCGGCGCGATCTACCTGCCGTCCGAGGGCGGAAGTAGCGGAGCGATCGAGCCATATGCAGCCATCAAAAGAGCCATATATGGATCGCGAGCCATAGGTTCCCGACTCCTGTTATAAAGGCTTTTAAGCGACAAAACGCATTCACTTCCACATATTTGAGAATTGGAATATCAGGTAATTGATATTTCACAAGTGTGTGAATATTTTGAATACATAAGCAAAACTAAATAAATGAGATAGCCTACGTCTGTCATCGGAGCAGAAACAAACTCTTTACCGCAGATCTCCTATGCGTTTTGTTTACATCAGTCACAGCGGGTTTAATAAAGACCACTGAAAGACGAGCGAAGTGTGGGAGTATTTTAAAGTAGGATGAGAAAGAAAAGTGTTTTATAAACTGTTATGTCAAACTGGTTCCACTGATTCCACTGGATTCGAGCATAGCCATATTAATCACAGACACCAAAAAGCCACATCATCGCGTCATTTACTACAACTGTCCGTCACTGTGATCATGTTCAGCTGAAAGAAAAATATATACTTTTTTATTTTTTACCTGTTTTTATTGAACTCCTTGTCACGGTTTCACCATGGAAACCGACACGCGCCTCTCACATAAAGCTGCAGTTTTGAGACTTCAGAAGGAAAAGCGCGCCGCAGAAAAGTGACCTTATTTCCAACGGCATTACTTTTAGACTAGTCGACTAGTCGGTTACAAAATTTTCATTTAAACGACTAACAAATTAGTCGAAAAGCACATCCCTAATACTGGTAAATCTTGCTCCTCGGTTATCTCAACGCTTTTTTGCAACCCCCAAGGCCGTCGACATAGCCGGGTTCCACTGTGTATATAGGCTACTGTAAATACATGCATATTATATAAACTTTATTACAGGCTCTAGGCCCAACAACAAGACATACAACATCAAGTAAAAAAGCAAAAACAAAACAAGGCATAAGTACATACACACCTACAGACATACCTTGATTCATGAGAGCCTTAACAGGCACCCATACCAATGTTTCCACAAATGTGATTGATATCTCACCGAGCTACACCTAGGGCTTGTGAGCATCATTATAATACAATTTTGAGATTCATCAAGCCGGGACATGAACTTAAACATTAGTTTCCTCAAGAGAGCCTGTAAAGTGCTTAGCCTTGAGTCACAAAAAAGCTTACTTGCACTGCTACTCCTGGGCTTTTTCAGCAGTATCTTCAGGCAGTCATTATATGCTACCTGAAGTTTGCGCAGGGTCTCTTTTTTGTAGCTGACCCACAATGGTGCTGCATACATAGGGGTGCAGTATGCACGAAACAAGCTTACTTTCACATCATCAGAACAGTGATGGAATTTCCGGACTAACATGTTTGCTTGGACATACAACATTCGTCTCTGCCTAAACATATCAGCGTCATCTTCCATCTTGTCAGTGATGATGTGCCCAAGGTATTTTGTACAGTTAGATACACAGAGTGATTGCCCTGACAGGTAAAACATTGGAAAGTGCAGCTTCTGATCCTCCTTGGTCCTACATATCAATACAACACTCTTGTTTGCATTGTACTGTACATCAAACTCAACCCCATACTCAGAGCATATGTCCAACAGCTGCTGGAACCCAACACTGCTGGGGGACATAATAGCCAAATCGTCTGCATACATTAGATGGTTTAACAGAGCATTCCCAATCAGACAACCTGTCTTACACTTCTCCAACTGTTTTGACAGGTTGTCCATGTATAGGTTAAACAGGGCTGGAGACAGAAGCCCCCCTTGTCGTACTCCATTGCCTACACTGAAGGGTAATGATAGGCTATTTCCCCATTTAACTTGCATAAGTTGTTTGGCATACCAGTAAACCAGGATACGTATGATGCATCCAGGCACACCCCTATGAAAGAGTTTAGCAAAAAGCTTATGGTGATTCACCCTGTCAAATGCCTTGGAAGCATCAATAAACCCTAAAAAGATTGTAGAGCCCTGCCTTCTGTAGGATTCAACAGCTTCTTTCAAAGCATATATACATAGATCTGTACTGTGCTTAGAGTTAAAACCAAATTGATTTTAATATTTTATATATATATTTAATATTTTATGTGTATATATATATATATATATATATATATATATACAGTATAACACACACACACACAGCACAAAACATTTTATTCTTATGGCTCGATCCAGCACAAGTTAACAATACTATTTTGCTGATGTTTTGACAAAAAAAAACAATAGCAGAAAAAGAGGGGAAATGTTACCAAGAGCAAAATGAGCAACATTAATGCGTTTCTTAAATGTTCTGGGCAAATGTTTAACAGGGTAAAATGTGTGTATTATCTCAAAAGATATTTCTTTCACCTTATTTGTAACAAAAAGCTTGTGAGGTAATAACCAAACACATTTCCAGTCGAGGTCATTAAATCTATTCCAGGAAACTAGAGCTAGATTTGGTGACAACCTCCTTTAGAAATAAAGAGCGGATAGCTTTTTACACTCCAAAAACAAGAGTGTAATCGCTGTATCAGTTAATTAAGTGCATATCAACCGATGGCAACACATTTTTACATAAAGAAATTATACCAAAAGTTATTGCAGAAAATACAAGAGAAAGTTCCTTGCATGGGAGTCACAGGA
The DNA here is from genome assembly GCA_037043235.1 of Rhodeus uyekii. NCBI lineage: Eukaryota > Metazoa > Chordata > Actinopteri > Cypriniformes > Acheilognathidae > Rhodeus > Rhodeus uyekii. The sequence goes on from JAWRVZ010000203.1 coordinate 412,505, forward strand.
AAACTATAACGCATAAGAAACTCATCATATGTAAGAAGATACTCCTGAGTGTCAAACACATGACTAACTAAAACAACACCCTTACCAAACCAATTTAAAAAAATGTATATTATATTTCTATTTTGTGTATAGAAATATATATTTGTTATTCCAAATAAAACAATGTTTCGGAGAAAAGTTGGGCTTGTAGATTATGGTTTCAAAGCCAATTAAGCTTGAACTAGAAAGGAAGCCTGTCAAAAATAAAACCAGGAATGAAAATCCATAAAGATTTTTTTTCAAACAAAATTAACCAATTAATTTTGGAGACCTGTACAAATTAAAGTAGAGAAATCTAGAAAATCAGTCCACCACTTTTAAGCGAATTTACGTAGTGTAATGCATATGATTCTGAAAATTAAATAAAATGTGATCAATAGTTTTGATAGTTTTATTATTTAAATGAATTGAAGCGACAGGTTATTCTATAAATGCCTTGTTATGGAATTTTATAAATGATATGTTTTCTTCTTCCTTCTTATTTATGATTATATTTTGTTTCTTGACATGATTGATAGGGACCAACCAAATTCACGGGTAAAAATTCGCAATTTCATGGAAGGTTTTTAAAAAAAACGGGTTCACGGGTACAATTTTTAGGCAACAAATCACTGCAAATAGTCCATCTGCTGTCACACCCGCTGTTTTGTATTCTAAAATACCACTTTTCGACTGTTCACCTGTATTAAAAAACAAAAAGGAAACAAAATCGCACTTAGCCACACACTCCGCAATGCCACGTGACATTAATTAAATAGTTTACAGTTTTTCGTGGCTAAAACTTGGCCGACAACGTGGTACTAACGACATATTCTGTCGCTGCGGTGCATTGACGCTTGTGTACCGGCTGACGCTTCTCTCCGCGTCAACGCTGTTCGTTGGTACAGAAAGGTAGCGTAATGCAGCCGGCTCAGCAGAGGAAACCGACTGCTGTGCGAACGCCAGAATGCTGTTATACTCGTATCCGGCGGAACTTCTTTTGCTGCTGTTTTGTAGGCTGCAAACTCGGCTAAGACGCTACGATCATCTGCTCCTGGTATACTCTTTATCTGTAAAAATATTTATCTTCAATAAAAATTTCACGCTTGTTGGGTGTTTTCACGGAAAGTGGCCAATTTCATGGAAAATGTCACAGCCGTGAAATCATGAATTTGGTTGGTCCCTAATAATTGATTATTGTGTGACATTAATTGTCTTTTTATTCTGTAGAACTAGTGAGTAAAATATAATAAGTCTGAAGAAATACACTTGAGGGTAATGTGTCCTGATAAGAAATGGAAAATTACAACTGAGTTTTTAGCCTTGACTAGAGATATAAGTGCTGGAGCAGCCCTAACCTTCTTGGTCACACTCTGCAGGGCAGCTTCGGATGTCTGTATGTGTGAGGGACCAAGCAATCCAAGGCGAGGAACACAGGATTTCCAAACAACAAAATCATATTTATTTGATACAAAATAACCAATCAAAATTACAAAGAAAATAACTTCATAACTAAATGAAAATAAAGAGACAAATAACCAAAAAAAACAAATTTAAATCAAAAAATAAAAACATGACCTGACCTCCTAATTGTTACACCTGGGCATCTTATATACTCAAAGGACAAGACCATTTCTCACACACACACCCCTGGCTTATTTCCTGAATGGATTAGCCCAGTGGAACAAAGTCACGGCAAAAGCCGCCAGCCGGTCCTTTATTGGGATGGATCTCCCAACAGCAACAGCAAGTCCCGGTAGCAGCAGACCTCCACTCTCATCACAGGTAACTTAAACTCAAAGAAATAAGTCTTAAACATACTACAAAAAGAGTAAACATGCTTTCAAACTAATCACTTGTATGCAATAAATGAAAACAAACCAAATCTGTGTCTGTTGTTATTATAAAACATAATATAGTCTGTAACAAACCAACTAAACAAAAGCGATGTATGCATGCATGTAGGATTGAAATACCCTTACTGTGTGGTCCCGTCAGCGGCCATCACACTCCCCCCCCCCCTTCAGGAACCTCACTGACACATCGAGAGAGGAAGTCCGCCGTAACATTGAGTTTCCCGGGAACATACTGGACAGTGAATCTGTAGGGCTGCATAGCCAAATACCATCGGGTAATTCTACTATTCGTGTCCTTCATCCTTTCCAGCCATTGTAGGGCCTTATGGTCGGTTTCCACAATAAACTCTCTCCCCAACAGGTAATATTTTAGGGAATCCAAAGCCCATTTCACTGCTAAGCACTCCTTTTCGATGGTAGAATATCGCACTTCTCTTGGGAAGAGTTTCCGGCTAATACATGCAACAAGTTGGCGTCCGTCAGGTGACCCTTGCAGTAGCACAGCTCCAATACCTCGTTCAGAAGCATCTGTTTGCACAACAAACATCTGATTAAAATCAGGATTATGTAACACTGAGTCCTCACCCAGGGCCATCTGAATGTCTTTGAAGGCCATCCTTGCTTCCTCAGACCACTGAAGTTGGTTAGGGCATCTTGAGCCCACCATATCCGTCAAGGCTGCTGCTCTGCCAGAGAAATTAAGAATGAATCGGTTATAAAAGCCTGCCATGCCAAGGAAGGATCTTAATTCTTTACGCGTTTGAGGTAACGGACACTGCTGAATAACTTCGACTTTCTTCACCTGGGGTCTGACCACCCCGTTACCAATGACGTAGCCCAGATATTCGACTTCGGTTCGAGCCACAGCACATTTAAGGGGATTAACAGTGAGGCCCGCTCGTTGAAGTCTCTGCAGCACTTCTTGAAGGTGTTGCAAGTGCTGTTCCCAAGTGTCACTATAGATAACAATGTCATCCAAATAAGCAGCTGTGAAAGACAAACCATGCAACACCTGATCCATCAGTCTCTGAAAAGTGGCTGGAGCTCCATGCAGGCCAAAGGGGAGGACCCGGAAATGAAATAACCCCCATGGTGTTCGAAAGGCAGTCAACTCTCTAGATTGTAAAGTAAGAGGAATTTGCCAGTATCCTTTGGCGAGGTCGATGGTGGTCAGATACTTGCTTCGACCCAGGCGGTCAATAAGGTCACTTATTCGTGGGGTGGGATAGGAGTCAAACTTAGAGATGGAGTTCAAGTATCGAAAATCAATGCAAAATCTTAAGGTACCATCTTTTTTGGGGACTAAAACCACTGGATGGCACCACTCACTCTTCGAAGCCTCGATGATTCCCAGTGTCAACATCAGATCAAGCTCTTTCCTCAAGGAGGCCTGCAATCGCTCAGGTATTCGATAACTCATCCTTTTCACAATCGCGTCGTTTTTCAACACAATCTCATGTTCAATCAAGTTTGTGACTCCTGGGTACTCATTAAAAAGATCAGGGTGGCAGAGAGCCCTCACCTGTGCCTGGCAATCTCTTGGCAGATGCTCCAACTTCACACATTCAGTGTTCGGCTGAGGCAAATATTGCTCCTCCCGTTCTTCCTCCTCAATCACCTGCTGAATCATCAAGACTGGGGACTTTCTCTCAGGACGAGGAACCCACTCCTTAAGCAAGTTAATATGTAGTTTCTTACTAGACCGGTCCAATCCTGGTGTGGAAATTTCATAAGTGGTGGGTCCAAGCTGCCGCTTGATTTCAAATGGACCCTGCCACGTCGCCAACAGTTTGCTCTCTTGACTTGGTAGCATAACCAACACCTTCTGGCCTGGGTTAAAACTCCGCTCCCTAGTTGACCGATCATACCATGACTTCTGATATCTTTGTGCCTCAGCCATGTGAGCTTGTGCCAGTTGTGTCATTGCCTCCAACCGTTCTCTCATCCGCACTACATAAGAGACCACATTCACAGGGTCCCCGCAACCCCGAGTTCCTTCCCACAGTTCTCGAAGCATGGTCAAAGGGCCCCTCACCTCATGTCCATATAACAACTCAAAGGGAGAGAACCCAGTCGAAGCCTGGGGAACTTCCCGATAGGCAAACAAGAGGTAGGGTAACCACTGGTCCCAATCCTTGCCTGACTCACCGATGAACTTACGAAGCATTTGTTTGAATGTTTGATTGAAACGTTCTGTGAGGCCATCGGTTTGCGGGTGGTAAGGTGTAGTATGCAAACTTTCAATACCGAGAAGCTTATACACCTGCTTTAAGAGAGTAGACAAAGTTAGTACCCTGATCCGTAAGAACCTGACAGGGAAATCCAACTCTTGAAAAAAGTTGTATCAAACAGGTCGCCACATACTTGGCTTTAATGGACTTCATTGGAAAAACCTCCGGATATCTGGTCGCATAATCTGTTATAACAAGCATAAATCGATTTCCTGCTCGACTCCTTTCTACAGGGCCCACAATATCCATACCCAGTCTCTCAAAGGGTGTACCAATGACAGGTAGAGGTTGTAATGGAGCTCGGTAAGGACCTTTCAAGGAGACTTTCTGACACTCAGGACAACTCTTGCAGTATTGTGTCACTTCCCTGCTTAATCCTGGCCAGTAGAAAAGTCTTTTAATTCGAGCTAAGGTCTTATGTTTTCCTAAGTGGCCAGCCCAGGGAACCGAATGGCTCAGCTTAAGTATTATCTCCCGGACACTTTGTGGCATGACAAGCTGGGTTGTAGACTCAATCTGGCGATACAGAATACCTTTTTGGAATAGATACCGTTCAGCCTGGTTAGTGTTCTCTGCATTGGGCGAAGCTTCCTGTTGTGCCTTCTCAAAGTATGGTACAAGGCTGACGTCCTCCTGCTGAAGCTGGATAATGTTGGTAGGCACCTGTAAATTTTTAGACAAGTCACATAAAGGGTCACCAGGAATCTTAGAAACATTATATGCAAATTTGTCCTGCCTTCTTGCACTGCGTGATTTCCGAGACTTTGATGGTTCTGCTTCAATATCAACGCCAAAGAAAGGCAAAGTACCCAGTGTCTGCAGTGGTTCCTCTACTTGCCTCATTTTGGCCCTGGTGACCACCACATTACAAAGTTGTCCAGACTGCAGTAAATCCAAAAGCACTGGTAAATCATGTCCAAGAACCACAGGATAAGGCAAGTTATCCGCTACCCCAACATCAAGGAGATAAGTCTGTCCCTGTACTTTGATATACAGATCAGCGGTAGGCAACAGCTTCTCATCCCCATGAACACAGCATATCAGTTTTTTTTCAGATAGATTGATTGATGCAGGAGAAATAAACTGTCTATGTACCAAAGTCTGGTCACTGCCAGTATCCACTAAAGCAGGGAGCTCTTTGCCGTTGACCTCTACGGTGATGATCTTTAAAGACGGTCCCGACTTAACAGAAGCAGCCTTCATTCTGGGAACATAACACACTTGAGATAACTTGACAACATTCTTTGGGCAAACAGGTTTGGTATGACCTTCTTGGCCACACAAATAACAAATAGGCACTCTCTTAGGGGGTTTAAATTGTGTCACAGGCTCAAGTTCCCCTCCTGTAAGTGGCTTACCAGAGTATTTATTTTGGGTCTGATGAAACCCCTGAGGCCTACGAGGCTCTCTACCACCCTGCCAACTCCATGACTGGTTCCTTCCCCGAGCTGACACAAATACGTCCGCCAATGATGCAGCTTCGGAAGCAGTTTCAGGGCCCCGCTCACGTATCCATACCTGGAGCTCGGGAGAAAGCATTCGAAGATACTGTTCAAGAATAATTATTTCTCCAATTTCCTCAACCGTTTTACCTTTAGGTCGAATCCATTTCCCATAGAGCTCCTTCAGCCTAGCATACAACTCTTTGGGACTCTCAGATGAGTCAACTTCCAGAGAACGAAATCTTTGTCGGTAGGTTTCTGGATTAATGTCATACTTGCACAGAATAGCAGACTTCACATTATCATAAATAAGGGACTCATCAATGTCCATAAGTACATAGGCTGCCCGAGCTTTGCCAGTCAGGAGCGGGATTAGATGGAAACCCCAGTCAGCCTTGGGCCAACAACACACTGTAGCAATCCTTTCAAATGTTATCAAGAAGTGTTCTATGTCATCAGAGTCACTTAATTTTTCTAATTTCGGCTCTTTAAACATGGACTGACCTCTATGGTGGTCCATTGGATTAAGTCCTCCTTCACTTTCTTTAGATAGTGCTCGACAAGAATCAGAGTCCCTCTCCTGCATCTCCCCAGGACATACATTCACTGAGTGTAGATCAGGACTTGGGGTTGTGCGAGCTTGCACCTCCATCTGAAGCAGGCCAAACTGATGCTGCAGTGTTTTGAATCGTCGTTCTTGTTCCTTTTGCTCTTGGACTCTCACCGACTCACGAGCATCCATTTGTGTCATGTGTGCTCGAAACAAATTTGTCAGGTCTGCAAGTGTGGGCTCCCGACCTTCAAACTCCTCTGCAGCAACTTCCACACCATCCTCCACTATTTCCACCTTTTCTTCCTGGCCTGTCCTTTGGGTCCCTTTTCTCCCAGTCCGACTCATGGCTCAGCCCAATGTCCGGAAGTCAAAAAAAAAAAAAAAAAAAAAAAAAAAAAAAAAGGTGAAATAGGAAAAAAACAATTGGAAACCTGCGTCCTCTATTGATCCCACTTCTGACACCATATGTGAGGGACCAAGCAATCCAAGGCGAGGAACACAGGATTTCCAAACAACAAAATCATATTTATTTGATACAAAATAACCAATCAAAATTACAAAGAAAATAACTTCATAACTAAATGAAAATAAAGAGACAAATAACCAAAAAAAACAAATTTAAATCAAAAAATAAAACATGACCTGACCTCCTAATTGTTACACCTGGGCATCTTATATACTCAAAGGACAAGACCATTTCTCATTAAATATGCTTTCAAACTAATCACTTGTATGCAATAAATGAAAACAAACCAAATCTGTGTCTGTTGTTATTATAAAACATAATATAGTCTGTAACAAACCAACTAAACAAAAGCGATGTATGCATGCATGTAGGATTGAAATACCCTTACTGTGTGGTCCCGTCAGCGGCCATCACAGTATGACTGCTGACCTTTTCTTGCAAGAAAATACACCTTTTTAAATTACAATTGGAAAATTTGTCTCTAATTCAGAACTGATAGAAGATTTTGACACCACACCCTTCATCTTTTGATAGAAGGAAATATCCCTTAATAACCAAAGATTAAACTTGCTTTTAATCTTTTCAAGGGCAGGATAAAAATTATTGATCTTGTTTAGTTTTTGAAACAACATTTCAAGCATTTCAAGAGCTTTTCAAGTCTAATAACTTAAATCTTTAATATTAAGGTACAATCCTGAGGCATTTAAAAACAATTGAATAGTATTTATTGCCTAATGAACCTGGCCAGAGTTTTATAAATAAAGTTGTGTGTCATCTGCTAGTTGACTAATTAAAATACTTCTACCAGCAATATGAATTCCTTTACATTTATACATTTCTCAGATCCTTTGATTCAAGAAACACATTGATATTCTAATCAGTTCTTGATTGGGAACTGAACCCATCACATTGGTGTTGCAAGCACCACTCTCTACTATTTGAGCTGTTTGAGAAATCGCTTCCTTAAGTCTAATAAACAGTAATTGGTGAATCAAAAAAAAATCCTCCTGATTAACAGAAACAACCTGAACAAGGTGCTTATAAAAAATAATCTAAATCAGCTGAATTAAATTTAGATTTTTACAAATTTTAATAAAAATTATTACAAAATAGAGAACTTTCTTTAGGATTTTCTGAGACAGACCCTCCAATGTTTAATTGATAAAGAGAGTTGCATTTAACCCAATTTAACCCTTTCATTTGCATTTAACCCCATTTTTCTCAAGCTTAAAATAATAAGCTGAAATCTGCTCTCCATATTATAGCCACCTTGACCTTCTGCTCTTAATTTATACAAATCATCTAACTATTTTTACCTGCCAGTAAACAGGTTTATCTTCCACAAAAAATAATATCTGATCGTTCTCTGATCTAGAGTTATATCCATAATAATTAACAACAATAAGATTCACATTATAACACTTTAAAATTAATAAAGTGTTCATACACACAGTACGTATGTACAATATCACCTACAAAGTTATTTTTCAAACAAGAAACTCCTGCTGAAAAGCTCTGAATCACGAGAGACGCATCACTGCTATTCCCAAAAAAATCCGTAATTCTCTTTAAAAAATTTAAAAAATCATAACCAAACCGACTGGTAAACAGAAACAAGGCTTTGCGTTTAACAGTATCTATTAAACCCTTGGCATTCAAAGACACAACAGAGAAAGACATTTACAATAACTCATAACACCATTAACCTGCTATAATCAAAATATTTGAAAGTTGGACACAAAACTGTAAAGTGCCAAAGAAGATCAGAAAACAGCAGTGACGTCACTCCTCCAGCAGGGGCGTCACTAGGCCCTTTTTAGGGGGGCTTCTGCCCAGCCCCCCTAAAAAATATATTTGATTAATAAATTTTTGATCGCTTCAGTCCCCTTTAAAAAAAAACTCATTTGAAACAGCGGCAAGCTGCGTCAAGTTTCGGCTCCTCCCCTTATCTGAGTCTGCTTGGTTTTAGCGCATTTTTCAATCTGCAGGGGCGCCGAGTAGAGTGAACATCAAGGTGTGTGTCGTGTGTGCGTGCATTTATTGATAGATTGCTAATGCTATGATATTACACCTGCATCGGTGCAGTTCTTTGTCATAAATGCATTGTAGTTTACATAATGTAATGTTACTGGAGTATTGGGAGCACACGGGACGGCTCGGTTTCTCATCCAATACCAATACTTTTCGCTTCGTTCACCTTCAGCCCTTGGGTGATAGTTGTTTTTTATTCCTACAAAAATGAAGTGATTAAAACCCATGAAAACATACTTTAGATTCAGTAAACAATCATGATTTATTTTAATTTACTTTTTACAATTACAGACATATTATAATGTATTTTGACATTACATTATGCAGCCATGCACAGAAATGACACACATTGTCTGAAAGCACTAGATGGCCCAGAGAGAGAATGTGGAGTTATTTTGTTTTGTATTATTAAATATAGTTTTGTATTAAGTAATAATGAATCGGGAGGAGTGTCATGATACATAAATTAGAGTAAGCGTAGAGTAAAGGGATTTTTGATTTTCTTGATTTATACTATTTATACTAGTTTTGTACTTGATTTATAGAAGTGGCAAATCGATAACATTCCCTATTTTCTAGTGGTCATATCCAATAATTTTTTTATTTATTACAGTGTTGTATATGGCTCAGTCGGTACTCCTACTCCCATATATGAAATACAGGGAATACAATGGCATAGTGGATTGCAGTAAGGTTAGTAGCATACCACCCTACCTTAATAGTCAAATAATATTTTTTTAATCATACCCTTATTGGGGGCTGAGCCCCCCTAAAATCAAAATCCTAGAATCGCCCCTGTCCTCCAGGGATTGTGTAAGTTTAAAAGGGAGCAATTTATCATGCTTTTTTCTACAGCACAAAACAGCACAAATGAATGACATAGCTTATCGGAGATTATTTCGCTTTATTGGGTGCCAACTTCACCGAGGAAAACTGCGTGTGTAAATAATGTGTTCATGAAACAGCAAATAGGCCTTCAGTAGAAACGATCAGTTACACAACAATAATCACACTGTATCTCATAACTGATATAATTAATTTCCATCAAGTAAAAACAATCCGAATGAAGCGCAAACTTACCAGCTGCATCTGCTTTGCAGTTCTTGTGAATCTTATAAATCATTGTTATCGGCGGTTTCTTAACACGAGCTGTTATGACGAAACATGTCGAGTAAATCCAAATCCAAACACATCTAATCCAATCTTCGGTAAGATGATGTTATCAGACACGCAAAGGAGCCGAAAAGACAGAAAAATACACGACAGAGTAAACAAAAAAGAAGTTAAATCTGAGGGAGCGTCACAGAAACGCCGGTAAGCAATCGTGGCGATTTTACTTTCGTTTTCTCTTAAAGGAGACAGTCTGTAGGGTGTTTCAGATACAGTTTATTTCTCTTTACAAACACAATACACATGTTCAGAGATTCCCAGCAATCATTGATGTCATGTTTATTTCTTTATGTTTATAAAATCAGGTTGTTTTAAATTAATCCTGTTTTTAATTATTCAAAAAGCCACTCGATGGCAGAAACTGGTGTAAAGATGAAACAGAAAGTGACACTGACTGAATTATTACTTACTCTAATGAATCTCTATAACAGAAAATAATTTATAATATATCTTAACTTTCAAGCAATGTTGAAGCAAAATTACTAAACATAAAAAATGAACTTTTACAGCCATATTATCTTTGCAAACAAAAACTGTTAAATAGTTTGAATATGTATCTTTTTTATATAATTGGCATCAAGATTTTAAACAAAAAGACAAAAAGGCAGAAATGATTACAAAACCAGCAAATAAGTGGCAATTTATTTATATTATATGATATTTAGCAAATGTGTAAATTGGCATTAAATAAAAGAAGAAGAAATACAGAATGACAGTCATTTTCTCATCATCCGTTTCCATGGTGACTCGTTTATTATTGTATGTTAATCCTGAATAAACTATTATATTTATTTTAACATCTTACCATTAGTTTAAACTGACTTTCTCTTATTTCGAACAGCCTCTGAAGACAATTTGGAAGTAAATTATTCTATTTTTTATACATTATCTGTACAGTGTAAAAATAAACACATTCAAAACATTTTAAAGCCAGTCATTTAATAAATAATATATGTGTTGGTTTATAATTATGAACTTTGTTTTACTTCAATTCAGTGAAAGTCTATTATCATCAAACCACCTTTTTATCTCTGTCAGTTCAGTATCCTCTGTCTTCAGAAACTTTTCCAATTTGATCCTGAACAGAAGCTTATAACATCCGTAAATTGTAACCAACATGGTTTGAATAAATTATGAATAAATATGATATTAACTCAAGCATCTCAAATGATGGTGCTATATGGCAACTCATAATGGTTCTTTGTAGCACCATGTGGTGCTATATAGCACTAAAAATGGTTCCCCCTATGATTACGAGCCAAATAACCACTTTTAGTGCTATATAGCACCTTTTTTTTTAGTTTAGAAAGAAATCTGTTTCCAGCTGCCATTTCCAACAGAAATGATGCTTCATCAATGTGAATCAATGGGATTTTTATTACTTAAATAAAAGGTACTTAAAAAAACACCAATGTGGAAAATATCCTACATGGAAATTGCAAATGTGAGAATGAAATAATAGGTTTGGACAGACACGAGGCCTTTGAGTAAAGGACAAGGAATGAGGTGAGATTGTTCATTTGTGTTTCTTTACTCTGACATTTTGAAGGTTAGATGGTATGAAATTCCAACCGTACCTAAATAATAAATAAATATATGAAAACAAAAATAAATACATAAACAAAAAAATACATAAATGTATAACCTAAATAATTATAAACAAAAAAAAAAATATTGAAATAAATAAATGTACCCACAAATACATATATAAAAAAAATAATAAATGTGGAAATTAAAGTATAAATAGTAATTTATTTATTTTTTACATTTATTTGTTGTGTATTTATGTATTATATAGGCAGGTTTGGAATTCCTCACGCCTGTATTTAAACACTGCAGCTGTGGATAAAGCATGTAATGACATTTTTAACCACTGGTAGGCGCACTTCCGCCTCAGTAACGTCATGTCGAAGCTGATGCGCTTTGCGTTTGATCTCAGTCGTATGCCTCAAATGTCATTATTACATTTAAACGAGTGTTGGTCTTCAGATTCAATCAATTTTAACACAATGATGTTTAAATCAAGATAACCTCAACACAATTATATGTCGAAAATTGGTTCTCTCTCGCTGCAAGCCAATAGTATGATCAAATGAACGGCACGAAAAGACCCGGGTTCGAATCCCACCTTGGCTAATGTGCAGTTTTTACTTATTTTTAACCTCGTTCCTAAAATATTGTAGAAATATTAAAAAAAATATATATTTTTTTAAACAAATATAAAAGTCATTATCTAAGAGCTGTCTTTGTGTAAGGTGTCCAAAAATATTATGTCTGTCATTAATTAACACTGTCTGTCCTAACACAATTGATGCAGGAAATTGCCACTGGAAATTAATGTTTTAGATTTTTACATAAAAAAAAAAAAAAAAATGAAAACACCATTTTGATTTTTTAAATCCTTTTTATATTTTATTTTAATATATTTTGCAAATGTAACTGTTTAAACATGCATTTATAATTTGTTATAATTTCAGTGTGTACAATTAAAACAATTACAATGTGAAACTCAGTTTGTCTAAATAGAAATCATTCTAAATAATGTATACAGTGTTAAAGAAAGTACTGAAAACACAGCAAAAAAGTAGCACGTTTAAAAAAAACATACAAGCAATAACAAATTTTAATTACAATATTTACAAATATTTTTTAAAGTTGTCTACAGAGTTCTGAAGAAGAGAGAGAGAGAAAGAGAGGGGGAAGAAAAGAGAACACGGAACAAGCAGAATGATATTTAAACACAACCATATTACAGTCTTTGTGAATGTATAACTAGTTCTACTGAACAGCAATCAGAAATGACCTGCACAAGCACAGAAATTAGTTATTTTTTATTTTCAGCAATCCACCTCTGGCTCTCCGTCTCTGCTGAAGAACTGCTGAAACTCTGTCCATGTCATCTGTGCCCTCATTCCCGGCGCCTGATATCCAAAACTATAATATCTGTCAGATCATTGATGTGGTATTCCACTGGTAATTAATTATTTACTTTTTTTTATGAAAACACCATAGAAAATTTGTATTTTTATATTTATATTGTATTATATATTGCATAATGTAACTGTTTAAACAGGCATTGTCAACATTTAGTATCTTGATACACTTTCAATGTGTACAATTAAATGTTGCAGAATGTGCAGGTTCTGTATGTGCCTCATCTTCAGGATGGAAGGCTTGACGAGTGGGACATTGTTGGGGTGTGTGGCCTTGATGAAGATACTTCAAGACTTTCTCCACTCTGTCCAGCAGCTCTGTATTTGCTCTCATATGTGCTGTTTGCTGGATGGAAACCACAGAACCCATAGACGTCCTGGAGCCTCTTTAGGTCGTCCTGATCCTCCACAGACAGGAGCAGCAGAAAGTGCTGAACAGACGGTGATGCTCAGAGGTAAAACTCCTCCGGCAGTGGAACAAGTCCAGCTTCACCATGATGTTGAGGTTGAAAAGTGACTGAGGCACAGATGTTCTCCAGGGGTCCAGAGGCACCAGCAACAACGGACGGGCTCTTCCAGATGTTCACCAGGGATCTTAAATGGAGCACAGCAATCCCTAAATACAAGGAACAATTTAGATGATTGTTTTTTTTTTAAAGAAACATCATTTATAATGAGTATTGAAGTAAAAACTAATGCGTTAAGAGTTAGGATGATCAATTAACTAAATCATCCTTAGGCTGACGTTACAATAAATGATCACTCTCTTCAGACAGCGTCTGTTTTTCACTCGCAAGGCCAGGTAAATGAGCTAAATGAGGTAATTGAAGTAAATGAGGTCTTAAATATTTACAAGAGTTGTGAGAAAATAGGATGTGCATCAGCTCTTAAAGGGACAGCAGCTTTATAACCTGATGTTGTGACGTCTGCCAATAATGTTCATCAAAGGACAGAGAAAATCACTCACTGCTCAACACCTTTTGTAGATTTGAGAAGGATTAAGCTATACTACAAATATAATTTATGCAATTAATGTATATATGCAAAAATATGTCTTTCAATTATACTGTTATGCTGAATGCCTATAATTAATGACTAAGATTGAGAAAAAGAAAATCAATTTCATGGAGACATCAGTAGCATTTCTAAATTAAACGTGAAATTATTGCAATATGAAATATAAAAAAAACTTGTTTTACTATTCTTGATTAATGACACACAAAAAAAACATTTAAAAAAAAAGGACTGACAGCAATAGCTATTAAACATGACATTGACAGTTTGACTGGCAGAGAAGATTCTCATCCGTATTTACATTTTTATCTAAAGAAAGATAAAGATAAGAGAGCATTAATTGCATTTATAATACCATGATTGCACAACAGATATGATGATCAAAACATATTTACTACATTAACAACATATAGTTGTATATAAATATATTATTGTCAGGATCCAGCCCTGACAGTCTTGTCTGTTTTGTCTCTGTTTAATGTCTGCTTGTCTGTTTTGTGTTTGAGCACATGGCTTTGTCTTTGTTTGTGTTTCCCATGTGCTCCTCTTGTCCCGCCTCCTCAGTTTCAGGTACCACGCCCCCTTGTTTAGTCCTTGTTTGCATGAGTGTGTTCACCTGTCCCTCATGTTCTCTGTTCCCTTTATATTGTGCTTGTTTCTCATGTCAGGTCTGGTTTGTTTGTGTGATTTTGCTGGTCTGTCTCAGTTCCGTCAGTGTATTTGCCCTTGTGCTGTTATCTCTTCTACGTATTGTCTGTTGGTTCCTGCCCTCCCTCTGGATTCACCCTGGCTGAGGACACTCTGGGCTTGGCAGCTGATTTGGCACTTCATCCCTACTGTGTATCCCATCCTGCTGTTGTTCGTCAATGCACTTCCACTGTCTTGTGCCCTGTTAATTGTCTGCAATAAACCACACATCACTCATCTCTGCATTTGGGTCCTCTTCTGTTTCCACGCACCGTGACAATTATTGACATTCTAGTCCTAAATGTAGCTGTACTATTTTCACCATGGTAAAACCATGAAGGAAAACGTTTCATTTCACTATAATCTTTTTGAGCTATTTATGTAATATCATAAACATTACAAAAGTTGAAAATAATGGTTAAGCTCATTCAAAATTTATCTCGTAATCAACAAGTGACTAAACAGTGTTAAACACATCATCTCTCTTAGAATCATTAGGTGTTTTACAACTTAATAACAACAACAAAAAAACACAAGCGAGAATTAAAGGCATGCTTGTTAATAATTTAGCGTGCAGATCATACTACGATTAAGAGGAAAGAGAAGTTTATTTGCTAATAAATAAATCCTCATTTAGAGATTCTGGCGTGTTTCACACAAGATTTCAGCATTAATAGTAAAAGGAGAAGTGAAATAAAGTAACTTACCTTTGTGAGATGATCTGAAAAACGCGTTGAAAAGACGAACGCTGTATGTTTTCGCTCTTCCTGTCGGGATGAAAATAATGTCTTCAATTTTCCCGGGGTGACAAAACACGGAACAGCGCCACGAGAGCGCTCAGCGGCCGAAAGTATATTACACCCGTAGTGTTAAGCACTACCGTAGAGAATGAATGGGAAAAGTAAGTGTTACGATTATTATTAAAGTTAAGGAAAGTTAAGCTCAACTATTTTCGGCTCCCAGGATTTTTATTATTTAAGTACAAATTATGAAAAAATAGGTTTGGACAGACAATGAGGCGAGTAAAGGACAAGGAATAAGGTGAAATTGTTAATTTGTGTTTCTTTACTCAAATTGTTTCTATTTTTAAGGTTAGATGGTATGAAATTCCGTGCCTAAATAATAAATAAAGAAATATATTAAAAGAAAAATAATTACATACACAAATATACAAAGACATGTAATACAATACAAAAATGAATACATATATTTACAAAATAAATAATTAGGAACAAAAAAATACATGTAGAAATAAATAAATGTGGAACAAAAATATATGTAAATAAGGAAATAAAAGTATAAGTGCTAATTCATTTATTTTTTAGATTTATTTGTATATTTATTTATATTTATATAGGCAGGTTTGAAATTGCACACACGTCTGTATTTTTTCAGCTGTGGATGAAGTATGTAATGAAATATTTAACCACTGGGAGGCGCACTTCCTCCTCAGAAACGCCATGTCGAAGCTGATGCGCTTTGCATTTGATATCAATCGTATGCCTCAAATATCATTATTAAATTTAAACGAGTGTTGATCTTCAGACTCACTCAATTTTAAAACATTAAAATAATTTCAACACAATTATATGACAGGTCTGATTTTTTCAAGCGCATTACAACTGTGCGACGCGTTGGTGGTATAGTGGTGAGCATAGCTGCCTTCCAAGCAGTTGACCCGGGTTCGATTCCCGGCCAACGCAGTACTTTTTCTTATTTTATCCTACACACTCTACATCAAATCAACAATTACATTAACCTATCACGTAAAAAAACTATATCTAAAGCCTCCAGAGCTCTGTCAACAAACGCTTATACAGCTTTAACAGCTTTAATTTCCACACGCTTCTGACGTTTAAAGGGACTCTCTGCAGCCCCGCCTCCCTCCAACTCCACACTGAGTGTTAAGAAACAGCTGATCCAGCCCGAGCATCACAGTCCGCAATGTCATCCGAGGAGCTCGCACGGAAACCGCAGCGCCGCGACACCGATCCCGGTTCACCGGACGCCGACGCCGACGCCGACGCCACCGCCGAGCTCACGGAGAAGCTCAACCACAGGCTGGACATCCACGACGGCACCGCCAGACCCAAGCAGATGCGGGTGTTCAACCCCTACACAGAGTTTAAAGAGTTCTCCCGCAAACAGATCAAAGACATGGAGAAAATGTTCAAGAGGTCAGTGTATCAGACTCTCCATCTGCAGCATTCAGACACTGTCGCTGGACAATATATCCGTCTGCATTACGATTCCTGCAGGTTAATCAGGTTATGCATGCTGTGAACATTGTTTTACGGTTTTTTAAGCTTGTGCGACAGAGATAGTGTGTGTGTGTAAGGGGAAAGGGGATAGAGTGAGTGATAAAGAGAGAGAGAGAGAGAGAGAGAGAGAGAGAGAGAGAGAGAGAGAGAGAGAGAGAGTGTTTTGGGATCATTGTGTTCTTGGAGCTGAAGAAATGTTGATCCATTACTCCAATTAAATCCCTGATTGATTGTTCTTCGTCTTTTGTTTATAATTTTCTTGACTAGTTATTTTCTAAATCATAGTATAAAATTTATATTCCAATTTACAATTTAGTGACATAAAAGCTGTCCATAAATCGCATACAATCGTCTAAAATCAGTTAGTGTCATTTAAACAGATAGGATTAGAATAATAATAAAAAATATCTGCAGGAAAACAATAATATGGATTAACAAAATTGACAAATTATGATTGTAACAATAAACATGAGAAACAATTCTATTTCAATTTTAGTGGCATTTGTAGAGCAAAAACTAATAATAAAAAAAAGAATATTATTTAAATAAAAATGTTTTTAAGTTTAACAGTTTTTTGGTTTTAAGATAACAGGAAATAATTCACAATACATTGAGAAGAATTCTCTGTGTGACTCTGAGCATCCTCGCAGTGCTAAATAATGTTTTTCTGTGGCGTCTCTCTCTCTCTGAACAGTCATTGTCCTGCTGTCCCTCATTATTTCAGCACAAGGGTCCACTCACAAACCCTGTGTCCCCATGGATCCCACTCCATGAGCAACAATGCCATCTTTGTCTGTCTGTACGTGTGTTTGCAGGGATTTGGAGGAGTTTGTGATGAGAGAGGGTCTCTCTGGTTTCATGCACAGTTGTGAAATGGATAAAGTAAAAAAAAAAAAAAAAAAGTTCCCTTCATTCATATCATTGGTTATTTCTATTTATTTAATCACATCAAATTCAGAACCGGATCTCTGGCAGTGCCCCAATTAACAAATAGAAATATGCAAACATAAGGATACTAATTGATTTTTTTTTATGATTCTAAAGTTAATTTAGCCTTAGGGCAACTTTAAGATCGGGGAAAGGATTTATTGTACACAAAATACTTGCAGATATTTTCATCATTAACTGTGAGGTTCAGTCAAGACTATTAGATTGTGTTGTGTTAAAGGAAACAAACCCAATGTGTTCAGCGTGTAAAACAATGATAACAAAGTGTGAATATCCCGTAGGACTAAGTTACGTCAGAACTGCAAGGTGTGCCTGTTTAAGTCATGGAAGTGCGTGCGCTGGCCCACTTCACATCACTTCAGCCCAGTTTCATCAGAGATGAGAAAAGATGTCGTGTATTAGAGGAAAATGGGTCAAAATCAAGTTACAGCAGAACATAAACACAACTCTCACACACACACACACACACACACACACACACACACACACACACACACACACACACACACACACACACACACACACACACTTACTTCTGAATTAACACTGTATGATAGATAGATAGATAGATAGATAGATAGATAGATAGATAGATAGATGAGTTTAAATTAGATAGATGGATGGATGGATGATCGATAGAAAAACGAAAGATGAAAGATGGATAGATAGATAGATAGATGAGCTGAAATTAGATGGATGGATGATAGATAGAAAAATGAATGATAGATAGATGGCTGGATGGATAGATAGATAGATAGATAGATAGATAGATAGATAGATGAGTTTAAATTAGATAGATAGATGGATGGATGGATGGATAGAAAAATTAAAGATAGATAGATAGATAGATAGATGGAATGGTCGATTGAAGATCATATACACAGAATATCAATTATATATTCACATCAAGATTCATTTTTTTTTTTTTGAGGTGCCAGTGAGCGTTAAGATCAAACTTTCACTCTGTTATTTATGAAAACATTTATTTCCGGCGATGAATGAAAAATAAAAAACGGTAATTGTGACTTTATCTAACAATTCTGCCCTTTTCCCAGAATTGCCAGTTTATACACTTTATAAGTATAATAAATTACTATATATTCAAATAGAAAATAGTTATTTTAAATTATAATAATATTTCCAAATTATACTGTTTTTACTCTATTTTTAATCAAATAAATGCAGTCTTGATGAGCAGAAAGACTTTCAAAAGTATTAAAAAACATCTTAACAGCCCTAAACATTTGAAAACTAGTGCATGCGATGTATAATTCTGCATATTTTATAATCCTCTGCATTCATGCCACTTCAGCACAGGGAGGGGTGATGACCTGGAATGTGGCCGGCATGCGGGCGGCAGGACCAACATGCCAATCTCATCCTCCTCTTTCTGTTTGTTATCCTCCCTCTCTCTCTCTCTCTCTCTCTCTCTCTCTCTCACACACACACTTGCCTCAAGTTGTTTGTAATGGCAGCTCTGAGCACATCTGCAGTTTCCAGCAGATCCAGGATCAGCCTGAGTCAGTTGCTGGACTCTGAATGCCAGGCTCTATAGTTGAGTCTCTGCCCGACCCTTGGCATCTATAAATACCACAGCAGGAAACCAGAGAGGACAAAGAGAGCGTCCACACACAAACACATGCAATGCCGCCGCAATTACGTCAGGGCAGTGTGTGTTTTCATGCGTCCACACAGATTTTCGAGCGTGTGTGTAGGAGTGTGTGCTGCCAGTTGCTGAAAGCAGTTGCTGTTCTGGTCAGCAGATTCCCAGTTGTCGTTTAATCAGGGCAGGCAAGTGTGAGCATGTCTTGGTGTAAAGACAGACAGACAGAAAGAGAATGAGTGTATTAGGTGAAGTGGTTAAATTGAAAGGCTTTTATGCAGCACTTGAACGGTGAAGGTTGAGCGGTTGATGACCTTTCAAAAGAGAAGTGTGACGGAGATGAGATTACACGGCCATTCAGAGCAACAATATGAAACAGCCTGATAACATTCACATCGTTTCGGAGGTTTTGCTTTAAAATACCTTTGGAAAAATGTAAACATTCTTATGAGAAATTAGATCAGTTTAGTTAATTTTATTTGATGCATTAACTAAGAATACATCTGTTACAGTATTTATGAATCTTTATTAACAGATATTTATTGTCCCAGTTAACACACATATGATGAGTTCTAATAACGTTTTGCTAACGTTCTGATAAAATTATGAAAGTTATTTCTGTTAACGTTCATGACGTCTATTTTGATGTTTGAAATAATAAGTTTTTGGTTTTATAAACTTAATATTCATCCATATTATTGATTTGCCTGATCAAAACAAACTGCATTATTTCCCTTTTATTTGAAATACTCTCTATTGTTAAAAAACACTTTTTAAATAAAGGTGACGTGACTTATATGAACACTAAGGGAATATTTTATTATTTTGCAGACATCATGGGAACATTATTTCTGAATATTCATCTCAGAAGTTACAAGAACGATGCCTAAATAACGTCTTGAGAACATTATTAAAGACCATATTAACTTGGAACAAACATTCTATCAATGTTACTGTTAAAATGTTTGTTCATAACTTTGAGAAAACCTTGCCAGAACGTTAGCCAAAGTACTGAGAACATTCTCTGCTAGCTGTCATGTTAGCGCAAATACATTCAATTAATGTAAAACTTACAACTTTTTACTTTAATACACTTAAAAATAAAGTTTCCAGAAGATTTTATTTTGATTTTTTCAGTGATGCCATAGAAGAAGGATTTTTGGTTCCTCAAAGAACTCTTTCAGTGAACAGTTCTTAAAATAACCATGTTTTTATTCACGAGTTCACACTTACGAATGATTCAGGAGCAATAAATGGTAAGCATATTTGGCGTGCTGTCCGAGGAGAGGGCTCCGAGCTCGGTATTCAGCCCGAACCTGGAGCACTCCCCCCGTATCCTGACTTTTGATAGGAACAATTAAGTGTGAGGAGTTGGGGTGGTGGAGGGATGCCGAAAAATGTCGAAGAGCTGTGGGTGAGTCAAACATGTCTATATATACGTACTTCCTCTCCCGCTGATAGGATGAGGAGTAATTGCTGATGACGTGTTGATTGTGTTAATCATTTGAACGTGCTCCTCCCGAACTTTGTTAATAAAACATCATATAGTGAAAATGACTTTTCATAACGCTCAATTTGTGCTTTGGGAAGGTATGGATGCTAACATAGAACCTTTATTTTTAAGATTGAAATTTATTTTTACATATTGAAAATAAAACTAATAAATGCTATAGAAAGGCTGATAGTTCCTTAACTCAATCTGCTTGCAGTCACATGATTCTCTGTAGGGAACGTCTGATTGGTTCCTGCTGGATCAGCAGCCAATGAGCAGCTGCTCAATCTTCAAATACTGGTCAGCGTTTACTTTTGCAGATTGCAGCGCGCTTTCAGAAATATTCTTTGAAAATGTATAGCTTAAACAGTAGAGAGTGGCGCTTGCAACACCAAGGTCATGGGTTCGACTCCCAGGGAAAGCAAGAACTGATTAGATGTCTGTTAGATGTGTGTTTCTTGAATGCGATGTAAGTCGCTTTGAATAAAAGCGTCAAATATGTAAATGTAAATCCTCCAGCTCCACCTGTATAGATCTGCTTTACAGGTAAGTCATATATTGTACAGCAGCAGAGCTATTCCACCATGACCAAACATATCAACACTGTTCATTCACTGTTCACCATTCATTTTGACTTTAATTTAGTACTTAAGTTTCTTGAGCACAGTTAAAGTTATTGTGATTTTTTTTTCTCAGGAGGAAAATCTGAGATGCATGAAACGTTCTCCATTTTGCTGTCTAGGAGATTAAAATGGCATCTCATTCATGATTTTTTATTCCTGGTTGGAGAGAGAGGGAGAGAAGTAGAGATGAGACGATGCTCACCTGCACTTTTCTGCAACCATGAGTCTGTTCTTTCTAAAAGCATCTCTCAATCCAAAATAGAAACACGTGCCCTCCTTCAATCTCAGCCTCTCCACTTTCACACGATGTTCAAGACAAACACTCTCTCTCTTTCTTTCTCTCTCTCTCGCACACATATGCGATCCTTCTGGTTGGTGTGGCAACAGCTGGGTGAGACGCTATAAATACTCTCCTCCGTTAGAACCTCTTTTTCCTGCTGTTTCTGCCGTCACTCTCCACCTGCTGTTCTGCTGCCCTCCCTCTGCTGCGGATGAATACATCTTCATGTCAACAGCCACTTCTAAGCGTCAGTCGTAGCTTGATACGATCCGTATGATGCTAGTTTGAGAAAGAAGTCTCTTATGCTCACCTAAGATACATTTATTTGAACAAAAATGTAGGAAAACATGAAATATGAATACATTATTCAAGTCTTCAGCGTCACATGATCCTTCAGATCCTTCATTCTCATGAGTTGATGCTCAAGAAACATTTTCTATTGTTATCAATGTTGAAAACACAAACAGGATTTTTTTTTTAGGATTCATTGTCGGATAGAACAAAATAGCATTTATCTGAAACATATTTACTGTCATTTTTAATTAATCTAATGCATGCTTGCTGATTAAAATGATTGATTCTTTAAAAAAAATCTTTGTGATTCCAAACCTTTCGACAGTGACTTTAATTTTTTTTTCTTTTGATGTTGTTCTAAACTTGTAATGCAGAACTTTTTTCCAAACCCTCCAAAAACAAAAACCACCATAAAAACTGTCCATATAACATCTGCACTCTATATAACAAGTTTTAAAAATAATGAAAAAATCAAAATATCAGTTTCACTGATAATGCTCATTGTTATTTGTCGGTAATGGTGCGAGAATTTGTCGTCATAATGGAAAAACGGTAAAGAAATGTGTGTAATTCGTCACCTAACTGTAAGTTTAGGTGAATCACTCCTCTAAAGCTGTTTATATGTGTACGTGTGTGTAGATTTGACTCTGGTAAAGACGGCTTCATTGATCTGATGGAGCTGAAGCTGATGATGGAGAAACTTGGAGCTCCACAGACTCATCTGGGCTTGAAGAACATGATCAAGGAGGTGGATGAAGATTATGATGGCAAACTCAGCTATAGAGAGGTATGCATGCGTGTCTTTTTATGCTATAGATCAATGTTTTTCAACCTTTTTTGCGCCAAGGTACATAGTTTCATTGAAAAAAAATCACAAGGCACACCACCAACCAAAGATGCTAAAAAAATCACAATACTCGGTTGTTGACGGGGAGGGGCGATACTCGGTAGTTACTTGCTCTCCACCAAAGCTACAGCACCACTGCTGTATTTTTTTTTGAAAAATTTGGTGAAATGTAATAATTTTCCGCGGAACACCTGACGATCTCGCGCAGAACACTGGTTGAAAAACACTGCTATAGATACAGCTTTGTTAAGTCTATTATCGTCCCTGATGACTGATTTAGTCTTTTCAGAGATTACCCTCTATGGAAAGCCACTACACAAATGATCACAGCACATTTTACAGAGATCTGTAAGAGATTACCTCTCAGAACTTGTTTTTATCTAGATTGAATAACCTTAGTTGATTTTCACCATACGGGTGATCAAATGGGCCAAAATTGTCCTACAGACTTGCAGTGAAAACAGGTGTAGCCATCAGAATGCCATAGGCCCTGTTCACACCTATTGAGCCTCCTTTTACAAGATAAAATAAGTCTCTTATGTTCTCAGAGTGTGTATTTGAAGTTGTATCTCAAAATGCCTCACAGATCATTTTTAAAGTATGTTAAAATTGCTGCTTGAAGGATGAGGGACTGGACTTGTCCCCACACTGATGCCATTTTTAGGTTGGGAATCTTAATCAGCTCATTTGAAGAGACTGCTTTTGATTAATGGGATTATGCAGGTTATAGAAATGAATTTTGCATAGTAGTTCCCCTTTAAGACGCATTTTGAGAGATACATTCCCGTTTACTCCTGGTGTTTGAAAGTGGACAAGCACAAAACGTTTTAGACCCTGTTTCCACCTGTATTTACTGTCGTGTGCTTGTGATCCCATCAACCTAAACGCATCTTAATAGTAAGTGTAAGCAGAGCCATAGACAACCTAA
Source organism: Rhodeus uyekii (assembly GCA_037043235.1). Taxonomy (NCBI): domain Eukaryota; kingdom Metazoa; phylum Chordata; class Actinopteri; order Cypriniformes; family Acheilognathidae; genus Rhodeus; species Rhodeus uyekii. The sequence continues at coordinate 436,182 of JAWRVZ010000203.1, forward strand.
CAACCACACACACACACACACACACACTGAGATGGGTATGTTCACACTAACAGTCCAAATTTAATTATTTGTTTATGCGATTGGAAGCGGATCTAAAAGTAGGTGGTACGTTGGTAAGATGTGTTGGTTGGTATACGGCAAACAAAATAACTACAACACAAGTGCAGGGGTTTCCAACACAGATGTTGTCTTACTTGCAACATTACAATGTGTAGCTGGACTGCTGTCATCTGGCAGCGGCTGAAGCGGAGGTTTGAAAACATGCTAAATTCTTATATAATCAGCTCTTTGTATTATGTATTTGTATTAAGTATTATATAATGTTATTAAATACACCATCTGAATTGTGTAACAGTGACCTAAGACAGGTGCTGTAAGGGTCAAGAGAAAAGTGTATATAAATAAATATAAAATATATATGCACATACAGTACATAAATTCATTTAAAATAAATTGATAAAAATGTAATTTAAAAATTTAGTTATTGATCTATTAAATAGATTGAATTGTATATATATATATATATATATATATATATATATATATATATATATATATATATAGTATTTATTATTATTATTTATTTTTTATTGTTAATAAATACATAAACTTTAGATTAAAACAGTAGATTACTATAGTGAATAGAACAAATATGTTACATAATCTAAACTAATTTTAGTTTGATATTAATTGTTCAATGTATAAATTGAGTGCTTATATAAGTCTCGTGATTGTATCACATTTGGGGCCTGTAGCTTCTAAAAGATTGAAACCCCTTAACATACATTTATTTAGTCTCATTTTTTTTTTTATCAATGTTGAACACACACACACACATACACACACAAACACACACAAACAGGTGATAGTGCAACTGTGGCTTAAGTACAATGAGTCTGTTGAATGTCAGATGCTGCCTGACATTTGTGATTGGACAGACATTCCACATGGATAAGATTACACACACACACACACACACACACACACACACACACACACACACACACACACACACACACACACACACACACACACACACACACAGAGATTGTGCTGAGAAGGGGGAACCTGATGTAAGGTTATTCTTTTGATTCTTTTTGACTTCTTTTCCCCTCAATGAAGTCAGTTCTGTTTAGATATGATCTAAAGATCAATTAGATAAACATTGCTCTGTAATATATGCTGCTTATCATTTAAAGGGAACGATCTGCAGCACCTTTCAGTTCGGGGTAAAAAAAACAGCTAAACTTTTAGTTTATGTGCTGACATGCCAACTGATGTCTGACGCTTTTGTATTTATTTTTAGAGTTGAATAGAAATGCCCCCTCTGATGAAATGCTGATAACCTTTAAAGCCATTGAAACTTCCCTATAGTTTAAATCTCACAATCTCTGTGTCAGTTCCTGCTGATCTTCCGGAGGGCCGCGGCAGGTGAGCTGGAGGAAGAGAGTGGGCTGATGGCTCTGGCTCGGCTTTCAGAGATCGACGTCTCGACTGAAGGCGTTCTCGGAGCGAGGGATTTCTTTGAGGCCAAGGTTTGTGGGTTTTTACAGCTTTTCATATGAAAGAGAGTTTTGATGCATGGGGAACTTTCATGTTCTTCAGAACATTTGTCCATTGTCTCCCCCTTGTGGTCATGTGGTGTATGTACATGAAATGATGGCACCTACAAAGAACACACACACACATACACACACACACACACACACACACACACACACACATACGGGTTTTTGTGGTTTACAAGGACACTGAGCCCCAAACCAGTCTGTTGGTGGTTTACGGGGACACCCCTTTCCGCTTGCTCTACAGAGATGAGACAACTATCAAAAATTTTCTTTTGAGCCCCACATCACAGATCTCACTTCAGAATTGCTATACACACAACACAACCTATAATATGACAACCTGACAATTTACCTACTAACGAGGACTCTGATAATTAGACGCACAAGCTCCGCCCATGACACAAAACTATATTATAAGGACTAACTGGAATTATGAGGACAGTTGCTGTACAATACACACAAGTGTCACAAACGTGTATTAGAGGGACACAAATGAATTAAGAGGACACGGTAAACACATACACAACTGAATACATTGTGTGTTATAAGGACACACCTGATTATGAGGACAGTTGCTATACAATACACACAAGTGTCACTAACGTGTATTAGAGGGACACGGTAAACACATACACAACTGAATACATTGTGTATTATAAGGACACACCTGATTTATGAGGACATATGATTAGAGTCACCTGTGGGATCATACTCACACAGACACAACTATTTAAAAAGATGATATTGTTAAAAATTGTGTATGATTATGTAAATATGCAACTGTATTTTATAGGACCTACTATTTGTGTTCTGATATGCACATATGAGCATTTAACAGACATGAGAACATATAACAGAGAACAAAGTGCAAAGTTTATTAATGTAGTTATTAATATTACAATTACATAAATCAAGTTACACATACATTTTTCTCAAACATTTTAAAAACATTTCATAAACAAATTGTAATAAAAATAGCTGAAAACAAACAAAAGGGATAGTTCACCCAAAAATGAAAATTGTCAAATTTCCTCACCGTTATGTTGTTCCAAACCTGTATGATTCTCTTGCATCTGTTCAACACAAAAGATGATATTCTGAATAATATAAGTATCCAAACATTTGACAGTAGCCATTGACTTACAGTGTGTGTGTAATATATATATATATATATATATATATATATATATATATATATATATATATATATATATATATATATGGGTGATTCTCATGAAAACATGTCAAACATGAAAATTTAAAAAATGCTTGCATTAACAAAAAATTATTTCAGACATTTGAACCAAAGTCTAAATTATTTGTGCACATTATTTTAAAAACATTCACTTACAGTTTAAGACATTTTTTAACATAATTTCCAAAACAAGTCCTAAAAATTCTCATTACTGCAACAGTCTGAAAACGTCAATGTTGTTAGAAAAGCTAATACATTTTAAAATTTTTAAAATTGGATTATTAAGAATCATGCACAGTAATTTGAAATTCTGAAATGTTTATTTTTAAATTAACAGGATTTTTATTTTGAATGCTTTTTCGCATCACCACAACACCTTCCACAATTTACAACCTATTTTTTTAGAATATTTAAATGAAACCTGACCATTTTTTTAATTATGTGACAAATCTGAAGGAACACAATGTGTAGAGTCTGTACAAGTGTTGAAAAGTAAACTACAATTTTTCTTTTAATTAAATTAACATTTATAGAACTGTTCTGGTAATGATATATAGGTTTTGGAAATGAGGTTGATTATCTTGGTAATGATAATAAGTATCTAAGGTTTTGTTAAAATCATAAAATTTAATGTAGAACATAGCCATGGATTCTAGTTTAAATACGTTTAATTTTGTAGTGCAAAAATACATAAAATATTACATATTTAAACATAAGCAGAAGTAATAAAAACAATAGAATAAAGATAAAATAAATAAAGAGTCCTTCATGTTTTTCAGGTAGATCTAACTGTAGTTTCAGGAAACGTGTTTATCATAGCAGGTTTATGCCAAAAGCAGGAGCAAACTAGACAGAAGATATAATAAACCTAAGGTTGTTTATTGTGATTAAGATGTAGTCATGGGTTGTGTAAGATGTAATTACTACATAATTACTAAGTAATTACTCCTGGTGTCATATTGTGGGGGATGGGCAGAAGTTCAGTGTTAATCTTATACAGCAGTCAGATGGAGTCATGGGTTGTGTAAAATGTCCTCATAATTACTCCTGGTGTCATATTGTGGGGGATGGGCAGAAGTTCAGTGTTAATCTTATACAGGACAGTCAGATGGAGTCATGGGTTGTGTAAGATGTCCTCATAATTACTCCTGGTGTCATATTGTGGGGGATGGGCAGAAGTTCAGTGTTAATCTTATACAGCAGTCAGATGGAGTCATGGGTTGTGTAAAATGTCCTCATAATTACTCCTGGTGTCATATTGTGGGGGATGGGCAGGCGTTCAGTGTTAATCTAATACAGCAGTCAGATGGAGTCATGGGTTGTGTAAAATGTCCTCATAATTACTCCTGGTGTCATATTGTGGGGGATGGGCAGAAGTTCAGTGTTAATCTTATACAGGACAGTCAGATGGAGTCATGGGTTGTGTAAGATGTCCTCATAATTACTCCTGGTGTCATATTGTGGGGGATGGGCAGAAGTTCAGTGTTAATCTTATACAGCAGTCAGATGGAGTCATGGGTTGTGTAAAATGTCCTCATAATTACTCCTGGTGTCATATTGTGGGGGATGGGCAGGCGTTCAGTGTTAATCTAATACAGCAGTCAGATGGAGTCATGGGTTGGGTAAAATGTCCTCATAATTACTCCTGGTGTCATATTGTGGGGGATGGGCAGAAGTTCAGTGTTAATCTTATACAGCAGTCAGATGGAGTCATGGGTTGTGTAAAATGTCCTCATAATTACTCCTGGTGTCATATTGTGGGGGATGGGCAGAAGTTCAGTGTTAATCTAATACAGCAGTCAGATGGAGTCATGGGTTGTGTAAAATGTCCTCATAATTACTCCTGGTGTCATATTGTGGGGGATGGGCAGGCGTTCAGTGTTAATCTAATACAGCAGTCAGATGGAGTCATGGGTTGTGTAAAATGTCCTCATAATTACTCCTGGTGTCATATTGTGGGGGATGGGCAGAAGTTCAGTGATACTTAAATACAATAGTCAACACCTGTTATGCAAAAGTATTTATTTATAATATCTATCCCCTTAAGATTTCAACCAAGACTGGCCCTCAGCTGAGATTTGATGATAATGATCAACAGGTCATTAATTTACCTGTTACGTTTTGTCAAGATGATGCAGAATCTCCATGAGCTGCATATATTGTATTTTACAGAAAAGTAAAATTACTGTTCAATAAGTAAGCTTCTTTCTCTCTCTCTGACACTTTTTGAGAGCATTAAACAGGTCATTTATTTAGCTTTGGAAAAATTTGGCACGAGCGTTTATTTCTAATATGTTCTGTAATGGGCTCTCATGTTTCTCATACAGCAGTACATATGATCTATTGCCGATCTGTGCTATCTACACTGAATTTGCCTATCAATTTCTTTCTCATTTTTTTCCTTTTATTCTCACATTCTTCTGCACTTTTTATTATTTTTCTTATATCTGTAAAAGATTTCTTAATTCTTTAAATGCTATTAAAGAAAAATCTAGTACTGTATTAGATTAGCACTGAATGTCAGCCACACAACTAAAAGTCTGTAGTATTGTAGTATTTTAAGTCTGATTGGATTTAAAAATTTGTCAATTAAACAACATATTAGAAATAAATGCTCAGGCCTATGCCAAAATGTTCCAAAGGTAAATACATTACCTGTTTAATGCTCTCATGAAGCGTCAACTGTTGATCAGTATTTGAGATCTTGCGGGAGAGAGAAAGGAGTTTACTTATTGAACATTCATTTTTTTAAACATACGCAAAACACAACTTTACATTTCTGTATATACATAAAAAAAGATTCTGCATCATCTTGGAAAAATGTAACGGTAAATAAATGAGCTGTTGAGTATTCTCATCAAGTCTCAGCTGAGGATCTCTTTCTGCACAGCTGACCAAACCATTGCACTGTTTTGTGTCAAATTGGATTCAAAATGAAGTACTTTAATTTCTCCACAAAGATCACATACTCAACATTAAAATGTGTGATTAGATAAGTACAGTGAGGAAAATAAGTATTTGAACACCCTGATATTTTGCAAGTTCTCCCACAAATCATGAAGGGTTTTGAAATTGTCATTGTAGGTGCATGTCCACTGTGAGAGACATAATCTATAAAAAAAATCCATAAAACTCATTAACCCTAAACTGTTAGTTTGCCTTTAAATTGTCCACCTCCACTCCATGTATTATCCTATATTAGATGCACCTGTTTGAGGTCGTTAGCTGCATAAAGACACCTGTCCATCCCATACAATCAGTAAGAATCCAACTACTAACATGGCCAAGACCAAAGAGCTTTCCAAAGACACTTGAGAAAAAATTGTACACCTCCACATGGCTGGAAAGGGCTACGGGGAAATTGCCAAGCAGCTTGGTGAAAAAAGATTCACTGTTGGAGCAATCATTAGAAAATGGAAGAAGCTAAACATGACTGTCAATCACCCTCGAACTGGGGCTCCATGCAAGATTTCACCTCGTGGGGTCTCAATGATCCTAAGAAAGGTGAAAAATCAACCCAGAGGAGCAGGAGCTGGTCAATGACCTGAAAAGAGCTGGGACCACCGTTTCCAAGGTTACTGTTGGTAATGCACCAAGACGTCATGGTTTGAACTCATGCATGGCACGGAAGGTTCCTCTGCTTAAACCAGCACATGTCCAGGCCCGTCTTAAGTTTGCCAATGACCATTTGGATGATCCAGAATAGTTATGGGAGAAAGTCATGTGGTCAGATGAGACCAAAATATAACTTTTTGGTCATAATTCCACTAAACGTGTTTGGAGGAAGAAGAATGATGAGTACCATCCCAAGAACACATCCTTACTGTGAAGCATGGGGGTGATTGCATCATGCTTTGGGGTGTTTTTCTGCACATGGGACAGGGCGACTGCATTGTATTAAGGAGAGGATGACCATGGCCATGTATTGGGGAACAACCTCCTTCCCTCAGTTAGAGCATTGAAGATGGGTCAAGTCTGAGTCTTCCAACATGACAATGACCCGAAGCACACAGCCAGGATAACCCAGGAGTGGCTCTGTAAGAAGCATATCACGGTTCTGCCGTGGCCTAGCCAGTCTCCAGACCTAAACCCAATAGAGAATCTTTGATTAGCCAGGGAAAACATTAAAAAAAAAACATTAAACACAGCTGTATGTTACTCACCTTTAAATGAATTTATGTATTTTACTTCAAATCCATCTTCATCTTTTGGATTTAGTTTGGTCCTCTGGGATCTTGTTGCTGTCATCATCCCCTGCAAATCCCAGTGTAGATTAATGTTTTAAATCACTTTTACAGATCACTGGCCTAATCAAATGCTTTACACATTTATTTGTTATAGAGGGTTAAAATATTTGGAACATTACTGATTATTTTAATTTACATGCTAGGAAGTGAAACTGTAAAACAATATAGAGATTTTTTTCTCTTTTTCTCAAGCACACTGTGACTGTTTTATATGGACTTACATACACTTACATCAACATCACCAACTAAAAACAGCATTAAAAGTAATTATCTCAATTAAACAATGACGTAATCAGCCATTACCCAAAATAAGTGCACTACCAGCTATTATCTTTATTTGTATGACTTGTAGTGAGTAGCATCATACAGATATTACATTATTTACATTATAAATGAACAAATTAATTAATAATAAATTAATTCCTCACGCGTTGTTATGAGGAAATGTAATATACATGTAGTCTAGTGCTATTTAATTTCACAATCGTCAAATTAGCTGTAGAATAATTCGAACTACAAACTATATAAACAGAAAACTTGACTTAATTACACATAAAACGGTTTATTTATCATTATTCTTACCTGATCGCTCTTCATGTCGGTGAATTCTGCGCATGCGCAGTCAGTCTCAGCAACAGAGCACGTGCATCTCAGGTCGGAGGACAGGGTCATCAAAATATGGGTGATATTATCATTATTCCTTTTTGTTTTATTTAATTACTTAAGCCTTTTTAATGTTTTTGTTGTTATTTTGCAAGCAATGTCATTTTTTCCCCTTTACACCGGTTTGACAAAAACCGTAATTATGAGGACATCAGGCGATCAGCCAATCAAAAGCTGCGATTCAGACACATGTGTGCATATGCATGAGACGGTGCATTACCGGGACCCGGCTACAGGGGCACTGTCTCATACACAAATTTTACACAAAATCAGGTTTTTGTGTACTATAAGGACTTGAGCAGAAATTTTGTTTTCCAGCTCTCCCAATGCTCAGAAACACGTTTACATTGTCTGAATTATGAGGACACCGGCCCTGTCCTCATAATTCAAAATGTCCTCATAGTGTTGCGTGTATTCATATGAAATGTCCTTATAAACCACAAAAACCAACACACACACACACACACACACACACACACACACACACACACACACACATATATATATATATCAAAGACTATTTTAATTAATGTTAACCTTTAACATTTTTATTTTTCATTGTATTACATATAATGTAGAAACATTAATTTTTTTTTATTTTTTTTTTACATTTTGCATTACATTTTGGTGTACTTATTATTGTTACATTTTAATATTATTATATGTACTTTATATTATATCATTTCATAATTATATTTAATATTTCTAAAATATTATATTGTTTATTGATATTTTTTAAATCAGCCTTTATTTTTATATTTTCAGTGTTCATTTTTATTTTACTTGGTTTAGTCTGTCAACTTTTGTCTTTTTCATCATTTTTAAAAAAAATCTATATAGTTCTGTTTTAGCTTTAAATGATTTTCATTTCAGCTTTACTTTCAGTTATTAATTTCATTTAATTCCCAAGGTAGCATTTCTAATTTAGTTTTTTAAAGATTTTTTAATGTTTAAATATTTTCCCTAAAATTAATATATTTCTATTAAGCTTTATTTCAATGAAAAATGTATTATAATAATTAATTATTTGTAATAGTTTAATTTATAAATTTCTACTGTTTTTCAAATTTAGCAGCACTAAAGCAATAGTAATGCATTTAGTTTTCTGTTGTAAGCATGTATTGTATTAATGTGTTTGTGCAGGTTCAGGCTCTGTCTGTGCGCAGTAAGTTCGAGGCGGAGATACGAGAGGAGCAAGAGGAGAAGAAGAGGATGGAAATTGAAAGGAAAGAACGACGCGCTGCTTTTAAAGAGCTGCAGTCCACATTCTGTTCATAAAGCTCAAGCTACAGCTGAGCAGATCCAGGGCTTTTAGAGAGCACATCTGACCTGCACACAAGCACAAACGCGCATGCACCTCACACCTCACACTATGTGTAATCAAAATCACCGTGTCACACTGAACAAGTAGCATTAGCGTTATTAGTCGCTTACAGCTATCCTGAAATATGCATGAGGAACGTGTTTCACTGGTGACGGCTGAAGCGAGAGATGAAGCGAGTGAAATTTCACTCTAATAGACTATATTGTGCTTCTATTTTAATCATCTAAGCAACTATATATTTTGTAGAAACAAGAAGTGTATTGTAAAGTGCTAATCATCATTTTAAATAGTTGGTGTCGTGGACTAAATATTGATTATGACCAACAGGGAAACAAAGGAAACAAAGGGTCAAGAAATATGTTTATTTTTTATAGATTTGAATCATGCATTTTGTTCCTTTTTCTTGTCAGCTTTTTTTTCTACATATTTGTCACCTAAATTTGTTTGTTGTTAAGTTTTGATATTTGATCAGATGTTCATAACGTCTACTTTTAACTCTTTTGTTTTTGCCAATTACATAAAGCTTATTAAATCACTGTATTTTTCAACAAAAAAAAAAATATTTTTCTGCTTCATTGCATATGTGCAAAATGGAATAATTGTTGTAACATTGTGAAGTATGTATAGTAATAAAAAAGTATTATTTAAGATACTATTTAAGATTTATTGGTAACATCAAATGTTCTGTATGAAGGAACAAAAGGCATACAATGTTCTGTAAGGATAAAAAAACACAACCACGATATTTTCACAGATATTTTAATCCAGTTTTTGTGCTCCACATATTAAAATAAAGGCATTTCTTTTACAGATCAGTTGCCACTCAGTGTAGCTCGCAAAAACTAAACTACAACTCTTTTCCAGCCTTCCGGAGATTAACAATCAAGCTTTATAAAATACATATAATAGTAATCAGCCTTTTCTGATTGACAGACAGTATATATGCTATATAATTTCCTAAAGAGTAAAAATCATTCAGTGTTGTGCCACCAATACGATCTAAAATATTTTGCTTTATTGCATAGATTGCATTGCACTGAAAATAATACGATTGTTTTTCACCAAAAATAATCTAGTAAATAATCTACTTATCTATATACTTTATTATTTACATCAATGTTCAGTACAGTATTTCATCTCTCGGTCCAAAAGTCTTTTGTGGGGTAAAAAAGTAAAGAAAATACAAATAAAAGTTTGTCATTAGGCACTTATTAGGGGTGTTAATGAGCACTAGTTCATAAAAGTAAATACGTTTTCTTTTTTGGGTCGACAACATCCACATAGGACTTTCACGATTTATGAATCGTTAGGACGCAATGATAATGTCCAGGTGCCGAATAAATAAGGGCTCAAACATGATGGACCTGTGGTGTCAGTGGATTCAGGGTGAAGATGGTCAGTAAAACACAGGAGATTCGTCTTATTTCCAGAAGAAAACAAGGTTTTACACATCTGTCACTGTGTGTTCAGCAGTCGTGAAGGATGCAAGTGTGAATCATTCTGTCCATAGCAGCAAAAATGGTTTCCTTATCAGGACGGAGTGACATAACAGATCATAACTAACTGAAGTCGTCTTTTGGGATGAAAAGTCATACATTGGAGCTTGTGTTATGAAATGAAATGCCCTTTTTATGAACGGAGAATTCATATGCACCCTTGCATGAAAACACAGCCACTGCTACTCCACCCGGTCACTGCCTTCCCCGTTAATCTGGACCACCACGTGTTCCTTCTCCAGTCCGTCGGTGGTGTGTGTGTTGGGGAGTGTGAGCGGACAGGGCTGCGTGTCAAAATAACGCATGCTTTTGGATTTGTTCTGGCCTTTCCCGTGCAGAGTCGTCACCCTGGCGAAGCAGCTGCCGTACTGGATCTCGTCGGGCAGGTAGGACGTCCTCTTATGGTAGCCAGAACCCGTGCTCTCCTGAGAGGCGGTGAGGAACACCACTAACTCAAAGTGTGATTGGCTGTTTGGGGTGTTGTTTAAGGGGCTCGATGGAGTTAGGGGGTGATAAAAGGTCAAAGGTGATAGGAAAAGAGGGCAAGGCCGTGACCCCAGGTTATCAACGGTGAAATCCATTGCGGTTTGGTGCAGTTCGTGATCGTCACGTTCTTCGTAGAGAACGGCGCTCACGTACACGTCCACCAGCGGCCTTGGGAGCAGGTTACACACGCGGAACATCAAACAGCGCTGACCTTTGACCTCGCACACTACGGCCTGAGGGCTGAACAGGATCCCACCGCAGCGCTTCTGAGCCCGGGAGAACTTCGCCACAAATGCACCTGATGGAGAAGACAAAGAGTTTGAATTTAAGGAAAAGAAAGAAAAAAGCAACTGAAACAATCATTTCAAAAAGTTAAAAACAAAATACATCATTTATTAAAAATTATAAGTAAACACACAAATGCACCTGTAGTAACACTTTATTTTTGTCTCCATGTTGCATAAGTAAAATATGTATTTACCATAGTAATAAGAGTAAATTACGCATAATTATATACAACTAACCCTCAAAACAAACCCTAATCCTACCCTAACTTTATAATGAATATATGTTGTGAATTAATATTACTCAGTACAAAAATGTATGATTAAACTGTAACAATGATACCTTAAAATAAAGTGTGAACAAAAACTGATCTAAGGAAATAGAATAAAAAGGAACTGAAATTTAGTAAATCATTTTAGGATATAATAATAATAGAACATGTATACATGAATATTTCATATATTATTAATAATTACAGTTTATATACTTATATAGTACTTTTTTGTTGCAAAAGGTAAGTTTGTCAAGACAAAGTTTGAATGATGCTTGTTTAAAAAAATCTGTTAGAAATATCACCTATAAAAACACAGTATCTATGTCTCATATATATTTATTTCGAATGGTCGAGGAGGAGGAAAAAACATGGATGTTTCCGAATTGTGATTCCAATTTCATTTCCATGGGGCAGTTCGTTCCTCTCTTAAATTAAGAATTTTTCTCAGAAGTCATGATTTTACTGGTTTATATGAAAAGCCGATTCTATAACTGCATCATTCTGGGAGCAAAGGCACCTTTCTTTCCCCTTTGACAGTCAATAAATTTGTTTAAAGAAAATGTTTCATTTTATTACAGTGAAGCGTATACAGACTCCCCTCCCAGTCGGCTGTCTTTGATGACAAATCACAGGATAGTTGAGTCACATGAATCACATGGCATCTGCAGCTCAGCTGATTGGCTTGTTCACAAAACCTTATTTAGATCCGAGTACCACTGAGGCAAGATAGGAGCATTGTAGATTGTGTTTTTCAGCCCTGGGCCAGCAGACAAGCAGCTGCCATCAAGAGGAATCTTTTAGGAAGTGTGTGCACAGGGCGAGTTGGGGTGAGGAGTTTGAGGAAGGGTTGAATCTTTCTTGAGCCTCGATTGCTTGTTCGAACGATCTGTTGGATCAGGAGGTGCTGTCTCTTAAGTTATATGATTCATCAGATAGCATGTTGTTGGCACCATTAAACAAAAACAACAATAGTGTTAGTCTTTTGAATCTGCCAGCCCAGCATACGGGAATTGCTGGGGCCACTGCCAGATCAGGCCAGGGGCGCACCGTGGATCCAGCTCTCCGGGCCACTAAACAAGCAGCTGGTGCTATCAGTCACTCAATGGCAGTGATTGTGGTCATGGAGAGGCATCTGTGTCTAAACATGGCTGAATTTGGTCCTCAATGTCCCAGTCTCACCCTCTGAAGTTTTTGGCACATCAATTGAGACAGTGGTCGGAAAGTTCAGAGAGTCGAGAGCACAGTCGGCAACATTCAGGAAATACATCCCATGGCGTTCCAGATCCTCACCTAAATCCTCTGGGGATTCTGGCCCAATCCAGTCAGAGCCAGAGGAGAAGAGAGCACAGAAGAGGTAGAGATGCGAGGAAGAAGAGACAAAATCTCAGGGAAGTAATTAACAAGAAGCATTTTGGTAAAGATCCGAATACTAATCTTTCGTCTCCCCTAGTTGGGAGTTGACAGCGCTAACAAGTTGAGGAAGTTCGCATAGGGTTCGTCCCTCCTTGTTACCTGTTACTGGTCCAGCACTTTAAAAAAGATTAAGCGATGCATATAGCAGGTGTTGTTAGTCTAGCTGGCCTTTTTCTTCTAATTCGGCAATGCTAACAAGCAGAGGACGTTTGCCTAAGTGGCACCCACCTCGTTTCTTACTGTAGTAAGTGCAAAAAAAGAATAGGCACTAGGGAATCACTTTACCTAGAGCAGATTTGAGTTGCCTTCCTAGATTTCAAAGGTCTTACAGTAAGACTAGACTCGCCTCGGGTTGAGCCTCTCTCTATTTGAGGTTCCCCTTTGGCCTTAAAGCCCTAGGATTGAGTCAGGTGTCCATCCCCATCTACTTCGGGTATTCAAGTAGGGTCCCTTGCTCTCCTTTATCTCCGTTATAGAGGTTGGCGATTAGAGGTTTAGCACAAACTTTAGTAAACTTGTTGGTTGTTTTGTCTGTCAATTCACTTGCTTGTGAATGAACTCCAATCTAGGTATTTAATATCAGCTGTATGAACCCAAAAAGCTGAACTTAGAATTGAACACAAGTGACCCTGATTCTCATGCATACTTTTAAATCAATTAAGTTCAATAGCAGGGCATCTACAGATCATTCTACGTTTCCTCTGAGGGCTTCAGTACCAGGATCATATGCTCAATACAAAGCCAGAATTGTGCGTTTACATTCACTTACTCCATAGTTCAGACGCAAGATACTCGTGATGAGTTTTATTTTAAATGTATTCATCAAAGAGTCTTTTATTGCCGTTTATCGCTGACATTAAAGCATGTGAACTCAGGATTCACATGGATTACTGTACATTCATCTGAAGTCTTTATGACATTCTTTGAGGTCATTAAGTAATTAAGTCTTTCCAGGATAAATATTGATCTTTAGTTACAGTTCGGCTAACCTATAAACAGGGAAACGTGCTGAAATAGTCAAAAGATACACATTATAAATGTAAATACACAGTGTTGATGTAAATGTGTGATTTATGTGTTTATACTGCATCTATATATTTACAGAAAGCTTGGTAAACATTTACACACACACACATATTGATTATTAACTAGTGGGGATATGCATGTTAAAATGATTTTAGTGGGCAAGAAATGTTGACCAATCTTTCTGTGTAATATTATTGTCACAGTCTGTTTATAATCTGTTCTGTTTCCACTGTCTGTCTCATTGATTACTCATTTATTTGAGTTCAGTTCAGGTGTGCCTTATGTAGTCTTGTTATTCCCTCAGTTTGCAGTGTGTTTAAGCCCTGTGTTTAGCCCTGTTCAGTTCAGTTGTTCTGTTCTTGTCTTTGTTAATTCTAGAAACCTGAGTGAATTTTTGTTTGCTTAAAACTTTGTTTAAACTTTTTTTCTTTTCAATAACGATAGCTATTGACCTTCTTCTGCAACTTGTGCAGTGTGACAGTTATATCCAATCAGCAATGCCAAGTGTTTTTTTTATATTAAATTGGTATATAGATAGTTTTAGTTTTAGTAAATTAAATAAAAATCACAAAATAAGACTGATAAATTATTTAGTAAATAATAATAGTATAATAAAGTATTTGTATTAATAATAATACAAATATAAAAAAGGTTTACCATAAACAATGATACACAAATTAAATAGATTTTAATGTAAATTATTTTAATGTAATTTATTTATTTGTTACCATGAGCCCTGTCTGGTGTGTCAGTTGTGCACTTCCTGTCTGTTGTGTCCTTTTGTCACTTCCTGTGTCGTGTCATGTGTCACTTCCTGTCTGGTGTGTCATGTTATGTTTCACTTCCAGGTTCCTTCTGTGTATCCTCTTGTGCCCTCCCTGCACCTGTCTTGTCATCACTTTCATCGTTAGTCTACCCAGGTGTTCGTCATTCCCTTGTGTATAAACCCTCTTGTGTTTCCCTTGTCTTTGTCGGTTGTTGATGTCGTCATGTTTGTTGTGGCAGTTCCATTGTGTGGATGTCTTTCCGAGCTCCCTCAGTTATGTTTGGTTCAGTTTATGCACAGGTGTGCTTCTTTGATTTCGTATTTAAAGTGTTTTATTTCTGTTTTAAGGGCCAGTCACACAGCGAAAATGCATGAATCACGTACGAATTACGCACAGATTTTCGTTTCTGCGCGGATCATGCGTCGTATGCGTAATTCGTTGGTGGAACGAACGTGGACCGTCAGTGATTGTAAGTGGATGTGCGTCGAAGGCGGTTTTTGCGTGATTTTGAGTTTTGAACGGTTCAATTTTTACGATGCACAGTGTGCGTTATTCATGAGTCGTGTGCGTAGTTTATGCGTGACTATGTGCGGGACGCGCGTCGGCCGTCAGTGCTTATGCGTCGGAACTGGTTCGAAACCGCGCACGTCCACGTCCGTCCACTGACGCCCCACCTTCATATCACGCATGAACCGCGCACGTATCACGTTCATTCCACTGACAATGTGGATTCTGAAAGTGCTTGTTCGTGGAACGTTCGCGACGCGTGCGTGTTTGGACGCGCTCCGTCAGTGATTCATGCGTCGGGCACAAACCCAATCGGTGCATGATTTGTGAGTGATTTGTGCGTGATCGGCTGTGTGACTGGCCCTTTAAATAAAAGTATGTTTTTGTCTGTATACCTGTGCTCCCTGTCGTTCTCTCCACATTGCACACAACATGCTATTCATAACAATGCTTAACTTGTACTTAACCTGGAATATCCCTTTAAACCTAACCTAAAGTGCACTAAATTAAAATCATAATTTCCAAAGGAAAGGTGTATCTCTCATGAAGGCCTGATGCATATTTCTCCAGTAAAGTAGATGACTGTGGTGTGTGTACCAGTGATGAAGGCCTCCAGCATGAGGCCCAGCAGCATCTGAAGGGCAAGCAATGCTATGGCAGTTGGACAGTCAGCGTTGGGGTACATGGTGCCGTACCCAATGGTCAGCTGCGTCTCAAGGGCGAAAGAGAAGGCGGCGGTGAAGCCCGTCACGTGTTTGACACACAAAACATGGCCAGGCGGAGGAAAGTCGTGGTTGGGCACATCCAGGTCTCCGTTGACACGGGCGAGCAGGTACCACAAGACTGCGAACAGCAGCCAATGAAGTAGGAAGGAGCCGCAGAATGCCAGCACCACCCATCGCCACCGCAATGCCAGCCATGTGCCCCACATGTCCCGCAGGGCGCCGAGCCATGTCTCTCTGTAGCCTGGGGCATTGCCATGCATCAGGCTCCGGCCGTCCTTGTTGACCAGTCGCTGGCGATGAGGTTTAGTCATCAGGGGGGACGAGACAGTCTTTTGGTCTCTGGTGGTGCTTGTCATGTTGATGTAAAGTTGGCAAGCGGCTAGCACCTGGAAAGGTGAGAAAAGAGCAACTGATCAGTTCGACATGAAAATCTGATGTTTTTCAAGGAACAAACAAAGAAAAATCTAAAACACATTCCAAACCTGTATGCTGTAATGTAGTTCTGTGAAATACAAAAAAGATATTTTGAAGAATTTGATCAGGTTGGCTGTTATGCTCCAATTGTTCAGACTAAATTTATGCTGTTTTTCTCTGAAAATCATTAATTCTCCATTAAATCTAAAAAAGTCAATTTGCAGATAAAAAATGGTGCCAGATTTGATGCAATTAACGGAAAACAGTGTTGGTTCTGAACAAGCTAGTTTTGAAGATTAATGAAGATAAATGATAAATGAAGATTAATGGGAGATTGACTGTTCATTTTCATTTTTGTTATGTGAGATAAAGCTTAAATAAAATGAAATATTCATATATTTAAACATAAAAAATGTCTGAAAATTAGAAATGTTGCCTGGGCAACAAACTCTAACTAAAATAAGTTGAACTACTAAAATTACTGAAATACAAATGAATAAAAACTCATAAAATAAATATAAATTTAAATTTTTTATATTATGTTTCTTAAAATATATAAAAACTAATAAACGCACACTTACCTAAAGTTTACTATAAACTGTAAATAAAATTAAAAGAATTGAACATAAAATTCATGTTTATTAATGCATTTGGCAGACGCTTTTATCCAAAGCAACATGGATTGCATTAAAAAAACACATTAACATTCTAATCAGTTCTTGCTTTCCCTGGGAATCGAACCCATGCCCTTGGTGTTGCAAGCGCCACTCTCTAGTGTTTGAGCTACAGGAAAGCTGTAAAGAAAAGAAAATACTTAAAAAAAATACCATAATAGTATACAAATAATATTGAAATAACAAAGCTATCTGGTTGCTTCAAGAGAGTTATATATAGTGCTTAAGTTTTATATTAGTGCATACTTGTATGGTGTTTTTTGGCACTTGACAGCCGTCGTACTGAAAAAAAGTCTCCTTTGGCTTTAGAACTGCATGAGGCATGATAAAGATTTTCGGGTGAACTATTCCTTTAACATTTCAATAAGAAATCTGCCATTTCAACTGCCAGGTGATTTAATTGGTGATGTTTCTCAGTGGGGTGTGTGTGTAGAAGGGACAGCAGGAATGTGTGTTTAATCCACTCTTTTTTTTCCTGCTGTCTCTCTCTCCACCGGACGACTGCGAATAATTAGTCTGACACTAAAAAGCAGTGAAATAATAATAAAAAAGAACAGAAAAGAAAAAAAGAACTCCAGTAGCACAATGTTTTTTCATTGTGTCACATTGATTAATGATATTAGATTGTGTGCAAGTGAACCTGACAAAGAATAGTGTTCCAGCCTCTTGTATAACAAGTCAAATGTGTCTGTGAATATTATGCAGGCACACGAAACGAAAGCGCTTGAGCATGTTTGGATGCCAGTGTTTGAGGTTAAACTGTAAAGAAGAGGAGAATGTCACATTTTAGTTTGTCAAATGTTAACTTGCATTCCGGTTTCTCTCTCGTGAGGAAGTTCAGGGTTTCCTGATAGGGGGAATATTACCTTGATGAAGATGGGTCAATTTTACTTTAAATAATTTCAAAACTCTAGCATATTGACAACTTGCTAGAGTAGATCTTATAGCCTGACCTGACCCTGTTCCCTCCCGGGTCTAAATTGGGGTTTCGAAAAAGGGAGATTCCTAAAATATTGTGGTGTTTCCGGTGACCTTATAATATGCATGATATTGGGACATTCATATATACATATTATAAAAAAATATGGTTTTAACTTTTGTGTGTGTGTGTGCTTGAGTGTATTTCTGTCTGTGAGTGTGTGTGTAAGATTTTTATTTAGAGAAATTAATAGACATTTATATAGAAAGTCATTTATAATTGTACATAAATAATTAATTAATTAAATAAATAAATAAATATGGTTTAAACTTGTGTGTGAGTGAGTGAGTGAGTGTGTGTGTGTGTGTTTGTTTGTTTGTACGTCAGTAAGATTTTTATTTAGAGAAATTAATACTTTTATTCTACAAGGATCCATAAAATAAATCATCAGTGATAGAAAAAGTATTTATGATTGTACAATTTATAGTAGTGAAATTTCTATTCATCAAGGAATCATGAAAATAATAAGCAGCAGAACAGTTTTCAACACTGATAATAATCAGAAATATTTCTTGAGCATCAAATCATCATATATTACATTTTAAAATATTAACAAATAAATAACTATTTAAAGAAATTGTAATAATAATTCACTATGTTAATTTAATGCCCCATATGCATGAGGAATGGGGCGCATTTGGCTATAAATGTTATTAGATTGACAAAATTATTATTGATTCCACACTTTAATTGAAGGTGAACATTATTTTGTTCATTCTGGCCCAGCGTAACCCTGCTTCCCTCTCCGTGAATTACGCTTTTGATTAGACAAGCCTTTAAAAATTTCCTGTACTTCGTAATCTAAAGTTGATGAGAGAATTCCTCACATGATAAATCACGGTACACCGTGAGATACATCTTCCCGTGTGTATTTTTGCGGCGCATGTTATTCATGTGACTGCGTCTGACCACAGGGCGATGAAACATCTCTCTTTATGCACTGTGTTAGACGGATTAACTCTTAGCTAATCATGGCTACATTTAGCGTAGCATATTGTGTTTACATTTAATGCTACGCTACGGCTCTTTAAGTGTAAAAGCCATTCGCCCACACAAATCATTCAGATGTACAGTGAGTCGTTGCCACTTGTTGTTTTATTAATCATTATCCTTTATTTTTATTGAAAATAGTAATGCTAATGCTTGTCTCACTAGATTGTATTAGCTTGTGAATGACGAGCTTCCGTTAAACAGAGTAGCTTCATATTCTGTTCATATTTACAGACGGCACTGAGTTAGTTTGAAAAATATATTTTTATAATCTTGCAAATGTTTGTTCGTTCGACAAATTTCTTTTCCAGGCATATTTTCTACATAATATTATGTGGTACATATTAGCAAACAAGGCTTTTTACACATACTTCTGTTAAGTCTGTTATATCAGGATTGCTGTGATGTCTCGGTTAAACATTTTACTTCAATTTTTCAAGTTTGATTGCAATCTAACTAAGAACATCATTTTCTTTTCATGTCAGGATTAGTTCTTTATTTTCTTTGATTCCCATCCTTTCATCAGTCGTATCTTTAATTGACATCTTACTGGGCTTTGCAATTATTAAACTACCTCAATGACACATCACCTTGTGAATGCTTACTTCAACACATGAGAAACAATAGCAAAACAATGAGTAGCTGATTCCTGGATATAAGATTAACCTGGACCTTTGCATGTGGGTGTGTGTGTGTGTGTGTGTGTGTGCTTACACCTATCTTTGTGGGGACCAGTCTTTGAGTTTTAGATCATCAGAATGAGGACAAAGAGTAAAGTGAGGATTTAGTGAAGTGTTTGAGGTTCAAGACCTGGTTTTAAGGATAAGGTTATAATTAAGACAGGGGTAGTTTAGGGTAAGGGTCAAGGGTCAAGGGTAGCTCTTAGTTGTGATGGGTAGGGTTAGGGTACGGAGCTAGAGATTGCATTGTGTCAATGAATGTTCTCACAAAGATAGTTATACAAGAATGCGCGTGTGTGTGTGTGTGTGTGTGTGTGAGAGAGAGAGAGAGAGAGAGAGAGGGAGAGAGAGAGACTGTAAGCACTGTAACTGCTGAACTTTAGCACATGTCGTGCATGGTTTACTTATGTGAACTTCAAGACGAATTAGAATGGAAAAAATGTGTTTTGTTTTGGTGACTTTAGTTACGAGTTTAACCAGAGATTTGGTCTGATTAAAACTGAGTGATTCTCCACTGCACACAGTTCAATGTGTCAGAGTGCAAATGAGTCTGGTGTGCTCATGGGTAAATGATTATTTCAAGTGTGAGTGTGAGTGTGTGTGTGTGTGTGTGTGTGTGTGTGTGTGTGTACGGTATGTCTGTGTGTGTGTGTGTGTGTGTGTGTGTGTGTGAGAGAATAGAGAGAGATGTGGATATTAATAGGACATTTACCCTAAAAATCTACCTTGGAAATACAAAACAAATTAATTTTAAATATCCTTACCACTTTTTGTCAGTGAAAAATAGGCCCGGTTCTGCTCCAAAAAGACAAAAAGTTACTACTAAAATAGTTCACATGACATGTATGATAACTTTGTGTGAGGAATATACTGTAAAGCAAATAATAATAATTTTTTTTTTTTTTACTAAAGAAGCATCAACACATGCAAAAAAATGTTTTCATTTATACAAGTCTTTATACAGTGCAAGAGTCATATAGGTTACTTTTATGGTGCTTTTTTTTGTCATTTTAGATCTTGTAAGACCTCATTGCCTTTCATTTCCAACCTGGGTATTTAAAAAATAATCATTATTTGTAATCCAGAGAAGAAGAAAAGTTATTAAATGATAACAATTTTTGTTTAGGTTGAACTATCCCTTTAAGACACAAAACCATAGATCTCCCAAAATGCATCCCTGATGAATAAAGAACGATTCACGAACACAAACACTGCCCTGTGCTGATCTTGGTGCTTATTTCATTTCAATAGACAGTTTGTCTTCTGAAAATGTGATTAGTCATGATCACCCAAGGAAAGATTTCTTATCGTTTAATTTATCATCGCTTGCTATAAATCTTATCTAATAATCTCCCTAACACAGCATTAAACGTATCCAGTTTTACTCACCAATTTTCTCTCTTGGGGGTTTATGAAGGATTCCTTCTGCGAAGTTCAAGTGGGATCTAGATTGTGAGGAACCGTAGATCCTTGGCCAGAGTGTAAAACCAATCCAGATTTTAATGTAGGAGACACCAAAGAGTCAGATGCACTGAGGAACTCCAACAAACACACACATAAAAAAAGAAGAGAGCCGGCCCTGAAACTCATTGGTCACATTACTCAGCATGTGGCCAATTAGGAGTGCTTTAGAGAGGAGGAGAACACCTAGAGTAACTTCTGTGTGTGTGTGTGTGTGTGTGTGTGTGTGTGTGTGTGTGTGTGTGTGTGTGTGTGTGTGTGTGTGTGTGTGTGTGTGTGTGTGTGTGATGAAAGCAGCAGTGCAGTTGCTTTTCTTTCTCACCCATCTTTCTGAAGCTGCTTTGACTGCTAAACTTTTCGCAACTACCGTTTCTCTTTCGGCTGAGTGAAAACAGATTTGGTCCTGTTTTTGTTGGTCAGTGTGAGTGTTTCTGCCTGATTGCTCGTGTTAATGCTTACGCAATATCTCTCATTTACAGGAAAGGGTCACAGCGTTGCTGATGATAGTTTTGTGGACACATTTAATTAAGCTCTTGGTTGTTTCAAATGAGACATATTCAATGGGACATTTAATAGGGTCTTTTTCCTCGGAACTAAAATGTGACACGCTCCAAAGTCTCCATTTCATCTCAGAGATGTCATGGAGAAACAATTGAGATTAAAGCGATTTCGTTTGGGATTTTACTTTTCAGAGTTGTTGAACTTGTCGTTCAGATCATCTTGTTATAAATACTTGATGAGAAATGTTTGAGTTTGTAACAAGATCTCAGACTTTTGATTTCTGACTGTCCTGAGGACAGTTTGAGACATTATAAAGATCTCTTCTGAAAATCGAGATTGTATGAGATTACGGGGGTCTTTCTCCTCAGGAGTAAAATATGATCAGCTCCAAAGTCTCCATCTTGGAGAAACAACTGAGATTAAAGAGATCTTGTTTGTTGATTTTACTTTGACTTACAAGTGTGGGCAAGACCACACCTTTAAGATCTGACAGTTGTGACTCCAGTACTCTATTAAGATTGAACTTTACAGAGTGCTAAAATGCTAAAAAATGATATTTCTTTTAGTGATCTGAGGCTAATCGACACATGTGCAAAGGAAAATAGCTGCTTGTGACCAACTTAATGAAATTAGAGCTCCACATAAAATAAAGCATTGAAATTTTAACAAATAGGCTTTTGTCTTTTCAGTGACATCATTTGAATACAGAATGGTTGCATCACACATCTGAAGGTCTCAGTTCATGGCATTGATAAGAAATCTAAAGGTGTTCACTGTCAGCTAGATGATAGATAACAGCCAGCTAGATTCTGTGCTCAACTAAAGAGCAAGCGGTGTTGTTAATTTACAACTGCCTTGAAATTACATATTGATATATTCATAACTTGAAGGTGTTCATTTATTTGTTGGATTGTCATTCTTCCTCCATTTCCCCCCGCATTTATTCAAATTGCTGTTATTTACTCATCTTGTGTTATTTCAAACCTGTATGACTTTCTTTCTTCTTTAGTACATGACAGGAAAATTCAGAAGATTGTTTTCCATGAAAGCATCGACCACACAAAATACAATAAGAGTGAGTGAATGATATTATATACTTATTATATACTATATACTTATCCTGCTCAAGAGTTAACACACCACACGTTGGCTCCTTGAGCATCAGTGACCGTTCACAGCCTTTGTGAGAGTTGTATAGAAAGTTGTCCTGAAGCAAAGCTGGGCCTCAACATCTTTGAGAACTGTGGGCCGAACTCAGGACGTGCAGCGCATGCAAGGCACTGAAGAACTTATATGACCTGGAGGATTTTTGTCAGCAACAGTTATTTATGAACTTCACTGCTTATTCATGTGGTCAGAAGATGTACTGTAAATGGATGTCTGAAGGGAAGTCAGAACAGAAGAGACTTTTTGTTTAGTTTAGAGCTCAAGAAGGAATTATAAGTTAAAATGTTCTCTGTTAAGGGATTCATTTAAAAAAAAAATATTATTTTTCATTATGTCATTTTCATGCAGTTAAGCACCCGTATATTCTCCATCCATCTTTTAAAAAAGACATTTTATTGCAGTAATGATAGACTTATGAATTGAGAATAATCATGATCATTGAGCACATTTACATGCACACCTATACAACCAAAAATATTTTTTGAAATAATCTTTCTGAAACTGTTTTTTTTAAACTGGTGAGAAATGTAAGCATCCCTGTATTTCACTCAGAATATTCTCTGTATTATGCAAATTATTTCAAAATGTCACTCATATTTGATTAGTTGATAGTAGTCCAATCTGCTGTTGTGTGACTACTTAACTCCTCCCACTCATTAGGCCCCTTAATACGGCAAGCCGTTTTGACATATAAAACTATGGTTTGACGATTCACAAACATATTTTGGATAGTTGTATTTCTGTTTTGATGAGTCACAATTATAATTTGACCAGTAACATTTAGAGATATCTGCAATTATAACTGCATTATTATTAGATTTCTTTAAAATTCATTTTGACTAGTCAAAACCCCATTTAAAATATTTGTAACGACATTTACATTTGGAAGATACTTTTATCCAAAGCAACTTTCATTGCATTCAAGACACACATCATTTCTTGCTTTCACTGTGAATCAAACCCATGACCATGATCTACTGTTTGAGCTACAGCAAAGCTTGAAATCACAGATGTCACATATACACAAAAGTAATTAGAGATATAATTGTGACGTTAGACTGAATGAACTCCTCCCCCCTCCCCCCTCTGCCTAATGCTTATTTCTGCTAACAGCAGAGTCTGCTCTCGTTGTCATAGAGAGAAAAGCTACTGGATAAATTACTTCAGGGATTATTAAGTAACATCTGGATGCATTCACACGGTAAAAGGTCACCAGCATGCATATGTAGCGCTGTGATTTTAATTGAATCATGTTGCAAAACGGACTTACTGGAGTGTAATATTCAATAAAGACAGAACTGCAAACTGTGCGCCTGAATTTATTATATACTTTGAAAAGACAAGCGTGAAGAATAATGGTATTATACACCAAAGACTTGAAAAATCGTTCAAATAAATGTGTGATGCACAAGAATGATGCTTTGGAATCAAGGCAGACGACACAGCCAAAAAGGTGAAGGCTGATTTTAAACATTTTTCAAGCTAATAAAAGTTTAACTTGCATTAATGTGTACTGATGACAGTGTATTACACTGAGTATGGAAGTGCCCTCTGTGTTGATGCAGATTTACTCATGTCATAAATTAATAACCCACAAGGTGGGAGTATAGTATTTCATAGCAGCAAGAGATCCGTGATGAAGATGTTCTGCTCTATTGAATGTTGCACCAGATATGAGGATCAAGATATCTATGCTATTAATCTATGCTTAGTAAAAAAATCCAGTTCAAGATATCTATAATTGTAATTTGACTAGTAATAAATTACTTTCAGATGTCTATGAGTTTATTTTTTGATATCTTTAAAATGATTAAATAAAAATATCTTAATTTAGACCATTTAGACGACCTTAACACCATTTAAAGATATCTCCAATTTAATTATGGCTAGTACAAAATCAATTATATTTCTTTAAGATATATTTAATTCCAATTTAGTTAAGACTCATTTGCAGATATCAGAAATGATCTTCAAATGGAAGTCAATGGAAGAATATGAGTAGCCAAAATAACATTATAGATATCTTCAGTGCATATTATGACTAGTCATGATCCCATTTTAGATATCTTAATTTTAATTATGAGCAGTCAAAATTACACAATAGATATCTAGAATTGGGATTTTGACTACCTTAGTCAAAACTAAATTCTGACTAGTAGAGCCACGGGTATTTAATGCTAATATGGCTTGCCATAAAGCGTCAGAAACCTCTGATGTCATAAAAAATATCTTCGTTTGTGTTCCGAAGATGAACAAAGGTCTTACAGGTTTGGAACGACTTTAATGTGAGCAAATAATGACAGAAATTATATTTTTGGGTGAACAAACCCTTTAAGGTGTTCACATCCAGATCATTTCACATCTGTGAAAGAGCTTCACCTGGAAAGCTGTTCAAACCTCTGAGAAACATCTTTAAGTTTTACATCTATTCTGAATCACAATCATCTTAAAGACATTTTTTAAATGTCTATTCAACATCTGACAGGAAACATTCTAGAGACGTATTGCAGATGAAAATGTGTTTTCCAGATGTAAACACAGACATCAATTAGAGCCTCTGAGATGTGGATGTGCTATCAGAGATGCCTGGTGAAAATGGTTGGAGTAAAACTGGCTAACTAGGGCCCTGGAACTGCAGTCCTGAAACTGCAGCCTCTGGTATTGCAGGAATACAACACTGGCGATGTAATGTGCGAAAATCTAACTTGATTGATTCATTAATAGACAGTTTATGATATTAAAGGAAAATGGTTTAACACATTTGCATGACCATAAACGTGCATGTAAATACTCTCACAGACAATAACAGAAAACATTCAGGTTTTATTTATTTAATTTATATTGATTGAATCTGTTAAAATGTGTGGTTTCTAGACATTTATTGTTGTATTACAGAAAATTTGACAAATGAATTATCATTGAGAATATAATAAAACATCCAGACACATTATGGTAGCCTAATGAAAGAGCAAGGACAGTGTGTGTAATTGAGCTTCAATTGGGATAAAAAATGTCACATAACGTTATTTGATCTATTGAATTTGAGTAGATTATGATGATGATGATGATGATGATGATGATGATGATAGCAATTAGAACTCAATGTCAGACAGACTTATATCAGTCATTATTTAGTATTAAATATTTTATTTGTTAGTTGTGCAATACCTTTCACATTAATTTTTGAAGCATATAAATAAGAGTGATTTTTTTATGGCATTGCACACCAGCAGATGGCAGACTATAGCCACAAATCAAATACAACAAATATTCAATCTGTCCTGGAAGAACTTTGGTTAATAAACACTTTCTCTCCACTGTCACTTATTACCCCTACACAACAAATGTTTCACAGATGCTCTAAAGCACATCGTGCACCATTTTAGCAGAAAGAAATGTGTGAATACACACACACACACACACACACACGTACCTATGAAAAGACTGTCCGAATGAAGAAAATGCGAAAATCTGTTGTTTTTTTAGTCTGATAACTGCAAATTATGGGTATTCAACTACATTCTGCAAACGCATACAGGCAGATACACACATAAATACTTGTTTCATTGAGACCATAAAGCTTGTAATTATTTGACAACCATAAATGGACTTGACTCATCAAAAGATTTGTATTACCTATGGAACTACATGAGTTATAATCAATAGTTCATGTTGACGCTGGTCTGATGAATAGGTTTATTTCACAGTTAATGTCCTTGGTTTTGCTTCTGGCCACATCAAATGAATGTGGGGCTAGTTTATCATATTGTTGACAGTGTGTTGTTTGGCAGGAGGAAAGGCCGAAACTCAGCAGAGCTTTCTTGTATTTAGACTTTGGAGAATTCTGTAATGTTAACCCTCTGATTACGGCTGTGAAACTTTTGGTTTTTTTTTTGGGTCTAGTGGGTTTGCCACTAGATACAAGGCTTATCAAACTCATTTCCTCTTCACATTCCTCATTAAACACCACAGGTTTCTGTATGTGTGTGAATGTTAAATAAACCCTGGGTACGAATTATTGCTCAGTCGCTCCTTCAAAGCTCAAATGGACATTTTGGTGGTTTTATTTCTTTAAACTGTCTCAGATGTTTCTCCGAAAATTCCTCAGGAGAAAAAAAAGCTACAAATAAGACAATTGCTGACAAACAGAATGATGATGAAATGAAGTGGAAACCAACTCAGATCATTTGGCCTTGGAATATTTGATAATAAATGTGTGGTGTTATTCCTCACTGAAATCTTTTAAAAATTTAATATTTTGGCCAATTTGAGCACATTTTAGATGTTTTTGAGATGTCATCTGATCTTTTTTTCTCTAGAGAAATAAATAAGAAAATTAGGAGAAAAGTCTCTATTTGTTCTAAATTGAACTGATGTCTTGGAGAAACAGTTGAGATCTCATTTGTGATTTTTCTTTATTTTATTCAGGGTCAAACATGAGGCAATATTCTTTTTTATTACTACTGCTACTGTATATGCAATAGCATGAAAATAGATTTCAGTGCTGTGACAACATTGCAGACTAGTATTAAACTAACATGAGGATGCTACTAAAACAATGGTTGAGTAGCATTTGTTTGATTCCTGAGCTATAGTACGCTCAAAAACAATTACAAATTATGCAAATTTTGTCAGTTGACTTGTCCAAACACACACATACATACACACACACACACACACACATATACAGAGGCTGGTTTTGTTTTAGCTGCGTTCTACTGTTACTGTGAAACCAGGTCACAACACAGAAGGAACACTGTCCGACCGAGAGCGAGAAAGACTGAGATGTAGGGAAAGAGAATAAGAGAATGTGAGAAAAACAAGAAATTGGGGGGAAAAAAAGAAGCAGAAAAACGTCCGTGAGCCAGAGAGAATGGAAAAAGAGATCAGATATGACAACTGCAATGAAGATGAATATAAAACACACAAAGTAAACAAGATTTTTGACATTGTCATGGAAAAATGTGAGCACTGATTTCCAGTATAAAACTCAATGCTACTGGTTGCTGATGTGTTCTGAGTCGATTTTCGTGTTCTGCTATGAGGTTCCTAAGGTGCTCCGGATGATTGATGGGGCGTTCTAGCTGGTTGCTTATTGAGGTCAAAAGAGCCTCTATATTATTCAGAGTCTTAAGAATGGTCTAACCAACACAGGCAGTAAGTGGTAACACTACCTATAAGTTACTTCACAACAACATATCAACTTACTTCAGTAACATGAACCCTAACCTAACAATTTACTAATACCAGAATGATTTAGTTGACATGTAGTTATTTGGCATGAGGTTTCAAAGTTACTTATAGGCAGAAGGATGTGGATTATCAAAATAAAATGTAACCCAGTGAGGCAAGGAGAAATAGCCTTACTTTCTTATCCAAATTAGACCAATCTATGTTTTTATGTAACACAAGATCAGTTATGATCAGTTTTAAATAAATGACTAAATTACTAATTTGTAAGTTAGTCTAAGCAGATTATGCAACTTGCCACCTTTATAATAATAATAATTTGTCACATTTATATAGCGCTTTTCTTGGCGCTCAAAACACTCTACATGGAAGGGGGGCGGGGGGAACCTCTTCAACCACCATCAATGTACAGCATCCACCTGGATGATGCGAAGGCAGCCATATTGTGCCAGAACGCTCACCCAGTGTTGCCAGATTGGACTGATGATTTCCAGCCCAACTACAGCATAAAATCCGCCCATTTAAAATAATACCCGCCCAAGACCAAAATTGTTGACGGGGGACGGGGGAGACCTACACGCGATTGTTGACGGGGGACGGGGGGCTTGTTTTAATGGAATTTATATGCATTTCTATATGAAATTTGGGCGGGTTTTTCATCAAAAATGCATGGACGTGACCAAAAGGCACCCAATTGGGCAGGAGCCCGCCCAATTTGGCAACACTGCGCTCACTACACACCAGCTTATTGCTGCAGAGGAAACAGAGTGATTAAGCCAATCAGTGTACGGGGATGATTAGGAGGACATGATGGACCGAGGCCAATGGGCAAATTTATGCCAGCATTCCATCTTACTCTTTATGAAGGACATCTTGAGATTTTTAATTACCACTGCGACCGTCACTATACTGGGGCATTAGGACCCACACAGACCGCAGGGTGAGCACCCCTGCTGGCCTCCTAACACCTCTTCCAACAGCAACCTAGTTTTCTCAGAAGGTCTCCCTTCCAGATACTGACCAGGCTCAATCCTGCTTAGCTTTAGTGGAAAACCAGTCTCAGAATACAGGGAGATATTGCTCCTGGCTGCTGGCTATGTCTAAATTTATAGTAATTTTTGTCTGCTTCATTGTCCGCCTCAGCTAGATACAGATAGAAGACCTTGCCTCTTCAAACTGCTCACAAACCCATTAACCATAAAGCAGTTTACAATACGTTCACTTTCAATGTACGTACTGAGCAATGTAAGAAAACCACATGGATCGAGGTTAGGTTTTAGGGGTAGGTTCAGATTTAATACATAGTTATTACCAAGTTGGTATCATTACTACAATAAGTACATACAGTACTTTGCACATGCTAGACAGGACAAATTGATCTACCCTAAATATAAGTAATAATAAAATCAAATTTGTACTCTCTCTAACAAATCATCATTCATTTGTAGTGTAGAGTGAAACGAGAGATGTGTGGAATTCTGATCATTCACATACATGTAATTTTCTGGTTGCATCGAAATATATAATCTTTTGCATCTGGCCAGATGTGATATATTCTGTGAGATGTTCATCATTCATGAACCTTATTTCTGTGAATTGGATGGTGTGGATAATAAGCAGGTCAGGGCTGAGGGCTGTGAGAATAGCCTTGCTTTTATTTTGTGTTTGTTTCTTTAATTGTTAAAAAGTTATTCCTCCTTCTTCCCCAAATGTCATTCTTTGTTACATTGGAGCCGAAACTCGGGAGGAAGAAGGGACACGCTGTCAGAGAGGGATCGTGGTGCAGCAAGAAGTCTTGAGGATTGTCAGGGACTGCCCAAGGCAGTGGTGCTGGTGCTTTCTCCGAGATTTGAACCCATGCCCTTGGCATCGCAACCACCACGCTCTACTACTTGAGCTACAGGAGAGCCATAAGGAGCGAATGAAGAATTGTATGGGATGATGCTCATGATGCTCATGGCAGTACAGGAGAGAGTGGAGTAGTCGTACCATTCGCTTGAGTGCAATCTGTACAATCCGCCATGATGGGTGGAGTAAGGAATGGGGGACTCGCTGTCGCCTGCCCTCGGAAGGAGGAGCCATCACCGGCCGCCAGGAGGTGGAGGGGCGTCAGGTCGTCAACTGAGGAATGCCCAGCGCCATCGCATGACACCATGAGGAAGAGCCTCTCGGCTGGCTGAGGACCGGGAGCCAGCGTGTCTGGGAACCCAACCAAGAATGTGTTTTTCTTTCTTTTCTTTTCTTTTCCTCTCTCCCCTCTCTCGTCTCTGTTGCCCCTCATGCTTCTGTCTCCTTTTCCCTCGCCTCGTCTGTTCTTACCCCCAGGTAGAGTAGTGCGCAGTCTTGTGTCTCACCCCCTGCCTGCAAGAGACAATAGGGTATGTGGTGAGCAGGGCAGAGCCGAGGGCCGTGAGAATGGCGTGAGGCCGGTGGCGACTGATAATGATCTCCAATCTTATCTCATGGAAGAGCATAAAAAGAGGAGTGACGAAACTGAAAAAAGAAAAGGGCAGCTTCAAAGTGATATTCCCCTGTGGCAAACCTCAAATAAAGACTTTTCTGTAATATCTCAGTGTTTTTTCCTGTCTTTTCCCTCTAGAAGTTTTGGTGTTTGCTTTCCTAGCCAAACTGAAGATAAGATATCTACTCAATTTCAAAAGAGGAGTTTCTTCACCCAGTTTGAAAATATTTCTGGTTGTTGCAGCAGTCATCTGTGTTTTCTCACTCTTAGCTGCATACAAAATTGTTCAGGGAGGATGTTGTATTTTTTTCCAGTGTGTTTTACTAGATTCGTAATAAATGTCAAATGTGAGCTCACAAGAAAACATTCTGACAGGTTTGTGAAATCTGTAAAAACTAGTTATCATTTTCTCACAGGTCTTATCTCGAGGAGCAGAACGACTCACATGTTGATGACTAAAAGTCTCTGGCATTGTTTGAGTTGAATGGGCCTCGTTTGCCACCACAGGAGTCCAATCTGTAAAGTAGGTCCTTTAAATAGGTATCCAGACGTTATGGGATTCTCAAGAGGGTCGAAATGGGAACATCGCCTCCTTAGTGACCACTGACACTTTTCTGAAGCTGGCTTGACTCACCTGATGGAAAGTGAGAAATAGAGAAAGTGAGACAAAAAGAGGGGTTGGGTAACTATTCCTCGGTTGGGGTCGGGAGGATTATTGGTCTAAGATGACTAATCCTATTTATACAGAGCTACACTAAATGTTCTACATACGCAGGAATTAAGAAGATGTGGAAAAGGACACATTTTCCTCTAAGCAAGTCACTCCTCTGAATTCATTGGGTGTGTGTGTGTGTGTGTGTGTGTGTGTGTGCTGAGGCCCAGACAGTGCTGGAATTGTTTGCGCATTCAATAAAAGGAGTGAATCACCAAGAAAGCATAACAGACCACAAAATACTCCAACTCACACACACTCTAAGTGTCTGACTTCATTGCAAATAAAAAGTGAATCTGATGCTCTGATTTCCTTTAACATGACCACTCCCTTTCTGTGTGTGTGAGAGAGAGAAAAGCAAAAATTGAAAGTTTTTAAGGATAGTTCAACTCTATTCTGCTTGACTAGGTCTGACTAGTCATTCTGTCATTTCACACGTAAATGGAAGAACAGTGTCTCTTTCTGTTTAGCAGTTACAGAGAGAACGGTTGTGTCTCGAACGCATAGTTTTGACCCAACCGCAGCACCATTGCTTCCCACAAGACAAACAGTATTCCTTTCATATCTGATGTAGCATTAAATATTAGATGTCAACTTTGTCTTTCTAAGATAGGCTGAGAAGTGTATGAGAAATGTTTTGAGCTTTGAGATCTTTGACATTTGATAACTTTAGTAAGTCTGATCACATGCATTAGGTTTTAGGGAACACATATGTGAGATTGCTTATTTCTCAGATGACAAATTTGAGAAGCAGGAGACTTAAGCTCACTTTAGGAGAAACATCTAATATGAAAAGATCTAATCTGTGGTTTATCCATGCTATGGGTTTATGTTTTTCAGCATTATTTAAATTGAGTAATTACATTGGTTAATCTTTTATTTCTTGTACTTGGTAAAAGCGAATTATGTTATTTGAGAATGTATTATCCCATATTTCTTCTTTTTTTCCACTGCTTCATTTTTTCTAGGAATGCGACTTCATTCCTAATTTATTTTAAACTATTTATTGATTATGTTTACGTTTACATTTATTACATTTCTGCATTTGGCAGACGCTTTTATAAAAAAGCGACTTACATTGCATTCAAGAAACACATTGAATCAGTTCTTGCTTTCATAGATTGATCTATGTCTACCTCGTTATAGGCCTTGAATAGGTCTTATGTATCCAGTTGCTTGTGGTTACTAGCAAGAGATTTTGAGCATGTACATTATGTGAACATGTTTGGTTTGTGCAAGGAGAGAGAGTGGGAAGAAGAGAGGAAAGAGGGAAGAGAATGGGATCTGTATTGACAAAAAGAAAAAAAGAGATTGAGATTGTTTAGGAATGTGAACCAAAAAAGGGAAAGCTAGACATTCCTGAGCTGGAGCAACAGCTCCATTTGTCAAAGAAGGACTGAGAGCATCTGGTACTGATGGAGAGCAGATTGATGTAGTCCAACACTATGCATTTATGGGTAATGTAGTCCTTACTGAGTTTTATTTTTGGCTGTGAAGAGAAAAATGAGTAGGACTCAAACAGGAAGTCATAGAATAGTTTCCAAAGTGGTTGAAGTGAGAATGGTGTTAGCATGCCAACTCTGCTCTTTTTGTTTAGTTGGGCCAAAAAATCTTCCCCATCTGACTGCTGTTACAGAACCGATCTCTCTGATTTTTAGAGCCTATTTACTTTTCATGTATCTTAATCATTTGAATGGCTTTTCACATTTTTGGCATGGTATTCACATAATATTTCTGTGGTATGTTCAAATATTAGAAGAGTTCAGTTCAGTTCAGTGATTCTTGGGATAAAAAGTTTGAATACAAGGCCTGAAAACCCGATTTGATCTTTTAATGCATCTCGAGTGTTGTTTGTTTCTGTTCATCTCATTCATATTTTTTCCACCGTTTTCTGAGAAAATCAAGGGTTTAGATTTTCTTGTCCCTCTTTTGCCTCGCTTTCTATTATTAATTTCCATGTTTTTTGTATTGTGTCCGTGGCCATGCATGCTTTAGTGGAAGAGAGAGTGATTGAGGGAATCCAGATCTGGTTTCTGAAACTCTTTTTTTTCCATGCATAAAACTTTAAACAGCTTGTTGCATTATTCACAACTTATACCACAGGACACACACGCACATGCTTACATTGAACCGCAGAGAGCCTGCCCTGCCATCGTGTGTGTGTGTGTGTGTGTGTGTGTGTGTGTGTGTGTGTGTGTGTTTTGGTTCACTGGATGTTATAAGTAATGTTTGACTTTAATGGCTGTAGAGGGATAGTGTGTGGTGATTTAACAGGACTTGCGGGAGTATTTGGCTGAGCTTGATCAGTCTGCTGGATAGTATTATGAACTTCTGGCTAGCAGTTATGAAGTTGAATCACATATGACAGTGAAAGATTGTCTTTAGAAATCCACCAGGATATTCACATGTTCCCGGCATGCGCTCACACACTGGAACGAGTGAGCGAATTCTGTTGTCATTAGTTCCATGGGAAAAATGGAACTAATGAATTTGCGTCCAGTGAAACTTTACATTCCACATCCAAAAGTAGAATCATTTACCCTACAGGAGGATTCTTGGATAAACTGTTTATTACAGCAATAAACATATTGCTTAAAGAGGTGAAAGTGTAAGTAAATTAGAGAAGAGGGGAACGAGAGAGTGGGAAATGTCTGGCTCTTATTTGAGCGTCAATGTTGGATCAGCAAACACCCAAGCACAGCTGTAGTCCCACATCACTGTGTTAAAACACACACACACACTGAAAAAAGACCTGCATGCCTTAGTTTAAGAGTTTAATATGATAAACTGTACATTTTATACACTCTTGTAAAAGGCAAGCCACATATTCACACTTCAACACCAATTACTTGCACTGCGAATGACAAACAAAACCATGTTGATATTTCCAAATTACTTTTTTGTGCACTCTAATATTCACTCTGATTGAATAGTGTGCATTTTCATTTTATGTTGACATATTATTTCATATTTTTGACTTGTTTTGATCTCAATCACACAAGGCTGAGTTAACTGGGTGCAATGAACAAAAAATCTGTGGGTTTTGTGTCTGGGAATGAACTGAAGAACAGAGCAGCATAATTTTTTGCAGACATGCCCTCTCTCATTTTTAATGTGGTAGAATAATTGAATTATTGAACGCCCTCTGTCTCAATCTCAGCTATTTATAGAGATGCTCAAGGCAGAATTTTGTACCCAACTACTTTACTAATGGTAATCTAACACGTGCTGTCATAATTGCTGCCGTACTGCACATTTTAAACTGCTGTGATTGTATTATGTTTTCACACTGGTTTAATATTGCATTTACTGCACTTCAAATCATTGCCAATTTTATATCTGTACATCCGCCCTGCTTCACACACACTGGAAGTCGGAATATGGCAGATAAATATAGAAGACATGTTAAAGAAAGGCAAAACAAGATTTATTTTTGTTCTAAAAGTCCTCGATTTTAGTTCCCAGGCACTAGAAACCACTTCTGCAATTACAGTACGGTGAATGTGTCAGGGCTTTTTTGCACAGATGATCAGCACTCAGGAATTCTGTGGGCGTTGTATATGGTTTGCTGGTTGTCATGCTTCCTGTTGGAGCCGTTGCTGTGGCAGCAGAGCTTTCCCAGCTGATTTGGCAGGCATCTCTGAGCCTGACCGATCGATTGGTGGAAAACTGTCAGCCTGTAGGCTTTTACTGGTGACGTCATCATTATTGATCTGTCTGTGGGCTGAAATTAAACTAAATAGAAAGCTTCTTTTCTTCTTATGCATGTCAATGCAATGACAGCAGGCAGTGCCGAGGCACAATAATGTTTATGAACAGATGTATTGTTCAGCTGTTGATGCTTGCACAGTAATTAATTCTGGTTTTTGGTATTTTCAAATTATATATATATATATATATATATATATATATATATATATATATATATTATTTAACATTTAACATTTAACATTTATTTATTTAGCAGACGCTTTTATCCAAAGCGACTTAAAATTTGAGTAGTACAGAAAGTGACTTGTCCTGAGGATACAAAAGTACATAAGAGTGCTTAGAATACAAAGTTTCGAGCATTATATCCACAAGTAGTACAAACATGGGGAATAGGGGGAGAAAAAGAGTTGTTGTTGTTGTTGTTGTTTTGTGAGGTGTAGCGTGTGTCATGTTAGGTGCTCATGGAAGAGATGTGTTTTCAGTAGTCTTTTAAACTTTGACAAGGAATCTGCATTCCGGATGAGGACAGGGAGATCGTTCCACCAGCCGCGGGTGGTGAATGAAAATGTTCTTGTGATTGATCTTTTTCCTCTCTGTGATGGAACCACGAGTCGTCGCTCATTGATCGATCGAAGGTTTCTGGTAGGTGTATAGATTTGTAGCAGTGAGTGGAAGTATGAAGGTGCTGAGCCTGTGGTAGTTCTGTATGCAAGAGTCAGTGCTTTGAATTTGATGCGTGCTGCAAGTGGGAGCCAGTGTAGTGAGATGAAGAGTGGTGTGACATGAGTCCTTTTGGGTTGGTTGAAGACCAGATGAGCTGCTGCATTCTGGATCAGTTGCAGGGGTTTGATCGCACTTGCAGGAAGTCCAACCAAAAGAGCATTGCAATAGTCCAGTCTGGAAATGACCATGGCCTGCACCAGAAGTTGTGTAGCTTGCTCAGTTAGGAATGGCCTGATCCTCCTGATGTTGTGCAGTGCAAACTTGCATGATCGAGCCATCTTTGCGATGTGATCTTTGAAGGTCAGCTGGTCCTCAAAGATCACGCCAAGATTTCTGGCAGACCTTGATGGAGCAATCGTGGTGGCACCGTTCTGGGCGGTGAAGTCATACTGTCGGGTTGGATTGGCAGGAAAGAATAGAAGCTCCGTCTTTGCCAGGTTGAGTTGCAGTTGATGCTCTTTCATCCATTTTGAGATGTCCGCTAGGCAGCTTGTGATTTGCACAACCACGGTGGGATCATCTGGTTGAAATGATATGTAGAGCTGAGTGTCATCTGCGTAGCAGTGATAGGAGAAGCCATGTGCCTCTATGATGGGACCCAGTGATGTGGTGTACATGGAGAAGAGAAGCGGTCCAAGAACTGAGCCCTGTGGAACACCGGTGATCAGTTGACATTCTTTGGAGACGTCCCCGCACCACGCCACCCTGAAGGACCTATCCATGAGATAGAATTCTTTTTGATAAACTTTTGATAAACAATTCTTAGAATTTATGCTTGCATAAATTAACGCTTCGTACACAACAGCCACATGGATGGATGTTTTGATAGAAAACAAATTGCTGAGTCATTGTGTGATAACAGTATATGAAGAAAGGAGGGTGAGCTCTCACTCACTCCTCTCATGCCTGTTGAGATGTGCGTTTGACGAGTCCTTGTACAAGAAATAAAGCTTTACTCTTTCTGACAATCCTGACAATTTTTATTATTCCATAGAAAATTCCACAACGATACCCTTCGTGTCATGTTGTGACGTCTAGTTTTTTTGTTTTAAGTTTTTTTTTTAAATCTATTTGGTCAGTGCCTGCCTTGTCTATCTCACAATCATAGTGACAAAATAACTATGGCTCTTAGAAGCGCTTCGCCATTGAAAAGTTGCCACTACAGGGTCTGACCCACGAGATGGAAGACGGAAGTTAGAGACGGACTGAAGATGCACTTGTTTTCTGGGAATAACCCTTTTGTTGTCACTACTCAACAGACTCGTGTTGTGGTTTTCTATAAATTAAGAATAGTAAAATAAACTATAATATATATATATATATATATAATGATAACACTAATGGATTTCTACAACTAAACATATTGGCAACAATACAGCACAGTAAATAAGATTATTAATCAAACATCCTGTTATTAGTAAAAACAGAAAAACAAACAAATGTAAAGTAGACTGTTTCTTCTATATTATAAGCAGCACACAACTGTAATCTGACGCCTGGGACTCGCTGCAAGCTTGCAGCTCTGTCTGAGCTTTGAAGGCGTATGTGCAGAACAGATTGATTACCACAATTCTTTCGTTATATATAAAGAAATTCAGCAAAGCTTATTTTAAAGGGAAACAGAACGTAACAGTAAATGAAGTCAATAGCTGGAGGCCTTACATGAACAATGCAGTTAACAGTTCAGAGCTTTACCTGTATGGGCAGATTGCTGATCTTTGGCATTAGAAATTGGTTTCATATTCTTTTTAAAATAAGGTGGAGATCGACCCCATACCCAGTGACCAGCATTTTTCCTCTGTGACAGAAATGCGAAACCTGCTCTGTTTGCCACAGGGTTGCTTGCTATGTTTTTGGGGTTTGGGGATTTTCAAGACTCTCTAATGCTCGTACACCAAGTGTTCTGGTACACGACTCTGCACTATTATGATGCTGCTTCACCTTAAAAACTGATCTTTCTTGAGTTTCAAGAAATTTTCTCCTACACTTTCTTGAGCTGTGGCCACCGAACAAAACATTCCAGATCCATTAGAGCAAGTCTCTTCTAACTTTTTAGCATTTAGCCTATCCTTGAGATCTGCAATGGTCTCCTCGGGTTTTTTGTACACTTTTCAGTCAGGGCTAATTTCTCAGCTAGTACATGGTCTAGCTGGGATTGAAGATCTTGAATCGTTGCCTCACACTTTTGTGCCTCTGCATTTTTAGAATGCACTTCTTTACATTTAGCATCTATACTTGAAATTAGATGTCTTGTCATGTCACATAGTTGTCATGTACACCTTATGAAGTTTAAAGCCTCAATTATTTCACCATGTTTTGATTTCTTTTGATGATTACCAATTATCTCCCACCATTTGAGGATTTCATCAGGTAGGCTCAACCTGTTTGCTCCATATAGCACATTATATGTCACTGTTATCAGAAATATTCCTTTGAAAATCCAAATGTTCTTGGATTGTACATTAATGAGACAACTGAAGCTATTTAAAACTTTCAAATTTCTGTTTCTGCAATTCCTATCATACCATTAAACAATGAAAACTGGTTATGGTTAAACACAAAGTTGTTACAAAATTAAATCCATAAGATGGCAAAATGTCATTAATCAAACCCAGCATGTATTTATTTATTTATTTAGAGAGAGAGAGAGAGAGATGAAGAAAGAAAAGTGGAGGACCCAAGATATGACCCCAGGGGAAAATAAGAACAGGGAGAAGTGCTGCCAGAGCAAAGAAGTCCCAGCAAAAAGAAGAGACAGAACAACTGTTTTTATCCTTTGCTTGACAATGTGATTGAAACCCAAATTGTGAGATTTAAACTGACCAATCAAATCACAACTTACCCAATTCCCCCAATTGTGTGACATTTTGTAGACCCCCAATGTCCACACATCTTGTCCTACAGGCCTTGACCTCTATCAACACCTCGTTTTCTTTGTCTTTCAAATATCGACACACAAAGTGTCTTTGTTCACTTTCTAATAGCTTTGATTATTTTCAACCTTGCACACGCAGACATTGTTACATCACAGGCATAATATCTTATCTACAAGAGTGTTTTTCTCAGTGACTCTCTCTCTCTCTCTCTCTCTCTCTCTCTCTCTATATATATATATATATATATATATATATATATATATATGTATAGGATAACTTTGTATTCACGCACAACACTTGATCAAAGGCGGTCTATAAAATAGTTATTATGCTGTTGTAACTTCCGCGTCCATCTACATATCCCGCTGCACTGAACTCCGATCTCTGTTAGTTTGAGAGAGACCATACGGTCAAGATTCTTGCTACTGATTGGCTCAGGCAAGGTGATATTGTATGTATGTTATGTGCCTTCAAATACAGAAGGAGAGATGTAATAGAGAGAGAGCCTTTTTTACACATAGGTTGATTAAGATGTGTATTTATGTTAATAGAGTTGTGTGTGTCTACTTGCCAGTTTCGCTTATGTGTTTACTTTTCTAACTACTATTTTGGGCATGTAATCCAGCGTTACTTAAATAATGCTGAGGAAATAAGCTTCTTGAATATGCTACTTGTTGTACTAATAAAAAGCGTTTCATGTGACATTTCTAGACTGTTGTGCATATGTATAATGATCGTATTTTCTGTTTTTCTTTGCTTCACCAGTTTGCGCAACTCGGTCTCCATAATAGCGCGAACATACCGCCGTTCAGTAAGTGCTTGTGTTTCAACATTATCCACTATTATACTAGTATTATATACTATTGGGGTTTGTCGAATTTAAAACCAGATTGGCACAAGTGTCCTATTTTTTATTCTTTAACATGAAACATGTGCATAAGTAAACTTTTCTTCTGTTTCAAAAATGATATTTTTGATGGTGTTCCACACAACACATGTTTCAGGAGTTTTGGGAGCAACCCTTGTAACTCTAGAGATGACGAATATATTTTTTTGCAATTAAATTACTACATTCTAAATCTTATTTAAACACCAAATTCAGTTGTCAGGGTCTACAGGTGTGAAGGATACCCTGATTATCTGAGCAAATGCTTTTAATAACAGACACTCAGCGCGAGTAACTAACACTAACAATAACCGACTCAGGATTGAACCAAACAGGAAGACTATGTATATGCAGAGACCTAAACAGGAACAGCTGGCCAGTGTTACTTCTGTTCCATAACATTGACATCAAATTAGACTATATTTTATCTAAATGATTTTGCAATTTCCCTCCCTTCTTTATGTTAACAATGTGCACATCTAGGCCTAAAATAAAGTAACTTTCACAAGGTCTTAATGAGACAGAAAATAATTCCATTTTGTTCCTTTTATTTTCAGTATTACATTTACATTTATCCATTTGGCAGACACTTTTATCCAAAGTGACTTACATTGACATTCTAATCAGTTCTTGTTTTCCCTGGGAATTGAACTCATGACCTTGGCGTTGCAAGCACCACACTCTACTGTTTGAGCCACAGGAAAGTATTACAAGTTATTTATTTTTTACAATTTTAGCTCAATATTTGACTTGAGCCTATACACTGAGAGTTTAAAAATATTCTAAGCATCTGGTGGAGGCAAACAAAGAAATCTGACTTTGAAAATCATAGAAAGTGACTAAATAAAGGACAAAGATCTTAAGTGTAGCCCGAGCCCTTCTTTACTTTGCAGTCATCCTTCTTCTGGTACGCCTCCTCTTTTTACCTGCGGTTCCCTTGGCATTACAGTATCTTGACACAAAGATATCTTTGTGCTGCAAGCATTCACAAAGTGCTCAGCGTTTCGGCATCAAGTTCTCTCATCAGGGAAGAACAACAAGGGCACAGAGAAGGGATTATACCTCTTGCTCTCCTCCAATGCCATCAGGGCGAACAGAAAGAGAGAGGGAGGGAGGGAGGAGAGACAGGTGTGCTCAGTCTGTAATGAACCCAGTATTATAGGATCACCCTAAGACAGGCATGGATTACGTCAGTTTTCATTAGTATTAATAGCATTGCTTGTGCATTCCTCAATCAACAGCCCATGACCGTGAACGCATTTGGGACTGTTACTCAAACTTCAGTACTATAGTAAAGTCAAGTATTTCTGTCATAGCTGTGCATTTCGCCGCTTGAATCAGTCTCTATCTGTCCATCGCTCCCCTCTTTCCGTCAGAGCCAATCCGTCGTAAGCGGGAGGAGTCCCACCGGCGGACCTCGAGGGACGGGCGGAGGGGTTTTATGAGTCCGGCGGGTCCGAGGTCCGGTGGGGGGTGGTTATCGGGGTTGTGGTCTCCGGTAGAAGCGAGCGACATGCTCCCTCCTCAGAGAAACACGGGCCGGGAGCGGAGAGCGTTTCCCTGGCGGACCGCATCGCCGTGGACCACGTAAGTCAACTCAACATTTCAAAATAGAGATGCTTCAATACAACTTCACTCTTTCTTATCGTCTTCGTCGTGGGAAATTGAGAGTTTAAGTGAGGTTTGAGCGATAGCGTCGAGTCAAAATGTTCCCGTTACGGTCGCTTCGCTCCATCTCTCGTGCGCGAGCGCGATCAATTATTCCGGAGCGAGTGCGCGCGTTCCTCCTAAAACTCCTCACCGCTCCTTCATTGGGTTTCAACAAACCTAGTTTCATTCAGTCTCATTCAAATAGGAATATTAGAGAGTTTTAATTATGTTATTTCATGCCATGGATATTAAAAACATGTTGAATGTAGCCTACATTTTTAAACTACTGTTTTATCAGCTAGAATTGTATGTTAGCGAATCCAGTTTATCTATCTATCTATCTATCTATCTATCTATCTATCTATCTATCTATCTATCTATCTATCTATCTATCTATCTATCTATCTATCAACGAGATAGATTGAGAGAGAGAGAGAGAGAGAGAGAGAGAGAGAACAGTTCAACTTCTTTCAGAGGTTGAGCAGAAAGCTCATGTTACTTGAAGTGAACTTCCAAATTACTTAAAATAACATGGAAACTGTGCTCTACTGTGTTCACTTTTACTGTTTATTTCTTTGATATTTAATACGCCGTTGTGCATTTAAGCAGAAGCAATAAT
Organism: Rhodeus uyekii; assembly: GCA_037043235.1. Classification (NCBI taxonomy): domain Eukaryota; kingdom Metazoa; phylum Chordata; class Actinopteri; order Cypriniformes; family Acheilognathidae; genus Rhodeus; species Rhodeus uyekii. The sequence goes on from JAWRVZ010000203.1 coordinate 477,852, forward strand.
TCGTATGCATGTAAAGGCTGTTGAAGCAGCCGGCTTCGACCAGATGTTCATGTTGAGAAGTTACTAACACGGTTTGTGATCATTGATGTATCCATTAATAATTTCTCTTAGGGAAGATGCTTTCTTTTATTCACTCTTACAACTTGCTTGAAGAATCATTTTGGAAATCTGTTTTGTTTTGTGTGCATATGTGGTATAAATGTGAGGAGAGAAGAGGTTGGACACTCTATTCCAGATGTTTCTGTGGCCTGAGGAAAAGTGAGGTTTAGTTAAAGAGTTTTAATTTTTTCCTCATGTTTGCATGTTTTTTTTCTGTCTGTGTAACCACAGCCGTCACCAAATCATTATGTGGAAGGAAAAAAGTGAAACAATGACCGTATTATATTGCTTTAGGTCAAAACATGTTGATTTTATTCAGCACTATAAACATGTTTGTATGCATATTGTTTAAAACCTAAAAATACTTTATATTAAGTCTTTATATTACAGCTATTGCTCATAAAACGTTTTACAGTATTGCAATTGTTTATGAGATTATATAAAATCTATTAGAGAGATAAATTCAGGCAGGCCACTAGAATAGTTTGAAGATGGTTAGTCATCTTTTGATAAATTAAACGCACATGTTCCTTGCTTTAATTACATTTGAGTCAAGATGGTTCTCATAAAGCTTTGTTTCACATACTTTTGTTAGAAAATAAGTTTAGAGTTGCAACCTTTTATCAATGGTTTATTAATTCAAACAGAATCTTAATCTTAGACCATGAAAATTTTGTGAACTGGATCTCTTGTGCTTTGCTTTGAAGACAAAACATTTAATTAGGCAAAGATGTCTGTCACATTTAAAAATGTTTAAATGACCCCCTCAAAATGTTTATATTGCCATAGAAAAGCATTCTGGTGCTTGAATATAATATGTACTGCTTTTATGAATTTACTTGGATCTTGAACAGTTTAGCTGGAGTTTAGACGTTCAGAACTGCTGTTTCCGCATAGGGTGGTTTCCTTGGTTTGAGGCAAAACATTCTCTCTCTCTGTCTCTGTCTTGGTCTCCGTCTCTCCCTGTGTGAGACTTGATGAAAATGCAAGTCAATGACAGCAGCAGTCTAATTTTAACCTGGCAAATGACTATCTGTAATTCATTGCTTATCTGTAATATGACTCAAACCAAGAAATGTATACTGTGGCCAAGTAAAAAACACAGAAGGGGGCAAGAAGGCCGGGAGGAGGAGGATAACATTGCTTAACATTGCACCGATCGACGCATGCCCTCTAAGGATCACATTCTTTCCAATTTTGCAACCTGCCAATTGAACTGCAATGGAAAATGAATACTCACAAAGTCCCTTCAGGTGAAACCATGGTAAATTCAGACTTAGGTGTAAAGTATAAGATATCCTGCTTTAAGAAAAGGAGCAACTAGTGGGAACAAAGTATTTTAAATGTAGGGAATGTAGTTATTTTATATTTGTATACAGTAATCCCTCACCACTTCGCGGTTCAAGTTTGAAAAAATGTAAAAATACCGCCATATCACCAGCCGTATTGCAGAAAACAGCGTTGCTTCATCATGATGAGAGAGAAACGGTTTCCTAGGATGCCAGACAAAGAGACAAACTCTCTCAGAGGCTTTGTACACGCCCACAGCACTCAGACAAGACATGTGATTGGTTCCCAGCGCGAGATCGACCAATGAGAGCACGAGTGGAGTGGGAGCCTCTTCGTCTCTCTCAGAAGCAAATGTTGACGATCCAGCGCCGATATCTGACAATGGGGCGCTTCCCGAACTGATTTAAAGGCCTCATTATACAAGTGCAGTAACACCACCATCAACATCATCATCACATTCATGAACCGCACAGATTTGTCATCATCGTCATTACTGGAGTCAAGTCTAAAGATACTAAAGTTATTGATAAGTAGAGCACCATAATACGTATCGTATGAGAGAGAGAGAGAGAGTAAATGTATAATATTAAGGTTTTATAATTAAATAGATTTAATTAATATATATATAAAGTATAAATATACATATTTTAAACATTTTTGTATCTACACACACACACACATATATGGAAATTCCTAGCCTATCACTATTTCTCTCTCTCTTTCTGTCTGTATGTCTTTCTATCTCTCTCTCTCTTTGTTTTTCTATCACTCAGTCTCTCTCTCTCTCTGATTTAATGCTTGAACGTTCTGCATTGGTAGCGTTTTGGGAAACTGGGAAAGAAACAGTTCCTAGTTTATTTCCTTGAGAAACCTAGCAAGAAATGTTCTTTGCATCCCGGACACAAGTGCACCATCAGTGAGAACGTTCAGACTTTGTGGTCAGATTTTGGAGGAAAGATGTAGGCTACCTAAACCTTCGTCAGTCAGCGACACATTTTGTTCTTGCATGGATGCTTAAAAACAGATTTATTTTAGAAATCTAGCTAGTAAGCCAACATTTTTTTTTTTATTCGTATGGCTTGCAATTTTGAATTACTTTAGCCTGTTTTTTTGTGACATTTATTTTACTTTGTTGACAGCAAACAAAAATAAGAAATTAAATTCTTGTGTAGGCAGCATTTTATATTTGTTTTCTGTAATCACGCGCTCTTTCTATACGGAAAATTTAAAAGTAAGATTGGGAAGATAATCATCATACGCATAGCATTCTGGCATATTCAAATGCACAGTTGTTATATTACTGTGATGACAAACATTGTAAAGACACTGACCACAATGGTTAGATGGTCTACGACTACATTAACTCCTTTTTCAAATGATCTCCCACTCTGTTCAGCTACGCTGGACATGCACACATTGAACTTGCACTTTTCACTTTGTATCTCCCTGTTGTTGTTGTTGTTTTTTATAAAGAGCCTTTGGGTCTTTCTGAACTGTGTGTTTACAGGTGTGTGAGAGTCACGTGTTGCAGTCGGCTGCGGTTTATGTGGTTCGCTCTGATGGTCCTGACTGTCCTCTGTGTGGCGCTGCAGATGCTGGGAGTGGTCCGACCGGCCAGGTTGAGCATGTTTTATGAAAAATAAATAGTAACTTTGGCTACGTCTACTTTTTTCTTTCAAAACACTCCTCATCGTTGTGTCAAAACAAATCAAAAATTGTTTAAATTGCATTACTGTTCATGCATAAAATATAATAAAAGTATCTCACCACTTACTGGTATATCCATGTCACACTCAAAATTGCTTTTCCACATATGTTGTTATAGTAATAATAATAATATCTATCTAGTACTTGGCATACAAAAATACAGTCATGAAGAGCTTTACTCAATATATACGAACAGGTATACGTAATAAAACACAAAAGATCCAAAAAACACACAAAAGACTTGGCTGGCCGACTTGTATGCAAGAGAGCAAGTTTCCATCTGCTTCCTCATCCTCTGCTTAGATGCTGGGGACCCTTTCCTGGGAGACCCAAAACATACAGACAAACAGCTGATCAGATTTACGCCTCAGGGCAGCTCTGTGGACGCAAGCCATTACTAGGAAAAGCATATTCTTTCCTGTTCTGGATTCTGAAAGGAGGGAGGACAGAAGAACTGCAGTAAAATAGAGGGATGAGTCTAATAGGTAGGCCCTCTCAGAAGCCAAGTCCACAGATCTCCCGAGGATAGCCACCGAAGAGGGACATAGGGTCCGAGAACCAAATTCAGCCTGGCTGAAATGGGGCTACTAACAGAAGATGGACCCATCCTCCCGCCAAACTCTCTCCAGAACTCCCGAGAGCAGAGTTATCAGGGGAGAAGCATTCAGACATAGCCTCGGCCACGTCTGCCCCAGTGGAGCTGGATACGTGAGGTAGAGCAAATTCTTGAGACGCAAATAGGTCTACTTCTGCCTGGCAGTAAATCCTGCTTATCTGTTTCACCACCTGGAGGTGGATTCTCCATTCCCAGGGCCTCATCCCATGCCTTCTCCCTGGTTTTGGCATCCAGGTATATAAGCTGCTCTTAGAAACTTTGTGTTGAAAAAGGATGGAGACGTATGCGTCCTTGAGATCTGTTGTGACAAACCACTCCTCAGACCTGATTTGTGGAAGTATTTGTAGTGGAATTTGTCAGTGTTTTGAACTTTAGCTTTTTACTGAATTATTCAGTTTGTGCAGGTGTAAAAACAGATGCAACTCCCCATCCTTCTCCACATACAGTGCTTACTGAAAAGCTGTTTAGTTTGGGTGTGTTTTACAGTTTCCTGGTCATGATGTCACCCGCTTCTGATGTTCCGTCACACCATTGGACTGATTTCACATGCTTTACGATGGAATCCTGCAGAGGCGTTCCCATGGGGTCGAATTCTCTGACACAGCGCAAGGGAACTTGCGTCTCATCTTGGGAATATTTTTTAATTAATAAAAACTTGATTGAAGCAATTTCTTGACTTAGTATTCAAAATGTAAAAATTGGCGTTGACGTACACACCCATAAGTATAACTGAAAATCATCTGCATGATTCAATTGTTGAAAAAATTAACAAAGATCCTGTTCTGATGTAGGTGAAAAATAATATAACACCTCGTTACAACATGATTGTTCAACAGTTTAAAAATTGAGTAATTGACAAGCTGTTTATGACATTATCCACAAAAGATTAAAAAATTAGTTGAATTAGTTGTCTATTGGAAAATAAGCAGCACTAGGCAGTGGGTGAAGCTAATCATCTATGGTTTTGAATAAAAACCCTCAATTATGGCAATTAGTAGTTATTAATTTTGAGAAATAAGCAGATCTTGCAACATTATCTTGCAGTCTTATGAAAATGCAGTAAAATACCCTTCAAATGATCATAAGGTTTTGTTGATTTCCATGCATGTTCTGACTTCCTGCATTCTCTTCTTTAATTACAAGAATCATTATTCATCCAAGGTACTTGATTTTTTGCTGACCCTGTACATATTTTGACTGGAGCAATTGAGCCTAATATTGAAGAACATAATTAAAACCATTTTACTGATCTGCTGTGGAGGCATCATAACCCCTGGAGGGGGTTATCAATTATACAAGTACAAAAATGTATTAAATCTATTTACAGTTTCACATGTAAAGGCACAGCTTTGGTAGGTACCCTTTATTCTTAGGGTTTTCTGCAAGTACTGTAATATCTAAAATAATATATAATAGTATGTAATAATATATAATAATATAATAATATGTAACTAGATAGAGGAAGTTTATTATATAAACTTCAGTTGGCTTGAGAAAGCCTAGCCTGAAAGTTTAAATTAGTTGTAAAAGCTTCAAGCTTGAAAAGTTTTGAGAGTTTTTCGCTAACAAGATTTATTTGGAGATTACTGATGATTCAGTTGGTCAGTGAGTGGCGCTGTTTCCCACACACAGAAGTAAGCAGCATTTTCTACAGTTATATTTGCAATCTTTGATATGTTTGCCAGTATTTCATAGTTGGTATGTAAAATAGAGGGATTAAACTTACTAATTAAAGTAAAAAATCGATTGTAGACCTGCAAGTCTTTTTTCAGGATTTTTTCAAAAATGTATATCCATTGCAATATGGATATACTAAAAAGTATTATTAAGAATAAAAAGTATTATTCACATAAGTGAAAACCGACCGTTGGGGATCAGTATTAGTAATTGGGGATTAGTATTTCTAGGCAGTTGCTAGGGTATTCAGAGTGGTTGCTAGGATGTTACTAGGTAGTTGTGAGGTGTTATGGGTAGTTTCTGTGTCAGTCTTAGCAAAATTTAACACTTAGCTAATCACTATTAGCATGTAGCTATTCACTGCTAGCATGTGTAGCATGTTGGAAGTCCATTTTGCTAGCATGAGTCAATAGACCCAACCCCCATGTCTCTACGATTTTCTGATGCAGAGATATAGGTCTGGCTAAACGGTTGCTAGGGTACTTTGTTTGGTTGCTAAGGAGTGGCTAAGCCTCTGCCATTGATGTAACTTCAAAGGCTGCTTGTCAGTATGAACGATATAAACCAACCACAACGCCTCTACGACATTCAGAACTGAAGATATCTCGCTTTGCATTTGGTTGCTAAGGTGCTCGATGATGGTTGCTAGGGTTTGGCTAGGAAGTGTTGAAAACATTGGTGATTGGCAGTTTGCCAGTTTGGGATGGGTTGCTAAGGTGCTCTAAATGGTTGCTAGGGCGTGGCTTAATAGCTTCACTGTGATCCTGAGACACTCATTGGTCGCCTGAGTAAAATGAGCCCTCCCCCTTGTCTCTGTGACGCTGTGCTGCAGAGCTATGTTCAATTCAAAATCCCTATGCATTTTGCCATAGTAGATGGTGTTTCTTGGGACAGCCTTCCCCATTCATCTCTATGGGGCAAATTTGGGCAGCTCTAGCACCCCTGGGGTGCAACTTTTACCCCATTGTGTGGTATGTTCTTACAGAGGCTGTCACCCTCTTCAAATGTGGCGAGTTTCGTCTTTTTACAAATTCCTCGCTCCGAGTTATTAATTGTCAAAGTTCGTCGCAATGTTAAGTCAATGCGATTTTTCGTCTGCTTTTTCGCCCCTGGGGCGAACATCGTACCCCCGATCCCTTACAAAACGATATAGCAACTCAAGTCAGAACAGGTCTGAAGTCTGAGCAGAGTTTAGTGGTTGTAGCTTTAAAGCTGTAGGAGGAGATTCTTTTAGAATTTTAGGTAAGAAGAAAAATAATAATAATAAGTTTAGATACAATATCACTAAGTTGGCTTTCTCAAGCCAACTTAATAATAGTATAGTGATCCTTGGTGGATCTTTCCTTAACACCCTTCATTCAGTCATATGCATGCACATCATTTTCAATATCATCATCATCATAGTTCAACCCTTCAACATCTCTAGTCAGTTTTTTGTGATTTTCCATTGCAGTTTTGTTAAAACTGTCGAATTGTCTAGAAGACATTTTCATGAATACGCTTGATACAGCTTTGTTAGCTAAGTTAGTAATACAGTTCATCAAACAAGGTATCAACATTAATATAAGTAGACCAATACAAACTACTGGCACTATTGCTGTAATTACCCATTTTACCCATCCTTGTAGCCCGAAAAACCAACCATCCATTACAGATGACATATCAGCAGGTGTAGAAATCGCTTGTTTCATGTGTTCAATTATACTTGTGACATTCTTGTCTACATCGGGTAAGTTGAAGCAACAAGAAGTACCTAGCATTTTACAAACTCCACCCTTCTCTGCAGTGAGCATGTCTAACACCAGTCTGTTCTGAATTACAGCTTCTCTTATTCCCTTAAGCTCCTGATTAAGTAATTTTAACGCATCTCCAGTTTCGTTTGCTAGTCTTAACACTTGCCAAGCTAAACCATTGATTTTTAGAAGGCTTGCTGCTGTTCCACCACCTAGAAATAGAGACCACCCCGTCATTGCTGGCCTACTAGTCCACGGGTCCCATAATTTGGTACCTTGATACATAAGTGGCATTTTTCCCTCTAAATCTCTTTTTGCCCATGTTCTAGGATGTTCTCGTTTTTCGTTTGAAACATATATGGCCGTGCCTGTATCTAAAATGGCTGGGTAGTAACACCAAAATCAACCATGAGGTAATGTTTGATACGCAGTCTGCCCACACACCCATACAGTACCTGCTGTAGTTATATCTAACTTACTGGCATTAAAAGGACATGGAATAGTCATATTTTCTACTCTACAATCGACGTTGTTTTTGTTTAACTCCATTTTACAGTATGAGTGTCCTACATATAATAAGAAAATATTTTTGTAACAAGACTTCTACAGACGCAAATGTCTCCTACCTGTGGTTTTACAGCCCAGGAATGGTCGAGTCCTACTGTTAGATGGCTTTCTGGGTTCTTACAATTCTTATTTGGCCCAGTGTACGTGTCATTGTTGTCTATGGCTTCTTTTATTTTAATCAGATCCCACATTGAACATGGAATTAAATCTACCAGATTTTCTGTACTCCTACTTCTAACAGGTTGTGCTTTCCAATTTCTGTCCATCTGCAAACACCACCAGCACGAATCATTAACCTGGAGTTCTTCTCTTTGCAATATGCTTAACATGCATGCTTTGTTACCTTCGCACTGAATTCTAGCCTGCAGTACTGCCATGTCAGCATCTCGTAGATTGTATTGTTGTTCTAGCCATTGATCTTCCTCTTTATCTACACTAGTAGTATCTATTAAAAGAGCTAGATTTTCGTCTTCTTCAGGAGGTTCAATCATGGTTATATCTATGGGTACATAAGTATCTGTTCCCTCTGTCCACCATGCACAGAAATATCTACCTTCCCACGCTTCAGCTTTGTTTCCTGTCTTAAGTGTTACCTGCAGTTTACTCTTATAGTTTTCGGTGATTCCTTTGATGTCAAATAGGTTCCATCTATCTTTAAACCTATCCCAGTTCCCTGTCAACCCGCCGTCTAAGGCTTCTTGGTTGCCCCCATAAATATCAGCATTGTGACACGGATCTTTACAGAAATACATGGCTCTACCCCACTTTCTTATGCCAACTGGGTTGTTATAGTCTCCTGCTGCGGAAATAGGATCACATACAATGGAAATTTCATTATTTTTACCCCTTATCATTTTGACATGTATGGCATTACCATCTGATGTTATTTCATTTCCAAGGCATATTGCCAGACTAATTAGAAGGATAAAGCTGTGTAACATATTGCCACTTAGTGGCTCTCTGCCAAGCCTCATGACTTTGTTGAGTAAATGAAATCAAACCAGTCTTTCTGTGAATTTCAGGTCTTAAAGCTGGTCTTGTAGTGATGATCAGTCCTGTGATACCGCTACCGTTTTCTCCAAATCGCCAAAGTTCTGTGCTGAATGTTCTCACCACTCCCAAAACAGACGGGTCAGCTCTGCAGATTTCCTCGTCCCTCGGCCACCGATCCCGTCCAAGCACTTGCCAACCAGCCGGCTGACACGCCCAAGTTGTAAATGGTGTCTGTCGTTGTTCTTGCGTTGTTATTGGGATGGCTCTTCCTTTACAGTTTCCGGCATCTTCCGACAGTGTGTCCCATAGATCCAGGTTGCCCTCTCAGCTACCTTCACCGCCGTGTGGGTCACTAGCAGCACCTGGAATGGCCCAAGCCAACGCCTCTGCTTCCAATGCTTCCGCTTCAGGTCCTTCACGAAAACGTAGTCCCCTGGCCTGATATCGTGCAGAGGTCCTTCTGCTGCCACTGGAAATGCTGCTTTAACCTGTTGGGTGACATTAGAGAAAACCTTACCCAGTTCAACACAATACTGTAACATGTCATGTTCACACAAAGTGGTGTCAGGTATTGGTCTAGGTTTTTGTGGTTCCCAGCCCATATGAGGAGGACGCCCAAAAAGAACTTCAAAGGGAGAAAGGTTTGACCTTCCCCTTATCCTCATTCTCATATATGTTAGTGCTATTGGTAGTGCTTTTGTCCAGGCCAACCCTCTTTGTTCACATATTTTTACCAATTTATTTTTCAGGGTACCATTTTCCCTCTCCACTGCTCCTCCTGATTGTGGATGGTAGGAGCAATGGTATTTCCAGGAAGTTCCTAAGAATTTTTCCACAGCTTTAATAGCTTCGTTGACAAAATGGCTTCCATTGTCACTTGATATTTTCTCGGGGATGCCCCATCTGGGCACAATCTCTTGTAGAATCAGTTTTGCCAACCCTTTGGCATCTGCTTTAGTGGTGGGTATTGCTTCGACCCATTTTGAAAACATGTCGACTGCCACTAAACAGTATTTCTTCCCTTGTGAGGGTGTTAGCTCAATGTAGTCTATCATCAAATGTGAAAATGGTCTATCTGGGCTGGGATGCCCCACCTGTTTCATTACCTGACCCCGTCCTATATTGTTGGCGGCGCAAATGCCGCATCTGCTGCAATATTCAGCTGCCACTGTGGAAAAACCTTTTGTGAACCATTTTTGTTTTATAACAGTCAGCATTCCCCCTTTTGACACATGGTCCAACCCATGTGTCAATTTTGCATATGCCTGAAAGAAATGAGAAGGTAAACAAGGTTTTTCATTTGGGCCCAACCAGAGTCCGTCTTTGAAGATACAGCCTGCTGCTTTCCATTTGAGTTTATCTGTTGGGGAAGAAAATTGTTGCATTAGTTGAACATTGCCCATTTTAGTTTCTTCATCAAACCTGGCTGTATTGTAATCGAAAGGGAGCGTGGCGGCCGTTTTCGCTGCCACGTCAGCTGCCCTGTTTCCCATGGAAACATCGTCTTGACCTGTAGTGTGAGCTTGGCATTTACAAACCGCTATTGCTGTTGGAAGCAATATGGCTTCCAGAAGATCTTTGACAAGGAGATGGTTTAAAATCGGCTTTCCATCTGCTTTGAGGAATTTTCTGTGTTTCCACAGAGCACCAAAATCATGCACAACACCAAAAGCATAGCGTGAATCAGTGTAGATTGTTACGCTTTTCCCTTCTGCCAATTTGCAGGCTGCAGTTAGAGCAACCAGTTCAGCGGCTTGTGCTGAGTATGAGGCAGGGAGGGGGTGTGCTTCCAAAATCTCATGTTGGTTTACAACAGCATAACCAGCCCTATTTTTGCCTTGTTCATCCCTACTGGATGATCCATCCACAAATAACACCATATCAGGGTTTGACAGGGCCTCATCTTTAAGGTCCACCCTGGGTGTGCACACTTCTTCCAAAGCCGAAATACAGCAGTGAGGTTCACCGTCACCTTCAATAGGAAGAAGTGTAGCTGGATTTAAAATGTTGCATCTTTTGACAGTGATATTTGGCATTTCCAATAAGGCAAAATTGTATTTGAGCCAACGAGCATTTGACAGATGAGATGTCTTTTGTTCCAATAATATCATGGCTACTGCATGGGGGACCAACAGAGTAAGGGGAGTAAAACCCACAAATTCGCTGGATGCCATTACCGCTCGTTCTGCAGCGGCCACTGCTCTTAAGCACATTGGCAGACCTCTGGCAACCGCGTCCAGTCTAGACGAAAAATATGCCACTGGTCTAAGTTTGCCCCCATGATCCTGTAATAAAACAGAACACATGTAACCATTTCGTTCGTCAACTGTTTGAGTAAAAGGCTTGTCAGGGTTAGGAATACCTAACGTTGGAGAAGTTTGCAGAGTTTGTTTCATTTTTAAAAATGTTGAATCAGCCTCTTTTGTCCATGTTAATTTCTCATTCGCTGCCATCCTGTTCCCATAAATCATAGCCGCTAAGGGAGCTTCTATTTCACTATAGGCAGGAATGAATGTCCTACAGTAAGAAGTCATGCCCAGAAAAGACATAATTTGCTTTTTTGTGCACGGCTTAGGAATATTCTGGATAGCTGAAACGCGTTTGCTGGACAGTGATTTACCGTTTGGGGTCAGGACATGTCCCAAAAATGTGATGGTAGTCTGATTTATAGCTACCTTAGAAGGATTTACCTTGTGCCCCTTTTTGGCCAAATGAGTCAACAATAAGATGGAAGCCTCCATACAAATAGCTGGGTTAGGGCAACACAAAAGCAAATCGTCAACATATTGCAGTAAGATCTACTGGCAAGATCAAATCCTCTAAACTCTTTTTCAAGGCTTCATTGTAGATAGTAGGACTTTCGCAATATCCCTGACACAGTCTGGTAAATGTTTAGGACTTTCCGTTAAAATTGAACGCGAACCAGAATTGGGAGTCAGAATGTATCGGTACGCTGAAGAATGCATTAGAAATATCTACAACCGTATAGCATGTGGTTGAAGCTGGTATCTGCGAGAGAATTGTGTAAGGGTTTGGCACATTCTGAGCTCTTGGCTGTACTGCTGCATTGACAGCCTGTAAGTCTTGAATAAAACGGTTGGCTGACCCTTATCTCTAATATTTTTCACAGGAAAAATTGGTGTTCTCACAGGAGAATCAGAACATTCTATAATCACTCCCTTGTCTAACAGCGCATTAAACACAGGAGTGATACCATCAATTGCTTCTTGTTTGAGAGGATATTGTATCTTTTTAGGTCTATAGTCCCCTTTTGGCGTGATATGAACAGGGTCACATCCTTTTATTCAACCAACGTCGTACTTATCTTTTGCCCATAAGCTGTCTGGCACGGTTTCTAGCCCTTTAGGAATTTTGTCAAAAATCTTGTCCAGTCGTGTCAATTGGGTCTCGATTGAGTCGTCAATCATCATTATTGTTCTCTGTCCTGTCCATGATTCATTGCATGCTTGTTTATACCAACCAGTACTGGCACTTTGATAGATTTGTCTAGTCGTTTAGTTCTCTAAATTTTTGGATGAATTGACCTGCATCTTTCCACTGTGCTTTTAGTGGTTTTGAAAGAGAAATGTGTGGTCGTGCGTTGGCTATGTCATAAAATTCTTTTTGAAGCTCTGTCAATTTTATGCCAACCACGCACCACTCATTACTCCAGTACAGACAATCAGACATCAATTCTTCAATTTCCATTGCCCCCCATCGCTGCGCAAATTCATTGTCCAGTTCATTGCTGACATGGGCTGTACAATGTAGATCTGCTTCGACCATGAAGTCAGCGGTCGGTTTAACTCTATCCTGTGCCTTTATGGTCAGACCTGAATTTGGGGTCAGCCATTCATACACAAACAACTCAGCAGATTTAGAGAGCAACCGCATATCAGCAGTGAGACCAGACTCATCACAGTAAATATTCACATGCAATTTACATAGCAAATCTCTTCCCAATAGATTACACGGGCATGTCTGAGTGATCAGGACTTCGTGTTCAAATGATTTTCCATTAATCATGCACGTCAAAGGAGTGGTATAAGGTTCTTCAACCACATGTCCTGTGGCGCTTCGAGATGAAGCCCACTTTCCTGACAATGATATTGGCTGGGGTAATTCTGTTTCAATAATTACTGAAATTGTGGCCCCTGAATCTAGCAAGAATGTTATGGGAGTATTTTCTACCATAATCTCTACCAAGGGCAGAGAAGCATGGGGGCGGAAAAACACATCAGCAAGCATTTCTTCATTGCAAGGAGCGAGAGAAAAAGAGAAAGAATTTGGACAATACTCATCTGCTTTTGGATGGACAGGGCCCCCGTTGCTCACCGCCTCCCCGTTTCAATCCGCTTGATCTTGCTCCCGTCCTTTGTTTTTCGTGGCTTCAGAACATTCATTACGCCAGTGTCCTGTTTTACCGCAGTTAAAACATTTGTCTGAGTCAGAGGCTGGTCCTCGATTTTGTCCACCTCGTCCTCTTCCCCTTCCTCTTCCCCTTCCCCTGCCTCGTTGTTGTCCAGACATATTTACCAGTGCCAGTTGTAGTTCTTTGTCCGACTTGCGTCCTTTTGCTTTTTGTTGTTCTTTGAGGATGGATTGGTTATGCGTGGCATGTCGTCTTATTTCTGACAGCGATGCCATTGACCATCCAACACATGACTTTTTTGTTGCTTTGGCGATCTCTCCGTCCAGACCTTCCAGAAAAAGTTGTTTCAAATAGTCATCATAAGGGTCGTTTCCAGGCTGAGCTCCGTCGACTGATGGTGATCTTGGAACCATTCCACTATATCTGTCAAACAGTTCTTTTAGCCTGCAGAAATATTCCTCTGTGGTTTCGCCGTCCTTTTGTTTGCACTGCTTGACTTTTTCAATGTCCATTTGTGCTGGAAATGCAGTTGTGACCTGTGTCTTGAAAGCTGTGAGTTTGTCTTTGTATGTTGCGTTGTCGGCATGCGACCAGGTCGGATGTCTCAGTTGATCTGCCGCTGGCCATTTGCCATTTAGTTTGGACATAGCCACAGCTCCGTATTTCAGTTTCATTAGTCTCTGCAGTTCAGTCATGGTGGGACGAAATTCTTGACAAAAGATTCCAATTCATCTGCCAATTTTGCTCCACCCACCTCTATTGAAGACAAGTGTTCAGCTGCTTCCTTGAGTTCGGCAGCAGTCCAAGCTCGCTGAACCAGCATCGTGGCTCCCTCTCCTCCTGCCACCTCTATCATCGGCATCCTTTCTTCAGTTCTTTTCCCAGTTTTTGTTTCGTCCTCATCAGTTTCGTTCTCTTCCCCGTATTTGCGTGAGGGTTCGCTGTATTGCAGGACTTGTCGGTCCCTTTTGCCTCGCGGTGGGGTCACGACGTGAGTCAGTTGACTTTTGAATGTCTTTTTAACCTTTGCTGATGGTTTTGCTGAATAGCTGGGAGGAGGTTCAGATGGAGCGCTTGGTCCCGCTGCTGGACCATACGTCCGTCCACTGCGTGTTTTGTATTCCTCATCGTCGTCATCGTTGAAGGGAGGTGGATGGTGTCTTGTTGGGTCAGGGTCAGGGTGCAGGTCGGTAAAACTTGGCTCTTCGCGTCGTTGTTGGCGAGGATTGTTAACGGGAGGGCGGCGAGCCGGATGGCACATGTCCTCCTCCAGCCTGTGTTTATCCACTCGAACAAAACGATCATGTGTGGAGACAGAAGAACAAGAGACACATTCAGTTTTTAACTCTACTTTTTCCTTCCTATCTTCATCACATTCAGTCTTTAACTCATGCATTGCTTTTTCTGCTTTTTCTTTCCTATCTTCATCTGATTCTAATGGGGCAATTGCTTTACATATCTGTTTTTGTTGTCTTGTAATTGCCTCAGCCAACCAAATGTCAATTATCCTACCATCATTGGTATGGTTTTCCCTCTCTTTTTTCTTTACCTCACGAGTGAGCCAATTTTTCTTTGTGGCTTCTAAATTTGATACACTCAAACGTCCCCTGAATCCATATTGATTCATTAAATAATCAACTCGTGGATGCCACCACGTTCCATGCTTATCAGTCATTATTTTAAAGCACCCTTTCGAGAAGTCCACCTCTGAATCATTTTTTGAATTGTCATTACCCATGATTTTCTTTCTTTACTAAATTACTCTTTCCCCTCTTTTTTTTTTTTTTTTTTTTCAAATCCGCGTGGTCACCCTGCCTTTATTCGTCAATAAAGGTCTTTTTGACCCTTTTGGATCCCGTGTGGTCAACACGCCTGCCTTTATCCATCAATAAAGGTCTTTCTGACCCTTTTTTGGATCCTGCGTGCTCAACACGCCCTGCCTTTATTCTACAATAAAGGTCTTTTGCGACCCCTTTGGATTTCTCTTAGTAACTTTAGTAAAGACAAAATATCTCACCGTTTTGTGCTTGAATCTTGGTGAGTTCTTTTCCAGGATTGCGTCTGCCTAGGCCGTCGTGACGGTTCAGACAATCCTCCTTCCCTTAATGATGGGGGTTAGAGCCACAGATCTTTGTCTTGGGATGATCAGTCAATTGTCCTCCTCACGACGGTCATCAGCTTTGCAATCCCATCCCTCGTCGCCAGTTTGTGGTGGAAATTCGTTTCCTAAATGTTTATCAATAAAGCACAAGTGAGATTCTCGAAAGGTATAACAATCTTAAAGCTTTATTTCTTGCAAGAAAGGCATTCACACACAGAGACAACGTCTGAGCATGTGAAGGCAAAGAGCAAAAAGTTTCATTACTTTTTATACAGTTTTTAAGCCCCCACCTTTGCTACTTCTAAGATCAGCTCGTCACGCTTAGTGGCTAAACACAGTATGTATTCTTCATGTACTAGGTACAGTTTGGATCTGTGCTTGCTAGCAACACACAACAGAAACAGAACTTTCAGTTATATTGATAAGCTTGCTTACGTCTAAGGATAAGGATTAATACGTGTATATACTTTCTAAAGATTAATAAGTACATAAGAAATAAAATTTCTATCACAGTGTGTTTTACAGTTTCCTGGTCATGATGTCACCCGCTTCTGATGTTCCGTCACACCATTGGACTGATTTCACATGCTTTACGATGGAATCCTGCAGAGGCGTTCCCATGGGGTCGAATTCTCTGACACAGCACAAGGGAACTTGCGTCTCATCTTGGGAATATTTTTTAATTAATAAAAACTTGATTGAAGCAATTTCTTGACTTAGTATTCAAAATGTAAAAATTGGCATTGACGTACACACCCATAAGTATAACTGAAAATCATCTGCATGATTCAACTGTTGAAAAAATTAACAAAGATCCTGTTCTGATGTAGGTGAAAAATAATATAACACCTCGTTACAACATGATTGTTCAACAGTTTAAAAATTGAGTAATTGACAAGCTGTTTATGACATTATCCACAAAAGATTAAAAAATTAGTTGAATTAGTTGTCTATTGGAAAATAAGCAGCACTAGGCTGTGGGTGAAGCTAATCATCTATGGTTTTGAATAAAAACCCTCAATTATGGCAATTAGTAGTTATTAATTTTGAGAAATAAGCAGATCTTGCAACATTATCTTGCAGTCTTATGAAAATGCAGTAAAATACCCTTCAAATGATCATAAGGTTTTGTTGATTTCCATGCATGTTCTGACTTCCTGCATTCTCTTCTTTAATTACAAGAATCATTATTCATCCAAGGTACTTGATTTTTTGCTGACCCTGTAAATATTTTGACTGGAGCAATTGAGCCTAATATTGAAGAACATAATTAAAACCATTTTACTGATCTGCTGTAGAGGCATCATAACCCCTGGAGGGGGTTATCAATTATACAAGTACAAAAATGTATTAAATCTATTTACAGTTTCACATGTAAAGGCACAGCTTTGGTAGGTACCCTTTATTCTTGGGGTTTTCTGCAAGTAATGTAATATCTAAAATAATATATAATAGTATTTATAATAGTATGTAATAATATAATAGTATGTAATATCTAAATACTTTTAATACAAATGTCTTTTATTAAGTGACTGGGTAATATTAAAAAAAAATATCCACTACATGATCATCAGCTCTGTTTACATAAAAATTAAAATCCCGCTGTCACGGACTCTGCCACACTCCTCCCACTCGTTCCCAGTCACTCAAACACTGATCACCTGAACCTGTCCCCAATTACAGTCACTGTATCACCAGCCCTCACACCGCAACCATTGTCTGACTCATCTCAGCACACATAGACTGTCTCCAAGAGATTCTCTCTGTCCGTTCCTTTCGAGAAAGACTCCTTCCGTGTTCTCCAAGACTCTTTATTGCCTTCCACATCCAGATAAGCTACCTCAGTCTGTCATTTACGCTACCCGCTGCACTCTGTCACCAGTTCACTGTTACTTCGTGCCCTGTTCTAATAAAGTTTCCATTGAACTTTCATCTGTGTCTGCTTCTCTATCATGACACCCCCAAATTAATCGTCATACCATAGTTAAGAACTAAATCAGAGAGCATTGCAGACAATTACTAAAATTAGTATTAAAACTAATTTTACAACTGTGACGGATTTTGGTCCACTCATCTTTGCAGTATTGTCATAATTCAGCCACATTGGAGTGTTTTCGAGCATGAACTGCCTTTTTAAGGTCATGCCACAGCATCTCAATAGGATTCAGGTCAGGACTTTGACTAGACCATTTCAAAGTCTTAGTTTTGTTTTTCTTCAGCCATTCAGAGGTGGACTTGCTAGTGTGTTATGTGTCATTGTACTACTGAAGAACCCAAGTTCGCTTCAGCTTGAGGTCATGAAAAGGTGGCCAGACATTCTCCTTCAGGATTTTTTAGTAGACAGCAGAATTAATGTTTACGTTTATCACAGCAAAGATTTCAGTTTTAAATACAACTCAGTAAATAAAATGGAAATAATTTAATGTTCTTTGGGCGGCCTGGTACCATTTGGTTGGGGACCACTGATCAAGATGATTTCTGGCAAAAATGAGACAAGCATTAATGTTCTTTTTACTCAGTAGTTGTTTTCATCTTTGAACTTCCATGCAGGCTGTTTTTGCCCAGTCTCTTTCTTATGGTGGAGTCACGAACACTGACCTTAACTGAGGCAAGTGAGGCCTGCGGTTCTTTGGATGTTGACTCTTTTGTGACATCTTGGATGAGTCATCACTGCACTCTTGGGGTAATTTTGGTCGGCCAGCCACTCCTGGGAAGGTTCACCACTGTTCCATGTTTTTGCCATTTGTGGATAATGGCTCTCACTGTGATTCACTAGAGTCCCAAAGCTTTAGAAACGGCGTTATAACATTTTCCAGACAGAAAGATCTCAATTACTTTCTTTCTCATTTGTTCCTGAATTTCTTTGGATCTAGGCATGGTGTCTAGCTTTTGAATATATTTTGGTCTACTTCACTTTGTCAGGCAGGTCCTATTTAAGTGATTTCTTGATTGTGAACAGGTATGGTACTAATCAGGGCTGGGTGTACTAGAGAAATCACTTTCTCTGGGTGTGATAAACCAGTTATGTTTTATCAGGGGGAAACACATTTTCACACAGGGCCATGTAGGTTTGGGTTTTGTTTTCCCTGAATAATAAAAATTAAAAAACGACATTCTGTGTTATATTTGACTAATATTTAATTTAGTTTGATAATCTGAAACATTTAAGTGTGACAAACATGCAGAAGAAAAAAAAACAATGAAATCAGAAAGGGGCAAACTCTTTTTCACACCAATGTACCAGTAGCTTTCTAATAACCCTAAACACCTTGGTTTAGCTTTTTCAGGTTTGTTTGATCAGGGTTGAAGCAAAACTCCACAGGACTTTGGAAAAGTCCCCTGACATTCGCCACCCCTGCTCTAGCAGATGGGACAGTCTCTACCCCAACTCTTGAATTTGATTCTCTATTTTTTCCAATACAATCTCAATTTCATTACATTTTGAAGCAACAACTCCTAAACAATTGGTGTTCACCATGATTGCTTTTCTTAGCCATCGATCTCTCAATCTCTCTGTTATCTTGAGAGTGCCTCTGGTGACATAATCCCAATTTTTTCGTAATACTCATAATATGCAATTGCCCTTGTGTTTTTCCACTGGACAGCAATTTATTTAGTCATTTTTACAGGAATATAAATAGTGAGAGTAATGATAGTACTTATCTAAACTAGTATCTCTCTTTCTCTCTCTTTCAGGAACTCCAAGGTTTTGAAACTCGTGAGTGAACAGCTGGTAAGAAAGCCTGCAGAGATCCATAAACCTGTGAAACACAAAGATTGGGAAAACCTAGGAAACTTTTGGTCCGTCTCAGCAGCCATTGTTAAGGAACCAGTTGACCAGCATCCATTCATACAGAGAAGAGATGAGAGCATAAACCCTCATTCAGAAGAGGAAATGGAACAAGTCTTGGGAGATGCAAGAAAAAAGCTTACTAGCATTACCAAAACAGTTCCACCAAAAGAGGCGCACAAACTTTTGCTTGACCAAGATATGACTAAACAATTGAAACACCAGCTTAAGAGGCCAGCTATTGCCAAAAATAACCTTGGAATTCAAAGACCGCCACGCTCTGATAACGATACTGATAAAGATATGGTTAAACCAGAAGTTGAGTTATGTCGACCTAAAAACCACATTGTCTTCCTTAAGACACACAAGACTGCCAGCAGCACCATATTAAACATTCTGTATCGTTATGGGGACAGCCACAACTTGACATTTGCCTTGCCACTGAACATGCACAGCCAGTTATTTTACCCAGCCTTCTTTGCAGCACACTTTGTGGAGGGTGTCAGGACTCGCAGCGTGAAAGAGTTCCACATCCTCTGCAATCATATGAGATTCAGCTCACAAGAGGTCAGTCCTACAGCACATTTTACACTCACCAAAGTTGTTGCAGGATTTGATAAAATAATGATTTACATTTAAATTGAATAGTTTGAACAGAACCCCTAAAATACTGTGAATTGAGGTTTTTTTTTATAAAGGAAGGGAATATAATCAATAGTTTTTATTTGGAGGCTGTCTGGATTTTGCAGCTCAAGGGAAAAAAACATGTAGGCCATATAATCACTGTTTTTCATTAAATTGATTCGAACAGATAGATACCAAATACAAATTAATGCCTTTTTTATTTCACTTTTTATTTACCATTCTTTATTCATACATTTATATATATTTGGACCTATAAGTAATTGGTTAAGCATTACCTTTAAGCACCTTGGAGGTGAAGACATTTGCAATTTTGTCAAGACTCGCTGTGATGTGAATGCAATCCTGAATGTGCGTAGATCAGTTAGCAAGCACATAAATCATTTGAAACAACTGACTATTTAAATTTTCAAGAGGAAAACGAAGCACCCAGTGCTAGATGGAAGTAGACAGGGGCAGATCCAAATGATTTATTGGACTTTAGCACTGATTGCATTCCATGATGGAACTTCAGTTAAGCAGGATATTGTTTATGAGCCTGAGAGCAAGAGGTAAAAATGTCATCATTTGGTACATTTTTATTTATAAGTTAGTCATAAACTGTGTTGAAAATCAAAAAATAAAGAAAGATTTTATTCATAAGTTCATATGGTCTTTACATCTTTCTAACATTCAGGTGAGGAAGGTGATGCCTAAGAACACATACTATTTCTCCATTCTTCGTAATCCGGTGGCAATGATGGAATCCCTGTTCGTTTACTACAAAGCGATCCCAGCATTCCGTGTTGTCAAAAGCCTTGAAGAGTTCCTGATCCAGGGTGGGCGGAGCTACAACGCCTCTGTGCCTAATAACCACTATGCGCGTAACATTTTGACCTTTGACTTTGGTCTGGATAATACAGCACCTGAGAACGACTCCGAGCTGGACAGGCGGAGCACTGAGGTCATCGCTGCCGTGGACCGTGACTTTCGGCTGATCCTCATTTCAGAGTATTTTGATGAATCACTGGTGCTTCTAAAACATGCCCTCTGCTGGTCACTGGATGATGTTTCGTCGTTCCGCCTCAACAGTCGCAGCGAAAGATCTCGCCGAACCTTAAGTGCAGAGACCACAGAGCGAATAAAACAGTGGAATTCACTTGACTGGCGATTGTACCAGCACTTTAATGCCACTTTCTGGAAACGTATAGACTCTACGCTTGGACGAACAAAGCTCCGACAGGAAGTTGAACTTCTGAGGGCAAAGAGGAGGAATCTTGAGCAAATGTGTTTACAGGGAGGAGCAGCAGTTGATCCTGCGCAGGTCAAGGATTCATCGTTAAAGCCGTTTCAGTATGGTACAGCAGTTATTCAAGGTTATAACCTCCGATTGGGGTTAAATAACGACACTCGTCGGCTTTGTCAGAGGTTGATTACTCCTGAACTGCAGTACACGTCGACCTTGTACACCAAACAGTTCCCTCAGCTGGCGTCCGCACGTGCCGCTATCGCGAAAAAGATTGCGGCCTCCAGAAACATTGCAACACGCAAAGCTGTTAAACCCAATATTGAGACAAAATTGCACATAGCAGTGACAAACGACACTTCCCATAGCAATACGAATATATCGATGGCGGGTGATCGAAGCTCCTAGCTAATTCTGTCGTTTGCAGTGAGAGACCCAAAAACACTTTATAAACCCAGACATACATAAGGATCCGCAAGAATCTGTTTTGTTGAGATGATACAGTTGATGAGAACTCAGAATGAAAATAGTTAACGCAAAGGAGCAGAAATTAACACGTTACAGAGATTTCGCAGGCAAAAAAAGTCATTATTAGTGTAGCGATGTCTTTGAAGTTACTTTCAAAAGTCTCTCTTCTATCTCTCAGTGTGGGAGAAATCTGCGTTATCGCCGTCAACTGATTTAGATTCCTGATCACATAGATTCCTGTTGACATGACTGAAATTGTTCAGAGTAACGGTCAGTGCCGTATCAAGCATGGGGCAGGGCCCAGTGCAAGTTAGAGGAAGCAAGGCCCCACTTGGCCCGTCCGTTAGCATTTACGCACTGGTTGCACCACTCTAAGGATGGTCGTGATAACGGTAAATGTGGCCTTGCCTTTACAAACTATTCAGTTCAGATTTATTGATACAATGCTTTGAACAAATTGCTGCTGATTTGTCCTTGGACTGCACACGTTAACAACATCCAACGGGACCAGTGTTCGATTCACGACCCAAAGACTCATATGAGATGGTTCTTTTTAGTGAATCAAAAGCATATAATTCAACCAGTGTAGTTTTGATTTACAAACAAACAACTTTTACGAGCAGGTTCTTTTGGTGAACCAAAAACAAATGCCATGATTGGTTCAGTCCCCCACCTGAACGGAACGTTCTGTTAATAAATTGTTCAGAAAGATGTTTGACAAATCGTTCACTGAATCACTTATTACACAGCAGGTTATCATGACTTTAATAGACATGAACAAAGGTCTGCATCAGTCTTTTTTTTTTAAATAAATAAATAAAAGATATTAAATATCTAAGATATTGTTTCTGCAAATGAATTACATCCACCTTTTACTTGATAATTGGGTGCTTAAAATATCACAGGATATGATTTTATGCTGTGAAACAACAATAATAATCAAGTGTGATTCGCTTTCTTAGACTAAGTAAACATGTCTGGTTTCCCTTTCTGTGTTTCTATTATAGAGCCTGTTCAGGTGTTTTATGTGTTTTGAAAAATGCAAACCTTTCTGCACCACACTAGATGAATATGACTTTGCCATTTCTCTAAAAACAATGGTTCAGGTTTCCGATGTGAGTCAGGCGTTTATATAACATGGATAAAGTATGTGTTTGGCCTTTGCAAAATACTGATCCAGTTGAACTAGGTTTTTGTTGCAGTGCTAATTGGAAATTTAACTGTGACAGCAGTGTTGTAAATAACTTGGGATATAAGCGTAATCTTTCAAAATCCAGCTATTTATTTTTGTACCATGTGGCTGTTCGAATTGATTTGTTAAATATGGCAGTGGAGAAATGAGAAAATATGTCACTGACAATTTCAGCCTGGTGAATCAGAGCTTAATGCAAATTGCATCTAACTGATCTATTTTGTTGTTGTTGACATTTGCGACATTGCAGTGTCTTTCTGAACTGAAATACAGTGGCCTCTAAAAGTATTTTGACACTAAGGACACAAACTTAAAAATCCATGAGATAAATGCAAAATTAATGCAAAATGAATAAATGTAAATGAGTTTGTCCGTGATGTGGCATATTGTGCACATGGTCGGGACAAATAGGAGCTGTCGGCTCAGGTTTGAGAGTGACCTGGGTCATGTCCTGATCTTATTTTCTTTCTCTCACTTTCCAGTCTTCATTTTACTGTATAATTTAAGACAAAAAGCCCCAAAATAAGCAAAATGTATGAACTAAAGTGTAGATAAAAAAATATGAAATCTGCAAACTAATGACTTTTCTCAGAATTAATTTATGTTAATGTGATTAAGAAATCTGTTTACATGCGCTCTAAAAAATAAAGGTTCCAAAAGTTGTTGTTTAGCAGCGCTGCCATAGAGGAACAATTTTGGGTTCCCCAAAGAACCGGTCAGAGAACAGTTCTTAAAATAACCTTTTTTTCTTAGAGTGGAGAACGTTTTAAAGAACTATTATATCTGGAAAACCTGTTTTTCCACTATAAAGATCCTTTATAGGATCCTAATGGTTTAAAGATTCCATGGATGTAAAAGGTTCTTTGTGAAGCCATAGATTCCAATAAAGAACCTTCATTTTTAAGAGTGTTTTGTGACCCCATTTAGTTTATCACATTAATTGTGAACATGATCCAAGTCTAAAACTCCAAATACTTGTTTTTATTGTTTATTAATCTATTGTTTTGTCACGTAAAACATGACTGTTTTGACGTAAATGCCTGTTTACACCTCGAAAAAAACTATAATATATAGTTCAAGAATCATAAATAATAGTAGAGTTCACAACACAACTATAACATAACGATAACCCCCACCCCAAAGATGAACAATAAAAACATTGACAGCCAATCAAAATCCACCCTACTTTAAGCATTTAAAGTAGTAGAAGTAAAATCTGCAGCACTCACTTCGAATAATCAAAAAATATGTGCGCTGGTGTGGACGCTTATATAGTTATCGGTCTTGGTGCGAACATGCCTTAACGTCATTTCACACAGTGTTTTGCTTGAAAAGTAAACTTGGGCTACATTGCTTTAAAATGGACTGTGCTTTTGGTATTTTATTATGTAATACAATGACACTGAGTGTGGTGTAACAAGTGTAAAAATACTGTATTTAATGGAACCTCTGTTTCTCATAAGCGGAAAACCAATTAATGTAAATGTTCTGTATTATGATGGATTTAATACAATGGCCATGTACAAGACCAGCCTGGAAACCTAATAATGTACATTATCGAGGCCAGTTTGAATGAAGAAAGCAGACTGATGCAAAGGGCTAATGCTTATTCCCAAGTTTTTCCTGCCTTACTGAGACCCTAAAGGACCCGGATCATTGTACCAGAATGACTTACCAGCCTTCATGAAAGATCATGTGAACCAAAGTCTCGGAGCTTTAATCTCGAAGCCTGCTTTAATTTTAGGGAGCAATACACTTTAAATGTGCAGCAATTTATTTCAAGTCTCTGAAAGCTATATTTGCAATTGTTTCTTATTTATTATAAAATATGATTCTTTGATGATGGTTGTCTTGGTTTGTTATCTGTGTGTTTCCTCAAATACAAAACAAGTATAAACTCTGCTTTTTTCCCCTTGAGGTCACATATTTTCTGCTGGAATGAGTTTTGTGGCGTAAGTTAAGAATCAAACCGACAGCCTTGTGTAACTGTGGATTTGTCACTTGCCCAAAAGCCAAAGAGCAAAAGAACTTTCACTATGATATTTTTCATCAATTTTGTCAAAATAATGTTTGGATAGGCATGAAAAAGTTTTTAAATCATCAGTTTAGATTGTAGTAGATATCTAAGTTTAGGTCACCTGAAACCAAACAAATGTCAGCCGGATGTCTCAATGGGGAAAAATAACTTAAAAATAGGGAAAAATAACCTAAAACTGTCAACTTCATAAAAAACAGTGATCAAGCAGGCAGCTGTTTTCAGAAATGAGCAACAAAATCACAAAATTTGCACAAATAAACAATTCTTATGAGTTATGATGCATCACGTCCTTCACATTTCTTGCTTATGAGTGTCATATCTGTATTATTATATGCGTGTGTTGAAATTATGAAGTTTATGGAACTATAAAATATTGTAATATTATTATTATTTTGAACTTTAAATAATATTGATCACTCTAGTCTGTGTGATCTTTAAACAAACAAAATAACAAACAAATACAAATTTACGAAAAATAATAACCTATGTATAATAAATGATATATACACAAAATTATTCTTTTTTATACATATGATAAAAAATAGATTCCAGTCAGTCACTGGTAATTAAATATATTTTAATATTGATCATCAATGAGTCCATGTGGTTGTGGAGTTTTTACACACAACTTGCAAAACTCTTTCTATAATAAAAACAAATAAATAACAACAACAGTAATCTATAATCATTTATATAGAGGCCTTCACTAATTTATTATTATTATTCACTGCATACATGATAAAAGCTGTATTCCATCTGTTGGATAACTATGCATTAAAATGATGGGTGCACCTTTTATTCTGTGTTAGAGGTTTTTCATGGCGATTGTGGCCCTCTTGTGGAGACATCTGGTAGGCTAGCTCACAACAGAAAGTACACAACATGTTTCTGGATCAACATCTTTGTTGACCCTGGAACAACATTCCAATCAACCAATCAGATTTAAAGAAATGTTTAATTTTAGGCTAATACCAGGGTTAGGCCTATTCACCTATCTCCGTCTGATTTATAGGGATAACTATAATTTAGGGTTAGGCCTACGTTTTCAGATAGGATGTTCCAGGATCAACAAAACATATTTATAAATATAAGAAATATTTGACAGGCATCTTTACCGTGATGAACTGGAGCTGAAGATACTGCTTCTCTCTCAACAGCAGAACAGCTGAGGTTGTCTTTTCAGCTTTGTGTCTGCAGGTCCAGTGGAGAAGAATCAGTCGGACCAGTGTTGGTGAGCAGCAGATGTTACACAGCTGTTCTGCACAAAGTGTAATTAGTGTGCAAAAACTATGAAAACTATGATAAAAAACAGCCAGTTAGAGTCTAAAGAGAATTGACCATGCTGTTTTTACCCGTATTAAAAAAACTAATTATTTTCTTAATATTTAAATTTGACGAGGACAATAGTGACAAAATAGAAGCCATAAAAAAAGAGTTAATCCTTCCAAATCATTGAAATTGACAATCCTCCAAAATCTTGTCGCTCTTTATGATACGACAGTGATGGACGGCACCAAATTACCGCAGTTTTATTGTAATGTTAATGAGAGTAGAAAAGGTATTTCTTGGAAACTGTGGCAAAAATAATGAAAACGTTGTTTTGTTTGATTTTGTTTTTTACAATCTAACGTGTCTTTTTCACATGCCTTCTGTTTAAACTTTGAGCCTCTTTCATAAAATGTGAAATTCTTTCATGCTTCTGCTTTTGATCATTCCACAATAGCTAGAGAAAGACAGAACTGATTATGCATATTAAAAAAAGAAAAGAAAAGACAAAAGGTTGAAGCTCATATTGTAATGATCATAAAGCCCCAGGATGTTGAGAAGAGGATTGCGAATGTTTTAGAACGTAATTTGGTGTCTAGATTGACAGACAGGTATTGAAAACTTTGTTCATATCTTTTAGGTGTATTGCATTTTGATGCCTGATGTAATTTTCGACTTTATTTACGCTGGAGATTTGTCGTAAAGGAATCTGAAAGACATGAATTGCCTAGGATCAAGTAAAAAAGACAAAAGACTAGAAAGGGTTTTAAGAGAAACTTTTTTCTCTCTTTTATTTGTCATAATTAAAGCCGTCCAAAGTTTCACCCTCCCACAGCGCCTTCACCATCCGCAGACATGGACTGAAAGCAGCAGCTGTTATGAAACACCCACACGATCCGCAGTAATACAGTCATTAGTGTCAGAGTTTCAGCGTGAATCATGAGACCTGAAAAGCATATGCGTTCACATTATTCTGACTGACATTGCAGCAACGAAACAATCCACAAGTTACTATTCACTGTCATATTTTCTTGAAATATAACCATATAGTTAGGCATTAGTCTTGACAGCATGAGACTAAAGTGATAGAATCATTACTGACCTGTGCAAATTTATAACCCGGATCCATTGTTCACCCAAAACTTTAAATTCTGTCATCATTTACTCATTCTCACAGAAAGAGGCCATAAAAGCACTTATAGGGGGTTTCAAGCTGGGAAAATGGGACTATGAAGGAGTGATGGGGGTCTGTGGAAAAGTCAAGAGAGAAAAAAATAGATAGATTAATAACTAACACCAAGGTCATGGGTTCAATTCCCAGGGAAATCAAGAACTGATTAGACTGTCAATGTGTGTCTTAAATACAATGGAAGTCAATTAAAATTATTTTAATTTAAAATACAATGCAAGTCGCTTTGAATAAAAATGTCTGATAAATTTAAATGTAATTATTTTAATCTATTAAATAAATAAAAATTTGGTTAACAATAAATAAATGTACAAATACATACATATGAAACATGAGTAGAAAAAAAGTAAATTTATTTAAGAATTTATAATTATTATAATTTATAATAATTTAAATTTAAATAATTATTATTTAAAAAGTAAAAATAAAGAAAAATAAAGTCAATTAATCAATTTGACCTGAGTGTAATATTTTTTTAAGCCATTAATAGCTTATTATTTGCCTAAACTGTAGCTTTTAAATCAGATATGAGACAATTATAAAAATGCTTTTTTTTTTTTTTTTTTTTTTAGTTTACTACTTGTGTGACATTTACTGTGGAAGGCAAAGTAAGAATCTCATTGTACAGGGAAACATGCTTTCTGTCTGTATATATGACAATAAACACTTTGAATCTTGAATCTTGAATCTTGAATTATGACAGAATTTGTTTTTCCGGTGAACTGTTACTTTAAGGTTTATTTAAGCAGGAACAAATACTGTCTAAATCTACTGCATAATTATTGTAAGAAAGATATATATTTTTAAAAGGAAACATATGCTTCTCACAATTAATTCAGTGCAGTTTGTAAGCTGAATATGTGGGATTCTGATGATGGACGATAAAGCTGAGGACTTACAAGATCAGTGATTATTTATTTATGGTTGCACAGGTTAAATGAGGGGATTTAGTGTATAAAAATGGTGTTTAAAAAGGATAGATGCCTTTTAAATTTCAGGATGCGGGTCCCTCATATGAGGATGATCCTATCTAAATGGTTAAAACCCACTGTTTTAATTCAAAGAACATTGTTTGACTTGAATTTTAGGATTCCATTGTGGGATTTGTCAAGAACAGTCCAGATTTCCTCAAACCATGCTGATAATAATAGCCGTATAATCCAAGAACAACATTGGGAGACCATAACATAAAGAAGAGTGAATTTAACAGAACAAAAGGAGTATTTAACTGCTCTTTAATTACTGGAAAATGTAGAACAGATGTGCTCTGACTGAACCAATGAATCTTTAGAAAGTCTGTTGAGAGGCCCTCTGCTGACTAATACTAGTTAAGAGATTTTAATATTAATATTACTTTATTAGAATCTTTATCTAGTTTTATTTGCGTACACCATAAACAATTGCAGCATCCTGCACATCCTGTTGATTTATATTTGACCACATAAATGACTCTTCCACAGTATGGATATAAATCTGATTTGCCATTCCCTCTATTTGCAAATATAAATATGATATATTGAATTGAGATCAGAGCGATAACTGCAGTTTGTTCTGTCTCTGGAAAATGCTGTCAGATCCAGACCAGCAGAAGAGCGAGATCGTGACTGGACCATTTTCACATGTGCTGATCATAAACTGAGACCCGGACCGAGACTCGACTGTAGGTAATGAGACCCTGAGGCAGCTGAAGGCCAGGTTAATGTAGTTTTGAGAGTTCTCAAGACGTGACTCTTGGTTTGCACTTTGGCTCTGGCATTTGATTATTTTAAGAGCCTCACTGGGGTGGGTGTTGGTGGGGGGCAGAGAGGTCAGAGGTTGGCTGGTTAGCATGGCCCAGTTTTCACCTGCTAGTAGATGTCATGACTGCACCATCTGGACACAAAAACACGTCTTTCTCCATTGACAGCCATTCAAAAGTAGCTGTGCATTCTTGTGGAATAAAATGTATGCTACTGCTACCTATAAATTGCAAATCTTACATTTTTTAATTGTACATGTTTTAAATATTTTATTCTGTCTTATGCTTAAAAATAGTGATATTTTGAAATATACAAATGTATAAATATTAAATAAAAATACATAGAAATATAAACATTGAAAGGAGACCTTTTGTGTACATGACATTGTGCACATGAACATTTAGCTCAAAATACCCAATAGATCATTTTTTATAGCATGTTAAAATTGCCAATCTTTGGTGGCGGCCAAAAACACGCCACTTTGTGTGTCCCTTTAAATGCAAATGAATTTGTTTTCTGGGGACGATTCGAAAATCCACGTCACTAACCCGTCAACCATG
This sequence comes from Rhodeus uyekii, assembly GCA_037043235.1. Classification (NCBI taxonomy): domain Eukaryota; kingdom Metazoa; phylum Chordata; class Actinopteri; order Cypriniformes; family Acheilognathidae; genus Rhodeus; species Rhodeus uyekii. Next base: position 507,116 of record JAWRVZ010000203.1, read on the forward strand.
TGATCAACGAAGATTTGCCTCTGCTCATGTGAAAAATTACTAGATTTGCTTATTATTCTTTCTGTCTTTCTCAGCGAATCAGAATCATTTAACCTTCAGCAATGATGTAGTTAGCACCCTCTGTTAGAGTATAATTGCTGTAACAATGTTATTGTAAGTGTGGCGGCCTACAAACTCCTTGTGAGACTTGAAGCTTCTGCTGATGAAACTGCAAACTAAACTTCACTAAAATGTATTTTATTAACTGCACTTCTGACTCCTGGTCTTCATTCAACATATCTGGTTCTAGGGTCTTAACTGTAAATTCCCTTACAGTTCTCCCAGCCCCCTTTCAAGAAGAAGGCGGAGCTTCAAGATCTCAGGTGTTACAGGTGTTCTGGAAAGATCTGTTCCCCTGTTTCCTCTTCAGGGCACATGCGCAACATCAATACGACACCTCATGATTTCAGCCGCTCCAGCCTGGAGAAGATCGCACAGGGTGGGGTCTATGCTAACTGGGTGTAGTTTGTCAGCAGCTATGGGCGGGGCCTGTCCAGTGTGACATCACATATGTTAGAATCTATAAGGGGCTTATTCTGAGACACTGCTGTTGATTTATTGGGATTTTAAAAAAAGATGAGTGGGTGGGTTTTTACCATTATAGGGTGGTTGAGTGTACACACACACCCGACACACATTTATGTTCAAACACCATGTAAAAGTGAAATTTGCATATTCGGTCTCCTTTCAATTTGAACATATATATATATATATGTATATATTTTTTTAAATTAGTCATTTGTTTTTGGTTATTTCTTGTATAGTTCAAAATATATCAGAAAATATATTTTTCATTATTAATATATTTTATTATGGGCTGCACCAACTGAACAACCTCTATTGGATTGAATTGCAAGGCTAAAAGAAAGCTTTTGCTGGGACTTATTTGATGTTACAACCAGGAACATGTTACAGAGCTGTGTGAGTTTAGTAAATGGAAGCTTGTTTCCGACACAGAAAGGTAATTGCGACTCACAAATCTGACACTATTTTTAATCGTTTATAATTTATATCTCAGAATTGTGAAAATAAAGGCAACAAGCTTCAATGGTTTAGTGACAATCTCGCCTGCAGGTGTACATGTGTTTTGTGTGTCTGTGTTGTGTTGGTGACTCTGTGCTAAATGTCACAGTTGGAATTGATCCTGACTTGTGTTGTCCTCATGATAATTACTTAAATGGCATAATTAAAGCACTGTGATGCCGTAATTGCTTAATTGATTACAATCAATAATGGAACCTTCCTTTTCAACTGCAGTCCGGATGTTTCACCACATCATGATGGTATCACACGGCTCGGACTTGCTTAGGAGGGAATAAATGCTTTGGAGGCCAGTATCTTTGCAGGCAGTGTCTACGCAGGTTACACACACACAGAGTCTCTGCGGTGAACTGTCATGTGTGACTGCTGATAGAGCAGGAAGGTGCTAGTCAGGCAGGCAGTTTGTCTTCCTCTAGAGTTTCAGGAAAATAAAAGCAAACAGCACTGAAGCTCTTCTCGCTATTCCTTCTGAATACTGATGCTCACTTTCCTCTTGAAGTGTGTGGGCTTTTAAATGTTTCAGTCATATGTTTAAGAATTGAAAAGTTTGGGTTTTGTAGATGTTTGTAAAAAAATTAGGCTGCATTAATTTAATTTAAAAACAAATAATAAATACTGCAACATTGCGAAATGTTATTATAGTTTAAAATAACTTTTCTATTTGAATGTGTTACTATGTAATTCACTCCTGTGATGTAAATCAGAAATTTTCAGGATCATTACTTCAGTTCAGTGTCACATGATCCTTCAGAAATAATTAATATGCTGATTTGATGCTCAAAGTTAAAAGTAATTCTTAACATTTTTGTGAATACATGTAATTAAATATAACTTTTAATCAATGTGTTATATAATATGTAATATACACACAGATATTCTCAACACTAGGTGATGACATGTCTTCAACACTAGGTGGAGCTGTGGATGAAGCCACAGTATATTTTTGTACACTCAATTTATAAATGCAGTTATAATGAAAAAAGCATATACGTCCTTAAACCTGTATCTGTACATTTAAAAAAATAATAATTTTCCTTATATTAACAATTCAAAGGAATACAAGCATATGCAAGTGCTTTTGCTGTCTGAATATATCTTTGTATCTGAGGAATCTGTCACCACAGATAGGCTAATGCATAGCCTACACTTCATGCACGTGCGCGCACATAAATCTTTCTCTTTCCATCTGTGCATCTCCATATTCATAGAGCTACATGCTGAGTGAGTGTGTACATTTCTGAGAGAGACACTTGTTGTATGGATCGCATGAATCATACTGAGTGTTTTGGATTAGCACTTCAAAAGGATTATTAATTTATCAAAGGCAAGATGGTACTGCATCACCAGCTCAAAGCGAACGAGAATAATCAACTTCACACACATAAAAAGCAACATATATCACGTCGTCTCATAAATACAATATCACAACCCACGCAAACATGCTGTCAATGCATCTACATACCCACACACTGATAACCTACTGATATTTTCAAACTGTGAAAATGTGACACAACCACAACAATTAAGTCTTGACTCTCAGTATACTATGTATGATTTTTTACTACTATTATTTTAGATAAATACACTACTGTTCAAAAGTTTGTGTTCATGACAATTTTTCAATGTTTTATTTTCATTTTTTTTAGAGAAAGTCTCTTCTGCTCACCAAGGCTGCAATTATGTGATAAAAAACTGTTGTGCAATATTATTCAAATTTAAAAGAACTGTTTTCTATTTAATGTATTTTAAACTGTAATTTATTCTGTTCAGCATCATTACTCTAGATGGCATTATGGGGAATGTCTCTGGAATGACCGGTGTCTGAAGCATGTGTCTAAACACGACAATGAACCTGACATTTTTCCTTTGAAGGGCTTTTTACTTTCGGTTCTCTCTTGAGGGATTGCAGATAACATTTGCATGAGCGTTAAACCAGACTCTCGCATGGGTTTAAAGGAATCTGAAGTTTGAATTAGCTCACCTGACTCTCGATAGGGTTAAATGCATGCTTTTTTTCTACCTGGGCTTGACTCTCCTCAATAGTAGTTGATAGTGAGCACCTGCATCCAAGTTTCGGGTCCCAAAGCCGCCATTATGGTGTGGCGGGATTGAGCATGGTCATTATAGGCAGAGCAGAAACAAGTGGAACAGAAAGCTTCCTTTTTTGGCACCTATTGTTTGCTCAAATATATAGTTGTTAACTATGTATGTTTCTAATTCTGAGGAATTAGAGACAGAAGTGTGTAATAACTGTTATTATTATAACAATTAGGAGTTTTGGAAAGTTATGCCTGCGCCAATGATAGATTAGATCTTGTTTGGCGGCATGCAACAGTCTTGGAACATGGATATGGAAAAGATATTCATATATTAGACTTCCTACTGGATATCAGTATTGAGTTGTTTTTTTAGCTGTCTTGAGCTTTGGATGCTTTTAGGCTGCCTCTCGCTTTAGAGAATTATCTTGAGGTCTCCGTTCTCTGAGCTCAGCTAGGCAGTGTGCAAGGTTGTTAGGCTTTCTATGAGCCTCCTTGGCCACTGCCTTTACAATACTGGTATTATAGAGAGTCGTTCTTTTGAGGCTTTTGTTCCATAGACTTCTGGCCAGACAGCAAGTTTGAGTTGTTAGGCTTTGAGAAGCATCCTTGCTAAGCTCTTCTGAGCGTAGGACGTCATTAGGCTGCCTTTTGTTTGAGAGAGTCGTCAGGCTGAGGTCTCTGTCCTCAGATTTTAGGTTGTTAGGCTCTCTGTGAGTCTCCTTGGGTACTGCACTTACAGTAGTATAGCATTGTTAGGCCTCCTCTTGTTGTAGAGAGTCATGACACTCCCTAGAGCTCTGCCTAAACAGTGTGTCCAAGTTAGGCATTGCAAAGCCTCCTCGGTAAGCTGTTCTTAAGGTAGGACACCAATGTCTCAGGTTATGCGTGTCAACATAGTTCCCTGAGAAGAGGAACAAAACGCTGCATCCCTTTGCGTATTCCTGCATATGTCTCCTTCAAATAAGAGTGATGATATCATTGCCACCTGCCAATGTCAAGGTCATTGCTGTGTTTAGATGCATGCTTCAGACACCAGTCATGTGAGAGGTATTCCCCATCTAGAGAATGGAGCATCTTGATCCCCTTCTCAGGGAACCATGGTTACATGAGTCACCTGAAATGTTAATAATTATGTGGTATAACTGTGATACAGTTGTTTCAACCTTTTTTGATGGTTGAAGGTTGAAAAGAACAGCATTTAAAAACTGATATCTTTTGTAACATTTTAAATATCTTAACTGTGACTTTTTCATCATAATTTAATACATTCTTGTTGAATAAAAGTAGTAATTTCTTTCAAAATAAATCTTTCTCCCACAAACTTTTGAACAGTTGTGTATAATTAACTTGCAATACATGTTTGTTTTGATATGATAACTGGACAACAAGCATGAAATATGCAAAGGTTATATACAGTATACTGCACCAGGAGGTGTGCAATGTGAGGAAGATGGACTAGAAACAGTTCATTTTTTATTTATTGGTATATGTAGCTCAACAAATGCAACTGCCTTACAAATACTCAAACACGCCTGGGTTTTAAAACAGTGTACACCTTGACTTGTTTTTGCACACAAATAATGTCTGAGCAAGACAAAACACAATCAGAGAGCTTTCTCTCATGTGCACACAGACATACATGCATCTCAAGGGACGGTGTTGCATTCAGGCATTACAAAATGCTCACACAGAGTCTGTTCCACACCTTCACAGATTCAAACTGCCATCTGGACCCATCTGGAGGATTTGGCCACCAGAAACGCACGCATACACATCGCATCTCTGACATGCACAGCCTACATGTTCATGCATACATTCAAAAACAAACATGCATGTGCACACAAACCATTTAGCAAAGCTCAGTTGCTGGTATAAAGAGTGTTGGCGCTTATGGGGCTTGCATATGTGAAAGTGTCACATTTCCTTTAATGTACATGTGAACATGCACACATTGGAAAGCTGCCCGGATCACTCCGAGGACAAACAAAACATCAGTTCAGTCTTTCCACTGTGTTCCCAAACGTGGCAGTCGGCCAGCAGGCACACACATACAGATGCAGACAATGAATGGGGCAAAGAGAGAAAGCTGGAAAGGGGAAGTTATTGATTACAGGTGTGATTCTTGATAAAGCATCTAGTGCTACAACAGCGGCCGTGTGTGGTTGTTTACTCAAATATACTTTGGGGTGTGTTCACACTTGTAGTTCGCTTGGTTTGTTTTTTAGTCAAGGTCCTCTTAGCGATCACATTCGCATTTTAACACCAGACCTAAACACACAGAACATAAAGGAATAGGGATGTGTTCACAAACTTATTGACCACCTGAGAACTTGTGAAGAGCTTAAAAAATGTGTATAGGAGACCAAACAGCAGGAAGAATCCCTCAAACAAAGATCTGCAGTGAGGAGATGCGGATCTGACGCCTGTACGGAACTGTGATGGGCAACATCACAACTATGACGAGAAAAACCGGCTGTGCTTGAGCATTCTGTCATTTTTAGAGTCACATCTTGTGACATTGTGTCCCTTTTTTGGTTTGTTTACATGCATTTAGTCCGTGTTGTGTTCATACTTCACTCGAACTTCACTAAAGTTTGTTTGGAAACGAACTGAAGCCCAACCTTTCAGCTGTCTCTGTCCACTTGTTTGGTGGCAGGAGGATTCAGATGACAGCATTCACACTTATTCAGATGAGCCAGGGTTTGCTTTAATCAAAAGCATGTCAAGTGTGAACACACCCTCAATCTGCTTCCATATGAACTCATGATCGAAAGATGCGACCTTAAAAAAGAACAGAAGGTACAAGCACACAAGATCTTAATTTGTGTGTGTGGTGAAGGGATTATTGCCAATGTTTTCACTCCTTTACACACACATATATACACACACATATACCTCGAGCACAATTAGCCCAGCACACAGCTTGTTCGGAAAGTTCTAGGTTGAAACTTGTTCGGAAGTTTCATAAAAGCTGTTTTGTCGTTTTGTATCTTCGGGTTTGGTGTAAAAAATGCAAACCCAGACTAAATCATTTTCTTTACAAAAGTAAACTAAGACTAAGATGCAAAGTTGTTATGGGAAGTTAGTGACATCTCACAAAACCTCTGTTTGGGAAAATACTAAGGTAAATAATGTTTATATAGTTGTGTATTTGAGAGACTTTTCATGAGCTCTACTCATCCATGTATATCTGCTCTACTGATGCACTGCGACACAGGGATTTATTTGAGTTGTTAAACTGGACAATTGGCACCATCAATAGCTCTTGTCTCGACTGAAAGCTGTATGTCTGTGTTTCTCCAATCATCAGTAACACAAATGCATAAAAGCACAACGCTTATCTATAGCTATGTTTCCATTCGACCATTTTTATGGCATTTTAGGATATCACATTAAAAAAACACTGGATGGAAAGAAAGAATTTGATCAAAGCCACTGGAGAGCATGCCTGCAACCTTTAGCCAAAAAAGCATTACAGTTAATGCTAACAATGCGGCTGTGGCTTTACACAGGGAAGGAGAACAGAGGACATTTGGAGAAGAGGCTTCACTACACTGAATTAACAGCATTTATGAGAAAATAGCCAATCATTTAACTGATTGCCTGTCCGTTAATCTTTAACATGTTTTACGCTAAACAATACTTTGTTTGGGAACGATAAGTAGATTTTATATTTCAGATTTTGCCAGTTATGTCAAGACTTGAATTGTAATGACTGTTATAATTGCATGTATGCATATGATGCTGATATTATGCACTTTAATGAATAAAGATAACATAATTATATATAAATTATAAAAAAGTGTTATACCGTATTTTTAATGAAAATAAGAAAATAAAGTGTTCTTTCTATCGCTACCCGGTTAGACTTATATTGCAATGATTTATGACTGCTGTGTGCCTAATGATGGTGATAAAATGCTTTTTAATGAATGAAGGTAAAAAAGCATATAATTTTATTGTTAAATATGTATTAAATTACAATTAAGTGTTAGCGTTATTTTAAATGTGTAGCGAATGCTGAGAAATGAAGCATTGAAAAGGAAAACACTTGCACGCACACACAACTTTAATGAATAAATTCCACAAAGGAAAACAAGAACTCAGGAATCAAGACACGACCGTGATAACAGCAAATCACCATGAATGATTCACAGGGAAAGATATAAAAATCAAGGGCTCAAATACACAGAGAAATCAAAGATAATCAAAGACAGCTGTAACTAATGACCGCAACCATAAGAAACTGACAAGCAAAGCAAGAGAAACAATGAAATGCAGAAACAATGAAAACAGAAGTGCTCTTCAATATGTATGTCTGTAAAAAATAAAAATAAAAAGACAAAGAACCGGGATCGTGACAAAATGTAGTTTTACGCACTCTGCTTTGATTAGCAATTTGTAGCTAATAGAGAAATACTTTTTTTTCAGCTGTGAAGCACATTCCACAATCAATGCAGTCCTACTGTACGTTTACCAGCGCTGTAACAACAAAGAACATTCATATTCACAAGACCAAAAACTTTGAACGGCGGGCAATGACATCACTGTCATAGGTGAATCACATGATCCAAGTTAGCCGCTACGCTAATGCTAAGAGATACAGACCCTCTCCACAATAAAAAGACAATCTCTTCTGTGACTAACTTTACTAACCAGTGAACTGATTTCATTGCTCGCAATCTCAAACGTTGGTTTGGTCATCCTGAAATGCCAGAGCCACATCTGTCATTAAAATCGTTGGTTATAATGACCTCCCAAAACTGTCTCACACAACTGTTTCCCCAAACATTAGGCATCTGATAACACAACAGCGTTTATCATGTTTTGTCTGCACTCTTTGAGGCACAAGCCATTTGAGGTGTAAAAGAAATTACATAATTTTTTGTGCCAGTTGCCCAGAAAGTGAAGTTGTTGTTTTTTTTAACACATGACATGGAAACTGTGATTCATTCACAAATGCTTTATGTGATAATCCAATTTTGTACATAAGTTAAAATCACAACTTTGAATGGAAACAGAGCTTGTTAAGCATGTAAGGTAGGTAGAAGATACTCGAATGGTAGACTGGGATACTTGTGTGTGTGTGTGTGTGTGTGTGAGTGGGGATATAAGTTTGGGTTGAAGGACATTGTTTCTTTCTATAATCAACCTTTCCCATACTTATCATTCATATCCCTTTCTCATTTTTCTTTCTATCACACATACAGCAGACAAGTTTATGTGGGACAGGTTTGTGTCATCTCAGCGCTGACTGATGAGGTGAAATACCTGAGTACAGATGAGAGAGCAGTCTCACACACACACACACACACATCGTTAGAGGGAGTGTGAACCAAGTTGTCTCATTATAAATGATTGCATTGTCTGCTTCAAAGTTATTGGCTTTTGAAGTTTTACTTGGAAGTAATTTTGAGGTAACTTTCAATCTTTGGTTTCATGAAGACATTTTGGAACAAAATAGTAAGGCAATTACTAAAATACATTCTGTAAAACAAATCATTAATTTTTCGTTTTCATTTCTTCTAATCCTTGAGCATAACAATATACAGACCTGGAAACTCATTGAACTAGTATGATATGGCACAGCCGTCTCCGTGACAAGCTGTACAGAGAAACTTTGTGACGATGTTATAGGAAAATATGAAATAGGTAGTTAAATAAACTTGTCATTATATCAAATTCTCAGTTCTTATACTGCAAAACCACTACATATTCAATAAATGTTTTTTTTATACCGGTATGTATTTTTAGTAAGTTATTATATAGTTTAATAACTAAGGTTTGATTCTCAGGGAAAGCAAGAACTGATTAAAATGCGATGCATTTGCCATCTGCCAAATGTGTAATTGTAAGTTTGTTTAAGCTTAAACTTGAAAATGTCCTTATTTTATGTGTTTTTGAGAACTTTGTATTACATGGTACTTCTCTAAGCTATTTTAATTATTCAGATTTGGAAGTAAAGTTATCTCACAAACTGAAAGATTTTATGTTGCTGTAAATTTACTCACTTTAATCATTAATATGTTGCAAGATGAACTATGTTTACTTAGTTTTATACCATTGATTATCACCCAATAAATGCCTGAAAAAAGTTTAAAGTTTTTAAACTGATCTTCAAAACTTTGTTGAATTTGGTGATTTAGTTCTTACTCAAAAACGCTTAGAGTAGCAGCTCGCTAGCTTGTAAACATGTCTGGTCAAATCCTGTTTTGCCAGCCAACCAGATTAGAGCTTGCCAGGCTGAGAAAGTGCCCATTTGTGTGCAATATGCATCAAGCGGTCTGTGAATGCCCTGCCATCTGAGGCTGAAACTAAAGTGTGTTGGACAGAATGCACTCTCTCTCGCTAGATGTTCTGCATTCATTTAGAATGAAAATTACAGTTTTGTGTGTGTGCGCGTAAGTGTTTGACCTTGTCTTACAAAATAGCCAGTCCTTATCTGGATTCTTGGTAAAAAGTTTGTTAAAGTGAGATAGTTGCTCAACACAAGATCTTAGGAATGGTTTGTTTTGCTTTAAAAAAAAAAAATGCACCAGGCATTAGACATTTAATCTTTTAGATTAATTTTGTTTTAGCCAAGTGCTCTGAAAGTCTTCTGTAGTAATTTAGTGCTGTTCCTAAAGAGAATGTAAATTTAATTGCAATTTGAATAAAAAGTTCTGTCTCACTAATAGTTCATTATTTGCACTCACATTTCTCTCTGTTAAGTGACCGTGTTACTTGAATAGATTTCTGCTGTTTCTGCCAGTCATTAAATACAGCTCAATCCCACAGCCATCAAGAACTTTCTGAGCACTGAAGAAAGATTATCTTAATCAGAATTCATCTTGGTCTTTTTTTAGTAAACCATCTAAGCATTCGTCAACCAAGATACATTTACTTTTATGAAATGGATAAATAAAATGCAAAATAAAAATGATCTAAATAATTAAGTGGCCTATTTTTCTAACCCGATTGGCAGATGTTTTTTAAAACTTGGTTTTAAACATGAGCTCACTTCATTTTCATACATTATTCAGAAAACAAGACTTAAAGCCAAAGATAATCAATTGACTGTTTTGTGCTCTACTAGAATAGGTTTTAATGCTTGAATCTTTTCTCTTCCTTGTCTTACTATAACAGCACTTTCAGTTTCTCTGCTGTAAACATTAACAATGGGGTTTATGCAGGGTGGAAGTCAGATTATGAAAATGTTGAAGAACAAGCAGATCAATAAGCATGACTTGAACAGCATATTAATCAATGTTTCTTAGGCTTGTCTGAACAAAAACTTGGTTTAGATTCAGTGTAACTTATTTGTGGCCAACGATACACTACACTGTAAACCCTAAAGTTGAATCAACTGTTCTTTACTTAAACAATCAAGTAATCTTGACTAAACATTTTAATTTTGAACCCAAATCTCAAAAATATAATTTAGCTTAACTTATTTAACTGCAAAATACGTAAACTTAAGATTTCAAGTGTTATGAACTCAAAATCTTGATTAATGAAAATAGCGCACTCAGGTCTCCCTTTGTTGTGATTGGCCATGCAAGGAGTTCTGCATGGCAACAAGAGAACTAATGCTCTGATTGGTGGATATTTTCAAACTGCGGTCCTTCAAGCCTCGTCCGTTACTGCTGTTACTTTGAGGGAAATTCAAATCAAGAAAGGACTTTTCCATCGTGAGAAATCTTCAGTTCGGTAAGTTAAAGTTATTTTCGTGTGATATATAGTATTGTTTTTGTGTGATATAAAGTTTTAATGTTTAATTATATGTTTCTATAATAAAACACAATGTAGCTTTAATTACAAATGTTTCCCGGTGAAAATTTGCTAACATAGCGATTAACAATATTTTCACCGGTGGTTTTGTGATGGTATAACTGGCATATAAAATTATTCTTTATTAAAATGTGTTTTCCCTTCTGTCTCACTTACTCATTATACTTGAATTACTCGGAGTCAAAATGTAGTTATTGTTACATTCATATGATCACTACATTTTAACAATTGTCAAACTAAAAAATGTATATTGTTTAAATTAAGAGCGACGAGTTCTACAATTGTTGTAGTTAATGTGGGATATTGCATTATTTATACAGCGCTGTACAGTGTGATTGTGATGTCATATTTATTAATATGAAAGGTTGACCAATAAAGACAATCAATAATCTCAGTATGTTGTTGTTTTTTCTAGTTTGGTATGTTTGCACAAAGCTTACAGTCAAAAATAAGAACTTTATAATTGTAATTTATAAATCATTTCTAATTTTAGTTTAATTTTTATCTTGAGTTAACTTAAATATGTAAGTACTTACAATTTACACCAAGTTAAGTGAACGTGTTTGTTTAAGTGCATTAAATAAGCACCGAGTTAGGTGAACGTAACAATGTAAGTACATTCAACTTGAGCAACAAGTTAGGTGAACGTAACAACGTAAGTACATTCAACTTGAGCAACGAGTTAGGTGAACTTAAGCATATTTTTGCCATTACTCAATTGAATTGAGGGAACGAGTTTACTCTAAGTATAGTTAATTGAACTTATTAGGGTTTTCAGTGTACTAATACAACGCAACAAGGTCGCTCTCCTTTTATTTTGTGTGTTCCTTGAGCAGAAATGATTTAAATGAGGAATATTGATGTGTTTGTTCCCGAAAGAAAACTCCATTTGAGAGACTTTGTGCTTTGTAACCTTTTTAATGCTCAAACAACAACATTACAAACTAAAGGAAGTTGAAAATGTAAAAAAAATTAATACCTCTTTAATACCTTAATTAAATGTATTTGGTTTAAGAATGGCTTGATATGTACTTGAATACAAGTAAAACAAATGTCATTGAATAATTAAGAACTGCACTTTACAGTAAAGTGCAGTAAACCATGTGTTCTCCTTTAAGCGGTTAAAAAATACTGAACACGTCTGACATTGCAAATGACTGCAGCCTCAAAGCACAATCGAAAGAGAGCTCATATGTGTTTCTGCACCCTTGCACACGTATGAAATGCGCATGTGTATCTGCAGTTAGGGATCGACAGGGTGCCGAGGCAGTGGGAACGGAAGTGACTGAACATCTGACTAATTTCAGCACACACGGCACACACACACTTGCCCTGCAGATAAATCATTCTCTTGTGCCACTGATGGACTGCTGGATTGCTCAGCATTCCCCCCTTCCAACTCACATTGCAGATTACCTCAGTGAGCACTGTCTTTGTCTTCCGGCCTGTTCATCCCGCCTCGTTTCAATTCTCTTCCTTCGTTTTTCTAATCTGTCAAGCCGCATGTGTCTGGCTGCGTGCGTAACTTCTGCTGCTTAAAATTCAGATGTGTGTGTGCGTTTGTCCTTTGGTTTGTATTAGGGATATGAAAACTCGATATGCTCCAAAACTAAAAGAGGGAAATATGAGGAAATAGCAGGTTAACAACCAAGAAATAGCAGAGAAAAGCAAAAATAATTACCAAAATAATAAGGATGATAAGGATTTTCAGTGGGTTTTTTTTATTTTACTGAAAAGCAAATACATTTCACTTTGCAAAAGATACTAAGACTTGTTTCTGTAAATTGTATTTTTAATTTTTAATGAGTTGTGTCTACAATGGCAGGTTTTTAAAAATATATATATTTTGAGTATAAGCAATAAAAACAAGTGGGAAAATTCATAGCCTAAGTGTTTCTCCCTACAAGCATATTGACACAAGTGGTTCTCTTACTACTGGTTTATTTGAAGACTAATCTTCATTTTCAACCCACTTGAAAACTAAACAGTAAAAACAACATAATACAAAAGAATCACATTAGCTTGGCAAAACGAAACCATACACAACAGACGTAATCAACACAAAATACAGATAAATAAAAACAAAAATACCTTGTTGGCTGCAAGCTGCGAGAAAGAGAAATAGTTTAACTTTCCTTATGACCGTTGAAGTCCTTTGTGTCCTTAATTACCTTTCTTTGAGGTATACATAATGTCCATGCTTACTGCATGTCTGCAAAAAAACTTGAAAACGTCAAATCAACAATTGCGCATAAACTTGAACTGAGATTTCAAAATAAAAGTACCTCACATTACAATAAATCGAAATATGCATAAATCACAGACAAAACTTAAATTCTTCAAATGAAAGTAATTTTAGAAAACAATGAATTATATACAAATTATATAAAAATATAATAGCAGCATTTACACTAAGTATATTTTCATACATCACTTCATACATAAGTAGTATTTTTTTCTTAGTGTGAAAAATGATCTAAAGAACCTTTTCTTCTGTGGAAAGGTTCTTCATGGAACCAGAGATACCAATAAAGAACCTTTTAATGTTTAAAAGTGTTGAACCTAAAAGTGTATTTCCTATCATGGGAAACATTTTATGGCTATCAGAAGGCCAAATCCTGACTGGACAAGCTGTGGATGGGGATGGAGGGGGGTAATTAGCCCCTGAAAACCGCAATAAAGCTGCTGATAATATTGATGGACCTTATATAGGGATGCTGTGAGCCGGCCCAGAGAGTGTAACTACCAGAATTTATGTAGGTTCTGCACACAAGTACTTAAGTTTGCAGTTAATATTTTACAATGCTAGTCAAGCTGTGAAGATTTTCATTTAAAATAATTTCATGATCTGCAATTACTCTTAAAGAAATGTCCACTATTATACACTACAAAGTAGCTGTACAAGATCCTTAAATTATATTTATCATTTATTGATTGTACAAATACACTTGTATATCTGAAAGGTGCATCTTCATGCAATTTATTTTTGAAGGTTAAAACATGGCGCTCTTAATAGCGTTTGCCATTTTTAGTCTCCGCTTAGAAAAATCACAATGCTTCTGCTTTGCTATCCTTGATTGAAATTCATCCTGTGATGAAGTAAATTCTGTAGTGCGGGACCTTCTGGAGGCGATGCATACGACTGCGAGGCCTACAGTATTGGCCCTTTTCTCCTTGAGTATAAACCAAGCTAATGTGGCCGAGCATATGAATGTGCTTCTTGGCCAAAATTCCCATCTTGGCGAGATATTACTGCACACAGCCACTTTGTCTTAAGTGAATGTAAACAGGCAAGGCTAAATTAATTATTGGATTTGTGTCAAAATATGGGATCTGTACGATAGGATTTGCAAATGGAGCCTAATAAACCTGCCACGGTCTATTATGTTGGTCATATTAATCAACAATATTCTACAAAAAAAACAAACAAAGCCACTCATTGCTCTTAATTTATGTCTTTGTTCTTTACTGTAGACTGTTTACAAGAATGATTAGTATCCAAACACAATGTTTATTATATTTAGAAATGCTTGAATTCCACATTCTGTTAATGTGAGTTAATTTGGCATTTTACAACAAGATTCTGTACATCCGAATTAGGAAATGCAATAGCTAATATGAAATGGCAAGAAAACTATTTTTTAAAGATTCATTTTTTTATTTTGAACAATCAAGAACATCAAACAATGCAGCATTTAAATGAATTTACATGAACAGCACTTGCAAAGTCTGACTGTTAATATAACAGTACTATTATTAGAAATTAAATAAAGCAGTGTGTTCAATAGCATCATTTTTTACTGTGTTAACTGTGACTATTTGGTATCGTGACAGCCCTAGTTTGTATCCTTTTATCTTTTGAAAGGTTCCTGTTGACTGCAGCTGAGTAGAAGCGATCCAGTAATATAGAAACAGTGTTTCTCTGAATGTATTTTAGTCTCAGTCTGTTGGGAGAGTGAAGATCTCAGCGGTCTGTTTCTCCTTTCCAGACACTGTTACTGTTCCTCTGCAGCTCTGAGTTGAACTTCCATCAAAGCGTGTCAGGCCACAGCATGCTTCACCCGCAGTGTGTGTGTGTGTGTGAGAGAGAGAAAGGGAGAAACTTCTAGACTGTTAAACAGAGTCGAACTGGAACTGCTGCAATCACAGTGAACGGTCTACGGAGGCAGCATTTTAAGCCATCAGGTTTTCTCTCCACACAAAAGTTGTTCCAGAAAGCATCACTAAATTTTGGAGACATTCCACAGCGTCTATTGTTTTGATATTGTCTATCAAGTGAAATGGCAAGTATATAAAAAATCTGACTGATACCAGTATAAACTGAAAATTGTTTCCATGTTATGATGATATACCTATCGTACAAATAATGCACAGCATAAACAAAATGGATATTCAACATGGTATGTATTATAAATTGTTTATCTGTACACATAATTATTACTTTTTTCAGTTAATGCCGCATACTGGATGTTTTTCCCTGTTCACACCATTCTTTGTAAACCCTAGAAATGGTTGTGCATGTTGTGCCTTCACAAATGCTTTGCTGCATACCTTGGTTGTAACAAGTGGTTATTTCAGTCAAAGTTGCTCTTCTATCAGCAGATTGTGAAATATTCAGACCGGCCCGTCTGGCACCAACAACCATGACACGCTCAAAATTGCATAAATCACCTTTCTTTCCCATTCTGACATTCAGTTTGGAGTTCAGGAGATTGTCTTGACCAGGAACAACCCCTAAATGCATTGAAGCAACTGCCATGTGATTGCTTGATTAGATAATTGCATTAATGAGAAATTGAACAGGTGTTCCTAATAATCCTTTAGGTGAGTGTAGATATCATGCATCCCTAATAATTTTGATATTTACCCATCTCTGATAGTTAAAAATGAGCTGTGCTTGAGTGTCAGTTAGACGGTCTGCTTTTGTCTTAGAGACCCATTGGTGACCATGTAAATGCGCTAAGAGACTAAGACTTTGCAAAAGCGTGACACTAGAATGTTATATGTGTTAAAAAGCAAGGCAAAGGCTAATGATTTGCAGTATGGAGACCAGAGGTTGTTTCTCATTGTTGACCGACTCTGCAATTCTCATATTGTTTTTATGATTCTCCTCACACACATGTTGTGCTATCTGCTGCTATTTTAGATTTAAATTAGAGCAGTAATGACCTTATATTCCCTCTGGCAGAGAGACAGACTGAGAGAGAGGGAGAGCCAGTGCCTGATCGCAGTGTCACATTTGCATTGATAACGGTTCAGTAGGTTTAATAAAGAATTTAGCTTTGTTAATTCATTGGCAGTGGCGTGAACACGAAAAGGAAAGTGTGTGAGTGCATACAAAAGGGATTTTTCAGAGCTAAATTGGGGTGTGTGTGCCATAACGTTAACAGTTTGCAAAATATACCTCATTTTGCCTTCTCTGATGAGGAGGATAGTGAAATCATTATAAATACCATGTCATCCTACGCATAGACATGTCACAACGCGGCTAAGAGAGGGGTGGCTGATGGAATAAATGGAGGAAGGCCGTGAGAGTGAAATAAAATGTTTCCATTAGGCATGAAGTGGAGAACAAGCTGATCCTTTTTTCCACTTTCTTTCTATCTGTCTGCCTGCAGCACTGTTGAATTTCACACCCAGGTGTTTGAACATGGATTTCCAGCCTTGTACTGGAAACTGGCCAGTTTAGCGTCCACGCTAGCACGTTCACAGACACACATGCTCGGTCTGGCCAGCGGCCACGCGATTTCGCCGCTGGGCTTCGTAATAGGTGCTGTCTTTAATTTTCAGCCAGTCCTTTCGTGGCTCTGCTGAGGCTAAAACAGTCTGATCTGAACTACCCACAGTCTAACCATTCTTTATTACAGTAAACACAACACAACTGCACCTAGATCTAAAGCCAAAGGCAGCTGTTATGCTAGCAGCTTTATTGTTGCTCACACTGCTAGCAGCTGCTAGAAAGAGCATTAGCCCTGTTGCAACCTGGCATCTGTAGCTTTTAAACGCTATCCAGTGATGTTAAGTAGGTAAATCTTGCTGGGAGGTAAAGTGTGAGGGTGTCTGAGTGTCATATGTTTCAAGACAGCTGTCAAAGAATTTCAGCCTTGCTGTTTTTTTCTCGCTGGATCTGAGCTCTGTGATTTCATACTGGGGATTTTATAGTAAGCAAGCCAAACTTGAACTCACTTAGCTTTGTTGGTGCTTTATAGTGGATCCCCATATGGATGTAAAACCATAAATGTTGAAACTTATAACATTTGTTAAGAGACAACAGAATAGCAGACATTGACGGATATGCTAATCAACAGAAAGACAGTTGTGGTACAAGTTGATCCATGCATCATAAAGTTTGATGTGGATATTCTCTGCAATGACCTAACGTATGAAATCTCCAAAGGCGTCCTGTGGTGAGGAGCAGATATCATTAGTGCACTGAGAAGTTTGGTGCGGGTCCTTAAATGGAAAGACCCGCTGTACTAATGGCGGAGATGAGGTAGCCGGTCATCAGTGATACAACCAGATATACATTCATCTTCATAACCGCGAGCGCTTCCATCAGTCTCTCTCGGCTTTCGTCTTGACAGATATCCATTAACACTAACTACTGAGAATGAGAGAGGAGAGGTAGAGAATGAAAAGTGGTCGAAGAACTGGCACGCTTGTGCTTTTTTACATGTGAAAAGATAATACACACTTGTTTGTGAATGTGATTTGTTGAATTCATAAGCTAGAGTTTTACAAGTAATTATAATTGGTGTTTGCCTATGCAGAACTCACAATGCTGAGTGGTTGTCAGGGTGTTGCTCAGGGTAGTTAAGGTGTTCTCATTGGTTTTAACATGTTGCCGTGGCGTTGCTAAGGATGGTGCTGGGTTCCTACAAACACATATTTCTTATCATTTTTATTATTTTTAAATTATTGATTTTAATGTTACATTTTTATTATTTAATAAATAACGTTTTACTGAAACCATTAACTACAATTTTGTTATGTAATTTGCAATTGGTTGCTAAGGTGTTCCATCATCTATAGATCAGTTCTCAGTTCTTCAGTTCTCTTATATTGTCAATGGGATTTTTTGTAAAAATTTTGACTTAACTGCTTCAAGAAGTAAAACTGTGTCCTGACTAACCAGGTAGGTGTGATAAAGTGATGACAGTTTAATTTATTTGAGAATTACTGCATTTCTGTGTTTTTGCCTCTGTTGTAGGACAAGTTACATACAGAAATTGTATGGATGCTTGCATTGTATCTAGGATTACTAATTTGAACTGTAGGGGAATTACAGTTAAGACCCGAGGACCAGATATGGTGAATGAAGAGCAGGAGTCAGAAGTGCAGTCAATAGAATAAATTTTAGTGAAGTTTAGTTTGCAGTTTTATCAGCAGAAGCTTCAGGTCTCACAAGGAGTTCATAGGCCGCCCCAAATACAATAACATTGTTACAGCAATTATACTGTAACAGAGGGTGCTAACTACGTCAGTGATGATGTTTAAATGATTCTGATTGGCTAAGAAAGAAAGAAAGAAAGAAAGAAAAACAAAACTAGTAATTTTCCACACAAGAGCAGACAGTCTGAAGCATATCTTCGTTGATCACATGGTTGACGGGTTCGTGACGGGTTACCCAAAACATTCTGATAACATGTTTTATCTGTTGAGAAGTGCTGACAATATTCATCCTTTATGGAAAACTACAGAAAAGTAAAGAAAGGTTTTTAACTAATAAAAAGCCCTAACTTGATTAGAAATCACTCTTTACAACTCATTCAAATAAGAAAAAGGAAAAATAAGACAAAAAAAGAATATAGGTACAAATAGGGAAAAAAAAATTATATATATATAAAATGTAAATAGAAGAGACAAGAAATTTTGATTATCTGGCTTCAGAACAGACCCTTAACACTATTACATTTGCATGTTTAAGTGATTTGCAGTAACGGACAGATACTCGGACAAGGCGTCAGATGCAAAACCAAGGTTTATTCACTCAGGAAATGCACAAATCAGATGAAGCGGAGAATGGCGATGAGGGTTCAGGAAGAGGGCAAGCTAACAGGATGATGGGTGCTGGCGAAGTGGAGATGATGTGGCATTCCAGTGCAGAGAGTCCAGATGAGTAGTTGGTATGGGGAGCTTGTAACTTGGGAGATGAAGTGAAGGACAAGGGAAGACTTGAATGAGTTTCAAAGCATTCAATGAGTTTTAGATTTTTACCTGGAATAATAGAAAAGTGCATATGACTATGAGTAGCTACATTCTCTACTGTTTAAGGTACATGAAGCGTGAGCAATAGAAATAGAGTTGCTTTAGTTAACAAAGACCGCTCATTTGTTATCCACCTCACTGTTGTTGTATTCTGATAATATATTGCAAGGTGTGACTAACTTCAAAGGAATGGACTGATCTGTTTGGAGAGAAAGCTCTGAGAAATGAACTTATTTCTTTGGGAGGAGAGGAGAGAGGACAGATATCTTTCCTCTTGGCTTGGATGACATACAAAAAGACAGAGAAAGAGAGGATGTGTTTGAACAGCAAGTCTGTGGATTGCTGATATGGATTTTGTGTTTGATTGGCGGCTGTGTCGCTGGATTGACCCAACGCCACATCTCAGAGTCACTCAAAAGAGCATTGCCACAGTATTTCAAATCCACTGAGTGTGTATGTGTGTGCGAGGGACAGAGACAGAGAAAAATGAATGTGTTTGCGTTCTCACAATGGAAAACGATAATTATCCACGGTGTGACAGACAATAACAGCTGCTTTATAGAGATGCTATTCTGACTTTTCTGCTGTCTGACAGTCGAATTGTGACAATATCTCTCCCGCCACACTCTGGCAGTGAAATAATGTGATAATTCAGACAAACTCTACTAATCAATCAAGCTTCTAGTGTACGTCTAGCACTGCAAAACTGGGTTGCTGAGTTTGCTAAATATGTAGAAATGTATATAGAATAGGTAGTTTTATGTAGAATCTTAAAGGGTTCACATAAAGAACCTTTTAGGGGTTTCCATTATCAAATCATTTTATGGATTTAGTTTTAATAATTTTTTTTATTAAGTTCCAGTTATAATTACACTTAAATACACTTTTTTCACTAGAAAATGTATCACTAGAACCTTTTTGTCAGGGTTCTGTCATATTCGGTCTAGTCATTTCATGGTCTTGACTTGAGACAGAGCGTTGACACTCCCATCATGTCTTGTCTTTTGTGTGAGCGTGCAGTTTCGAGCCGTGCTCTTTCCTGTTGACGTGATCTGTCTTGTGTGCGGGGCGTGGTGTTCGGATCCAGATTCCAGTCTGGTTCGGTTTTTGGTTTTGCTTCAGTCATTCTTGCTCCATGTGTTTGCAATCTGTGTTGAGCGCACAAGATGAGTGTTCACTCAGGTGCTCTGTGTATGGTTTCGAGTTTGCTCGGTCTGTGCGCTCTTGTCCGTGTATTGTTTTGTAGAGGGGAGGAAACAAAAGACGACTTGGCTTGATGACAAACATCCGGCAATAAACCAGCAAAGGACAGCAAACACAGGGAGAATACATAAGGAACACACAAGGCAGGTAATGAGGACAGGTGGGAAAAATCAAACCAATAATGAGGAAACAGGATAGGTGGGGTTACACTGTGACAGGAGAGCATAGAGCACAAGAAACACATGTGACAAGTCATGAGAAAACATGACATGAACACCATGAGAACTCATAAGCCGCATGTCCACACAAAACAAGACGACATGGAAGATAAAAACACGAACCACAGGCTTTCATGTGATGTTTTGTCATATTTTCCAGCACCACTTCCTGTTATGAAGCTTTAATGCAAGCATTTGGTCTTCATCAGCTGCCTGCAATCTCTGTCTACTTAGTGTACTTTGACAATAAAACATTGTAGTTGTAGCTAAGACTTGCAAGAATTTTTTTTTCGCCTTGCCAACATTTCAAGATGTTGTTTCTGTTACAATTACACTTCGAATGCAGATTAGGATTCAGCTTCAAACTGATTTGGTAAAACAGATGCCTGTCACGGATCGAATGAGGACGGAGGACTCAAATGCAGGAAAGGGGATTTAATATAACCGAAATAAACAAAGTATACAAAAGAAACACCCACGAGGGGGAAAACATAACATAAACAAGATCCAAACTAGAACATAAAACAAACCAGGGACACAGCAGGAAACATGGCAGGGAACACGGGAAACACATCCAGGAATGACATCAAATGACAACGACACAACACAGGACAGCAAACACACTGGGATTAAATAGGGAACACATGAGGAGAGGTAACGAGCTGAGAACAGCTGACAACACTCAAGGGAAACAGGGTAACAAGAGGGGCGGGGTTTACAATCACAACAAAGGGGCAGTGTCAGAGCTCTGTCAAGCAACCCACTAGAAACCAAAACTTAAGTGACAGAACCCTGACAATGCCTTTGGTACTGTTCAGATCACTGTAGGTACAAGCGCTAAGGAAGCCTCTAAAGCTGAAATCCAGATATGGTTGTGGTATCTACCAGCATGCGCTGTACGCTGTAAACCAATCACAACCCACTGGGTCATCTGACCAATCAGAGCAGAGTAAACAAATCACAACAAACTGGGCCACCTGACCAATCAAGGAAGAGTAGACCAATCAAAATTCAAAATTTATTCAAAAACTCAATCCATATATTATCCCATTGGACAATTTATTCTAAAATGTAATTACCTTTTTATTTAATTTATTTCAATGATGGTTTGCTCATACTTTGGTTGCAGGGTTGTTTCAAACTCTTAACTTTAGATATTAAAGGCCTTCATTTAACCAGTCCCACGCAGTTTATGTGACGCTCATGAATGATGCCTCAATTTGTGCAAATTGGGTGATTTTCTCCTGGCGTGAATGCATGAATTGATAAAATGTATAATCTGAGTGAAGTGCGAGGCATTTTGGCAAAAGCATCAGGCAAATGCATAGACGTGAATGTAATGTAAAAATGTGGGTTTTGGATGGGCAAGCACTGCTCACATTTAGCTCAAAGTAAAAAAAAAAACTGCTTTAATGTATATATGAAGTGTTATATAGAGAGGATGTGAAGTACACAACATGCCATAAGAGTTCATGAAAAGAGATTTAGTTTATGTAGCAAGACCACTTTGGTCTTAGTTTCCATGGAGAATAAAATGATGCTGGCAGAAAGAATGAACTGAGTGAAATGCGTCCAAAACAGTATTTGCAGGATTAACTTCAAGGTGCTTTGTTTCCAAAGTAGATAAAGGACAGACATTGGCGGTCTGACATGTTGAGAGACTTGCTATAGACTTGCCATATTGAATCTTTTGTTTAATTGTAGGGCTGGCTGTGACATTCATAATGGCTTATATTATAAGTACAGTCCTTCTGAAGGAACGAACATGCAATGCAAGAGTGGATGTCTCTTTATCCTAGAAGAGGCAAAGTAAAATAAGAAGGTTAAGCAACTACGAAGAAGAACAAAAAGTGAGCATAGTTTACAGTACACAAGAGTATATACACAAAGAAGTAGGTTTTTAGTTTCCAGCAGCAAACACTCAAAACCAATGTTAGTCATGTAAGGAGCAATAACAACAAAACTTTGGAGTGTGTTTTCCTCTGCTTCCACCTTCCTGTTTAGGTTTCTCCAGTTAGAAAGCTCTCCATTAGAGCTTTTCTAATGTTAACAGTGATCATATCGCCTGATCATAACTCATCTTCTTCCAAGTGATATTCATCTGACCTTTTCCCTTTTATAATGTCTCTCAGTTGTTTCTCTTTCTACAGTCTTTCTTCGTATCTGCCTCTTGCTCATTCTCTCTTCTCCTCCATCATAAGTGTAAGTGACGTGATTATGTGATTATGCGCTTCTAGACATAACAGATTCATATCTTTATGAGTGAATAATTTGAATCACCAGTTCACTGATGACCGAAACATTGCTAATAGTTTTTGGTTGTTTTGATTATCAGTTAAATACATTTTTATTTAATAAATAACAATCAACTGCATAATATGTGCCCTGTTTTTCAATCAATATTGGTTGTAATTCACAAATTTAGAAAGTTTTACTAATTTACAACATTATTAGCATATTGAAGCAAATTTTAAACGCAAAAACTAGAATTAGAATTATAAATCTGTATTGAAACTCAGCTCAAACTCAAACTTTACCATAGTCTTTCCAGCTAAAAGGGTCTCTGTCACAAAATGTCTGTTTTTGAGGTTTGATGAATATTTGAAGGGCCATTTGAAGCAATTATTTGTGATCTCTTCTTCTTTTTGAATACTCTAACAAGGCTTCCCTTTGAAGTACCAACCTAAGTGTCATTGGAGGTTTGGATCGTAGGTCTGTCTGTTGCTATCTGCTATTAAATTTTCACAACGAAGCATATGTCGTAATAATGTATCAAATGATTCTTGCAGAGTTTCAACCAGCTGTGTTTCACCACTTTCATGTCCTCATTGTCTTGTGCAGGCCCACGACTGGACACATGACTGAATACGTGACAGGCAGCTGGACGGAAAAACTGATGGGCGAAGTTACTGTGGACAAGATGTTCTTGGCTACTTTATAGTAACCGTCCATCACAAGTTCACTGGAGCATCAAGAGTTTGCTCTCTGCAGACTTCACCTGTGCTCTTTCTTTAGACAGTCTGGATATCAGCTCAGCATTTCACAGACACTAACGGGTGTTTCTCAAACACACATAGACTTAACAGGGTTATTAGAGTTAACAAAAACTAAATGCATAAAAACATTTACATCTGAAATAAAATCCAGAAACTAAACTTGAGTCATCGCTGAGGCCTGGAAGAGTTTGGTTTGTGTTGTTGACATTCAGAAAAGACATTTTTGCATGCACTTAAAAAAGATATGGAAAAACCAACGGCATAATTACTGTTCGAATCAAATGCTTAGGAACATCCCGAGCTGAAATTCAAATAGGGTAATGGATGTTTTGTTTCCGACATGTGTCTATTTAATACAATAAAAGACAGACCAGTAAATGCCACGGTCCTCTTGGAAAGAGTTTGAGAGATTATCAGACATATAGGGCTGTTTTAATATTTTTCAAGAATATACGAAAAGACCATATAATATATGGTGCTTTTGCCCATCCTGGAGACAAAATCCTCAAACAAATTGTTTTCAGACTGTATTTTATGAAAAAATTTAAGTGTTTTTGACCTTGGATATTTACATTTATGCTTTTGGCAGACACTTTTATCCAAAGCGACTTACATTGCATTCAAGATACACATTGGTATTCTAATCAGTTCTTGCTTTCCCTGGAAATCGAACCTATGACCTTGCAAGCACCAGTGCTCTACTGGTTGACCTTCAGGAAAGCTCAATTGTGTAAACCTATTGCAGGAGATTATTAAAATTACAAAAATGCTAAAGTACTAAAACGGTCTTCTTCCAACATTGCTAATATACAGGACATTTAATTATGAAAAATATGCAATAAGAACATTATTTTCAAATAAAGTATTTTCAGTACTTATAAGAATAACATGGCAATGTTATGCCGATGATACTCCGTTATATACTTCATGATTATCCAAGTTTTAAAGAGTGTGTTAATGATATAAAATATTGTATGACCTATAACTTTCTTCTATTAAATTAAGATAAAACTAGTATTACTAAATCAACAACATGTACACAGAATCTCTTGTAAAACAATTTGCATTTAGAAGAACATACTGTTACATCATCCTCTACAGTTAAAGACCCAGGCGCTGTATTAAACAGAAATTTTGAAAATCTCATTTTATATGTTACAATAACAGCCTTCATCGCCCCAGAAAGATCAGAATATCTATCTGTTCCAATGCAGAAAAGTTCATTTATGCATCCATGACCTCTAGTCTACATCACTGTAATGCATTACTAGTTGCTTGTCCTGCATCCTCAATAAATCTGCAGCTGCTAGAGTTCTTACCAGGTCAAGAAAATATGACCATATACCACAAATGTCATCAAAATACCTATAGTGATTACCTATTAAGTTCCATATTGAATAAAAGCATTGCTACTGACCTATAAAGCCCTAAATGGTTTATCTCCTGTGTATTTTACCAGACCTCTATCACTCTACAATACATCACGCTCTTTGAGGTCACACACCTCTGGTCCATTTAGGAGGGAGAGCATTTTCACATTTGGCTCCTGGAATAGCCTTCGTGATAATGTCCGGGCTCAGACACTCTCCCAGATTAAATCTATATGAAAGACGCATCTCTTTTGCCAGTCATTCACATAATGCATCTCATATCCTTGACTCCAGTTATATCAGATCAAATGCACATGATTGTCTTTGCTTAATATTATCAACAGAAGCTATGCTAATTATTATTTCACATTTGCTTTCCGATGCCCATACCTTGATAACTAGGCAATATGTCAACATCTGTCAAGTGACGACTCCAAATCCTGTGAGGACTTCAGATGTCACCAACTTTGAATCAACATGCACCAAGGTTAAATGTTCCATATACACTGGAGTTCACTTATCTCGACCTCGGTTAACTCGCCAACCCTATTATGTCGATGTTTTTGAAGTGGAACCGCCAAACTCCCTATTTGTCTTAGCATTTTCTTATCTGTTATGTCGATTCTTTTATGTCGCTGAACCCTGATATCTCAAGCACAAAGAGGGACAAATTCACCACTTCACATGGTTATCTCGTGACTAATGATGGTACAGAGTCCACTGCGTATGCGCTGAGTTTGCGTTGCACGTGGATCGCGGTCCATATGGTTGCTCTGTCAGTGACGCTTCACTCACAGTGCCACGCAGCCACAGAAGAACCCGCGCAGTGTTGCCCACTTAGCACCTTTGTCGCTATATTTAGCGAGTTTTCAGACCACTCTAGCGACACATTTTCAAAAAAGCGACTAGCAACAAATCTAACGACTTTGTCTGGTGTTAATGCAGATTTTTGGAGACTCTCTGAAATGACAGCACATATCGTTCTAGCTCTTCTCAACGAGCAGCGAGTGCTGCTGTGGGTCCCACCCCCATCCCAAATCTCTCACAGACAGTAAAATTTGCGCTCAGCCTCATCTGCTTCTGTGTGCACATAAAGCCTGCTTTCTCTGATTTGATTGGTTAACGAGTGGTTACCGACCAATGAGTATGAGGCTTAGATTAACACAAACACACCCCTGCTTCTGTTCTGACTTGCGCTCTGCTCAGCGCCACTGCGGATTGAAGAACCCGGTTATTAAAAGACGGGACAAAGCCGAATTTGTTGAGAAAGCACATTAGGCAGGCAAAACGCAAGAAAGTATGCAATCTAGTACAGCGCGATGACCTCACGAATAAGCAAATTTACGCTTCATCATCGCTTCATCCAATAAATTGGCATATTGGATGTTGGTTATCTCAATCATCGGTTATCTCGATGCTTTTTTGCAACCCCCGAGGCCGTCGACATAACCGGATTCCACTGTATTGTATTCACTATGTCTCCTAATAAGTACATCAATGAACTCATTATTTCTGCCTTAAATTATACATTGTTAGCTAACGTAATGAATTCTAAGCTTATAAGAAGAAAGTCATATACACCTAGGATGGCTTGAGGGTGATTAATTTATGTGATAACTGTCATTTTTGGGTGAAGTAACCATTTAATATGCTTTCCGAGCGAGCGTTCCATTGTCTTCTCAAAGGAACCAATGCGATTGATGATCCAGCTTGATTTTGTATGATCCGTGACTAAGCGCCGTTAGCTTTAGGGAAATGTAATATTTCTTTAAGTGCGGACAGTAAATAATATTAGCTTTAGCTTGAGTGGCTAAATCACCCATTAAAAAAGTGGGGAAATGAGTAATGGACTAGCATACTCTGTTTAAGACTAGCGAAGAGCTAACCCGACCGGTCGCCGCAGTGACGGATCGTCCCATTAAAGCAGAGCGCGAAAGAGTAATGGGCCCGGTGCCGCAAGCCAGAACCAGGTTTAGCTCCACTGGCTAAACTGGCTATTACAGCTTCCCACGGGAAAGCTCAAGACTGCGTGTGTACAGAAAAGAGTCTCTTTGCACACATATATACACATATACATGTGCGCCAGACCGTCTCTGTGAGAAATGGATGTATCCTTCTCCGTTTTGCTTCTCTTGCTGACCACACAGCTGTGTAATGATGCCCAGTTGTGTGTTTAAAGCGACTGCTCAAACCATGGTTTTTCTAAAGATAAAAGCTTGTCGTGAGTCATATCAGCTAGCGTCTGTCTCAGATAGGGCTGGAGGTGAGTTTTAGCCTGACTGCTTTTGATAATTTACCAGCACAGAAAGAAAAATGCAAGTGGCATTTTGGCAGATTTGGGATGTTTGGACGAGGATGCGGGTAATTTGACTGTAGGGTTTAATTGCTTGATTGAAATCTTTAATTAGATAACAAATTACATCATCTGGTTGCCGAGAGAAAGAGAGAGAGAAAGATGCTACAACAATCCTACAGGAACACACACACATTTTAACTTGCACACACCCTGCAGACTGCAGAAATACACAGATGCTACACCTCGCTGTGAGCTAACCAGTTCACTTCACTTCCTGAAGACTTGAGAGAGGTCAACTCAACAAATCGGCTGGAAATCTGAAATAAATGGTGTGTATACAGATCCAAGCAGTGTATTTCTTTTCTACAGACATGCGGTAAGCGCATGAACAAAGAATGTGTTCAGGTTTTAATTGATATAAAAACTTAATACTTAATATTTTCATATATGCACTTTTTATTGAGTAAGATAAGCCTCAGAATGAAAATAGTGTACATTTACACGAGTTTTGGGGTGAGTATAATTTAAAAAATATATATATTTTATTCAGCAAGGATGGATTAAATATTTATAATATGACAGTGAAAACATTTACAATGTTAGAAGAAAAAAATATTTTAAAAAAATACAGCTCTTATGAACTTTCTATTCATAAATGAATCCTGAAAAAAACAGTATCATAGTTTCCACACACAGATTTAAGGAGCACAACAGTGTTCAACAGTAATAATAAAAGGAAATGCAGCAAATTATATTTAAAAATATTTACATTTATGCATTTGGCAGACACTTTTATCCAAAGCGATTTGCATTGCATTCAAGGAACACATTGACATTCTAATCAGTTATTTCTTCCCCTGGGAATTGAACCCATAACATAGGTGTTGCAAGTGCTACACTCTACTGTTTGAGCTACAGGAAAGCCTAAGCTGAATGATTTCTGAAGGATCATGTGACATCGAAGACTGGAGTAATGAAGATGAAAATTCAGCTTTGATCACAGAAATAAATTACATTTTACAATATATTCTTATGAACAACAGTTATTTTAAACACTAATAATATTTCACAAAATTACAGTTTTTAATGTATTCAAATAAATATAGCCTTGATGAGAATAAGAGACTTCCTTCAAATCCTTTAAATAAATCTCACCATCCCCAAAGTTAGCCGTCAGTCTGTCGTGCACTTCCTGTCTGTCATGTCAGACGTGTACTTCCCGTCTGTTATGTACTTCCTGTCAGTTGTGTCAATCATACACTTTCTGTTCCCCTCTGCGTTCTCCCACGTGTTCCTCACCTGTTGCATCATCAGTCACCTCGTTTGTCTTATCAGCTGCGTCCAATCCCCTAATCACCTCCTCATGTATTTAGCCCTCTTGTGTCCCTTCTGTCTTTGTCAGTTGTTGATGTTGTGTATTCTAGTGTGCGGATGCCGTGGTCTATGTATCCCAAGGGTTTGCACAAGAGTGCCAAGTTGTTTTTCCAAGTCTTTTGTTTATCGTTCTTGAATAAAGAGAGTTTCAATTGAATCCTGCTGCTTTTCCTCGTCTCTCTGCATCGAACACAATCCTCCTTGTATAACACCCAAACTTTTTGAATGTTTTTTTTCTCCAACCAAACATTAAAACCAGTGCTTTGTATTTAGGCACTTACAATTGCTCAGCTATTATTGAAAATCTTTTTTTTTATGCAAACTAGGTAAACATGGGGTTTCTGTTGAATTGAGCCATTATATCATAACTGGAGCTTGTAAGACATGACAATTTGCAATAAATGTTCCATAGGTGAGGATGAAAGAGGCACATTTCATTTTTACAATAGATTTGACTAATAAAAAGCAATAGAACACTTTAGGAAGACCTTTCAGAATGTGCCAGTAAAGAAATCAAGTGATGGATCTCATGTCAGAAGAAGGTCACATTGCCTTCACAGTGCAGCCTAAAAGACAAAAAGTTAAAATGTGCATGCGTACTATTTTATAATATATCACTTCATGGTCTAGGAAGTGTCAACTTTGTTGCAAATATTTCTGGTAAAAGCCCTTAGAAGGAATGAAAGTTGTCTTTGATTTAACACAAACATGAGTACATAGACATCCATTCTCTCTTCATTGTATCTCATTAGTAACTAGGAGAAATCTTATTGGTGATTTGTCTTTCCTAGGTGACTAGTAACTTATAATTTCTCATTTTTACCTCATCATCTCTGTTGTGCCAGTGTCTGTGCAAGTGTACTATTGATTTATTGGTTTTACATAAGCTTAGAGTTGTCCCTCATATGCAAATATAATAATCCTAATGCCTATGCTGCCTTCAGGTCACGTCTCAATAATTATATTTACGAGATGAGTGCACATGAATGTTGTATTTGCCAAGATTTTCTTTAAGCTCTGACTTGCAGTGTCGATTTGAAGAATCATGGTAGAAGGAAATCCGTATTGATCATAATTAAGTTGAACGTACAATTTTGAATGCATCTCGCCGAGGCTACTGCTAATGCAGAATAGCAATAAATCTTACCGGCAAATACATCCCAGCCAGTTTATGTCAGCTTGGGAATGATAAAATACACCAATAAATATCAATTACACACCTTGTGCACATCCTTTGCAGTTTTATTTTGTCAGTGCTAAAAAACGTCCTGTGTTTGCCACTGAGTACATTATACAAGTACGAGCGAAAGATGAAATTGCCTAATCCTTCAATTTTATTATTACCAAAATCACTTGAACACCCATCACATCATAATTACGACTTCCACACTTGTAAGTATGAGTGTCCCAGGGGGCTTTGCAGGCAGCATTAGGCCATTTCCTGGGACTGATGGAGAGATATGTACTCGAAGTGAAGTTATTTCCACATAAACACTGAAGTGCACTATATCAGCCTCATTAATTTAGAGATTTCAAGTTGTGCAATTAGCAAAGGAAAAACCATCTAAACATGCTCAAGAAATGTTCTTCTGCCATTTTTCTTGTGAGAAGACACTGAACTAGAGAGAGAAGTTTGTTGCTTGTGTGTGTGGCTGCAGGTTCTCGTGTCCATAATCAGTCTTTGAGCGCAGCAAAACTGTGTGATATTGATTATACACGGTGAGAGCATTTTCAATTAGCGCGTTCAGAAAGAGGCTAATCAAATTTCACCATGTGCTAATCACCCTGACTTGAGCGCGCCTGCAAATGAAATGCTGAAGACCTGCACCTGATTATGAGTTTTGCTTTCTACATCCCTCTCTCTCATGGTCCCATTCCAATTCATTTAATTTAAATGAGCATGATAAACATGTTTCCGGAGAGAAATGACAGCAGAATGTTGATATTGGATGGGAAGCAAATTTTCTTTGATAAAAAATGTAGAAGTACAAACTACTTCGCATTCAATATTAACCACATTTTTCAGAAGTCTTCTGATGTTTTCTCACCTTAATATTCAGCCTCTATGCATTCGTTATAGATTTGACTCCTTGAAAACTGTTTCGTGGCCTGATTTAGTATGCTTGTTCTTTTGATTCATCTCATGACTGTATTCATTCCATGGTTTTGTCTTTGAAATCTTTTGTTGTAAGGTTCAGGAATAGAGATTCAGTTGCCATGCACTGAATTAACACAAAATTAACTGTTTTGGGTGAGTTTGGTTGATGTGCAGTAATACCTTGAGATACGAGCATAATCTGTTCTGTCATAATTGCTCGTATCTCAAGTCATTTTCCCCATAAGAAATAACAGAAAAAAAAAAAATCCATTCCAGCCCTCTAAAAACTCCCTTATTAGTGCTAATAACAATGGAAAAAACATTTTTTTAATTGCAATAGAGACATACGCACACATACAAAATATAGTATATAAGGATTCCTGTGATTTATAAAATAAAATGTGGTTTTAATTATGAGTTCTTACCTTCGAGACAGACAATACAGTAGCGGCTAATGGCGGTATGTAAGGAGGAGGAGGAGGAGGAGGAGGAGGAGGAGGAGGGAGAACGTAGATAACGCAAACACAATACGGAAGTGTAATGTTTTTTCCCTTGTAGTGTATTGGATAGCCACAGAACCTCATATTTATTATTATTGAACAGTCATAACTCGTGCTGCTCCCAGCTTAATACTCATGAATCACTCGTCGCCCCCAGTAACCTCGCGCTGTAAAACCAAGGTGGCCCTCTAGTGAAGATCATATGCAATTACCCATAAAGGAGGCGCTTGAGATGCTCCGAGTGCTTGAACATCCAGCGTCAGCATCTGTAAGCTGCTCATATCTCAAATATTTACTCGTTTCTCAAAGAAAAGTTGCATATCTTGGAATACTCGTATGATGGGAGGCTCATAACTCAATGTATTACTGTATATATATATCTTTTGAATGTTTATTTTCTGGTTGCAAAAACACCACATTGCAAGAAAATGATTCTGAGTAGAAGAGACATTCAGTCAGTTCTAATGGTCAAAATGAATTGGTGTAATGACTCGTTTAATCAATTGAAGTGATTTTTGACATACTGGTGCAACTGTTAATGTTCTGGTGTATTTGAGTCTTTCAAGAGTTTGACTGTTCATATAAATGTAACTGACGGTGATGAAGAAAATAAATAGTAATAAAAAGTATGCTTGTACCAATTAGATTTTGTTTTGAGAAATAAACTTTAGAATTCCTATATGTGTCTCCTAGAGCTTTAGAAGAGACTTCAAGGATCTCTCAAACTTTTTGGAAATGTGCAGTGTTTCATAAAGCTCAGCTTTGCTCACATCTCCTTTAAGGTTGTCATTTGGTCTCTTGGAGGCATCCCTCTTTTCTCTCCTAGTTTTTGAGGACGGCCTGCTCTACATAGATTTATAGCTGTGCCATACTTAATTATTGATTTAACTGTCCTCCATGGGATATTCAATGACTTGAATATCTTCCTGTAACCATATCCCCCATCCACTCCATCCCCTGCGTTGTGCTTTTCAATTACTTTTGAGTTGCCAGGAGTTTTCTTTCTCCTACATTGCATATTATCTTCCACAAAACTAACTCAACAGACGTTGGACCTGCAGATAGAGGTATATTTCCCGTATACCACATATGATTTTTTATTAAGTTCAAGAGGAGCATGTTCAGATAATTAACCTAATTAACATAGCTGGAGCACATTCAATTAACGAGAAAATCTATATATATACACATCCGTCTTACCTCTGTTCCAGTTTTTTCTGACTGTGTTCCAGCATCCCTCCACCACCCAATCTCCTCAGTCCTAACTATTCGGATCCCAACTTGGGAAGCGGGAAGTGCTTTGGGTTTGAGACAGCATGGCAAATATGCATAACCTTTTCTATATTTAATTATACATAATTGTAAACTCTTGAAATGACTGAAAACCTGTGAATTCACATAAGTGATTTACTATTTATATGATTTTTTAAAACACAATTTATGTATATGTTCCAGCATTTTTTATGAATCAGTTATGTCTATTAAACTTTTGATGAGTACAGTCTCACTGGGAAGTTGGTGAGCCACTGAGCCAAAAAGTACAAGCAAAAACTACGTCTGGAACACCAACGTGCTTTTGGAATCATTTAGTTTACACTGAATGACAGGGCTCAATTCACGTTTGTCGAACGTAACTGATTCACTCAATTTATCCAGAAATGTGCTGCTCTTACATATACACACATATATTTTCATTATATTTCTAATTGCTAAATATTTAACAATATTAAATGGAATATTAAAGATAAAAAAGTAAAAACAAAACAATGTGAAAGACGCAGCTTAATAAAGCAATGATATCTGAAAAACTAAAATCCTTTGATTTTATATATTCTAAATTGAAGCTAACTAGAACAGTCTAACTACCCTTTTAAGGGTGTCATCTTAGATGACAAGTAAGTGTGTGCTAAGTAAGTCTTGAGCTATAGAGCTTGGCCACTGACTAATCTAAGGCTGCGCATACGTCACATGGGTGAAGAAATAAGATTTGACATGTTGAAGCAGCTTCTACAGTTAGTTGATTCAGCACCACGGACAGCGCCATAGAAAGGCCTCATGACTTCACAGACACAAGCAGGAATACTGAAGCTGGCTTCCACAGGTGACTTAATATCCTACACTTTTGATTTATTTAGATTTGTTAGTTCATCCCAAACCCATTTGCTTTTTTAAAAAACACACCCATAGATCACGAAATGCCAAGTCAAACAGTCTGTCAGATCAAAAAGAATGATAAACATGTGTGCCATGTCTATGTGTTTTATGTGATGAAGAGACTGAAATTAAACAGTATTTTCTACTTTTCCCCATATATTCACATTTATATCAGCATAAGGCAAATGTGATTTGTTTATTTATTTGATATGAATGAGATTTCACAGAATTTTAGAGAGAAAATTATAATTTAATGAGTTAAATATTTTTTTCTATGGAACACAAAATGATGAGTTTCTTTAAAACTATTTCTTTAACAATGGTCATTGTTTTTAACTGCTAGCCTGTGTGTGGTATGTACAACATTGTTTTTTTTTCCATTCTACCCTGCTTATATAATTTTGTTGTGAAATGCATTATTCCCCATTAATGGTACAATTCACCCAAAAGTGACAATTTTCTCATCCTTATACTTATGAAAGTTAAAAATATTTGTATTTTTCTTACACACACCTATTGTTTAGCTTCAGAAAACATTTTTTTATCCACCGAGCTTGTATGGATTACCATCACAAACACTATGTGTTTTTTTTTAAGTTTCAAATGAGTGGCACCTATTCACACGCACAGTATGAACTCAGAGACTGATTATTTTCATCTAACAAAAGAAAGTCATATATATCAGGAATAGCATGAGGGTGAGTGAATGTGAATTTTCATTTTTGAGTGAACAATTCCTTTTCTGAAGCCATTCAAATGTATTCTGATCAAATATCTAAAGCAACATAAACATTTAAATGAATCATATTATAGCAGATGCTACATCAGTGTCTGTGTCATGTCTTGTCGTGTCTATTCCCTTCCTGTTACCTTGTACTTTCCATGTCATTTCCTTCACCTTTCGTGTAATGCACTTCCTGTCACGGGAGTTTTAGTGTGCGTGATGTGAAGAACAAGTTCCAACGAAAACAGGTTTTATTCACAAAAGGATAACCGAACACTTTAAACATAAAAACACAGCACGCTCTCTTGTGCAAAACTTGAGAACAGAAAACACAGAGAATAGTATCATAGAGTAACCGACAGGACAGAGTCAAAAAGACAATGTTAACCAACGACAAAGACAAGGGAATACAGGAGGGTATAAATACACAAGGGAAAATGCAGCACACCTGATGAGACTTAGGAAAGTGATTAGACAAGGACAGGTGCAGGAAGGACACGGAAGATATATAGAAGGGACCTGGATAAGACCGTGACACTTCCTTGTTACTCGTCACCTATTCCCAATCTCCTCGTATATATAAACCCTCATGGTTTCCCAAGTGCTTGCTGATTACTTGTTATACATGTGTGTGTGAATGTTCCGCTAGTTCTCCGTGTCTTTCCAGGTTTTTGCACAAGCATGCTGTTTAGATTTAGTCTTTGGTACTGTTTGTGTTTTAATAAAGAGAGTTTCCGCATTGCACAACGCTCCGTAATAACAGTCTGAGTGTCACACACCAGTCTCGGTTTATTTTCATTTGCACCGTTTCTCCCTGCCTTGTTTGTCGTCATAGTGACTAATCTGATTTCATCATTGTGTTTAGCTCTGTGAGTCATTATCTCCTCTCTTTAAGTTCAGTTTAGTTTGTGTTTCTTGGTTGGGTCATATTTATGCTACTTCAGTGTTGGATGTGTTTAATTTTCCTACCTGTGTGTATTACCTTCAGTGTGAACGATTATAAACTTTTGAACCTTAATGTGTGCTTCTGTCCAGCCATACCGTGACACTAAGTTTGTTTGAAGTATCTTAAAACCATCATATTAAAGCATGACATTATAATCCTGCTGTTTTAGAATAATTAGTGATGTGATATTTACGGGTCAGCTGATAGGCTCAAAAATTCTTTGGTAAATGTCAAATCACATTCTTCCAGGGGGTCCTTTAGCAGCCGGGCACCTGCTGTTAAGATGGATGTGAAAGATAACTGATGTCTCTCTCTGTGTATTATAGACTTCCTGGGTGTGCCTATGTGTCAGATTATCATTTATCTTTTAACGAAGACTTGAACACTCTTTTGGCTCGGAGGAGCCTTGTGATGAATCCAAGGAGATCAATCCTTGTTTAGCACACAGACAGTTAAAGCATTCTGCTGTCTGTTCTATTGCTTGATGAATGGCCTCTTTTATACATTGACTGTCGGTGATGAAAAGACTCGCAGTGAAGTTTTGCATAAGTGCTCTGTTCTATATCAATGGTTTAGTCGGTGCATCATGTCTTGCGGGACACCGTCGCTCCAGTGTTATTCGTACACCCACCCGCATACAGGTAAGAGTGTGTGATTAATGCCGCTTTTGCATTACGGGGCCATTGAAGGACCTCTGCTCCAATAAATCAATCACTGATTCATGCCACTCTCTCTCTCTGTTCTGCTGTTTAAGTCTCTGATCACACAGTCGCTGGCTGAGTTCTGGAAATGAGAACAGATTTACAACCCGGCACGGAATCCACTATCACAGAGATTATACAAAAGAAAGAGCGGGAGGGAATGAGATAGGAGGGAAGTAATGAGGTAGAGGAATCAATAGTTAAACCCTAACAAAATGTTTAGGATGGTCCAGAATGGGCTACTTTTGTGAGAATGACTTACTGACAATATGTTTATAGATGGATGCTTGCCAAATAAACAGAAACTAATTAATAGAATGAGAAGATGTATCTACTGTCAATTTTGTATTGACATTTGAATCTGTATGAATTGATTCATAGGACAATATATGATTTTTAGGAAAAAAACCTGGACGTAATGTAACAATGTTGACTTTCAGGGAAGGGGGAGGGAAATGGCAAACAGTGGTCATGACTTTAATCTAAAATCAGAAACCAGTATTTTAGAGAGCAATGAAATAAATGATTGAGATGTTTTTGTAGATTGTGTACTTGAAATCATGCAGAGATACTGTGAAATTAAATCCTGAATGAAACAGCATTTGGGTCTGAGACGTGGCTTAACATTCTTAGCATTCGTAATCATTTCAGAGGCAGTTACATGACCTGGGGAGCAACATTAGGGGACTTATTCTATTATGCCCTTTTGCAAAGCCTTGATTTTGTTTTTGTGCTCAACTAGAATAGGTTTTCATGCTTGAATGTTCAAAAAACACAAACATTTTTCCACACATTTGGTATTGTTGTAGCACCTACAATACCAAATTGTACCAATACCAATTGCTACGCCACTGGTTTGAGCATAAAACACGTCTTCAGCAGTCCAATCACTTCACATTGCTTATTTTGGAAGTAGAGGCATTATAGAGACCTCAGATTTCCAATTGGTTTATATATATATATATATATAAATAAATGAGTTGCCCCCTCATTTTAAGCTGGGACCTCCCAAAAATAAAATTCTGGCTACGCCCCTGGCTCAAACATCAAAATTACACCCAAAGAAATAACAAAAATACAGCATAATAGTTCCGCTTTAAGTTTAACTTACTATAAATGTACTAAGGCATCAAAGGGTTTAGTTCAGGAGCAACAAGATTGTAACTTTGCAACTTTTCGGTTGCTTCGCAGGTCAATGGCTTGTGTTTTTCCTTTACATCTTTTCTTTGCCCTGTCACAATTGAAATAAATGGATTCAGTGTTATCTGATAAACTGGTCTAGACGTCCATACCTTTAGTGTGTTTGTGTCTATTTACTGCACATGCCCGGATCATATTATTCTTACTCAAAGCCTGCGAGAGCAGCTGGTGTCAGAAAACCATGAAAAATATCAGCCTCATCAGTTTAAAGGGAAACAGAGAAAAAGAGACAGAAGATACTTGTCTTCTCAAGGCTTCTGCTTCCTCTCCTCTAAAAGATGCTTAATTAATCATGTTCGCATTTATAATTAATGGCCATCGAGCAACCTGTCTCTATCACACACATGCACATGGAATATTAAAGTGTGTCTCAAAGCAGCGTATCAGGTGTGTATTATCGCAATGGTTCATTAAATGCCTTGCAGTGGTTTATCTGTGAGATTGTCAGTGTGCACAGATTCATTATTTAACATCTAAGTCTAATGATAGTAACACCTCCAAAGATCACACCGGTTAATTTAGAGGTCAAGGAGTGTGCGTTTAAGTGTGTGAAGCACTTATGCTAAGTGCTGTGATTTTGTTTTATTGAACTGACACCAATTCAGCATAAATGAGATACAAGAAACTCAGATAATAATGTTCTAAAAAAGAAAGTAATGTATATTCGAACTGCTCAGTGATCTAGTGCTTGAATACTAGCATATACATTAATGTCTATGAAGGGTTTCATTGTTGATGTAATAATCACCATATATAATTTAATGAATGAATTTATGAATGCATGAATGATTTTTTTTGCAACAGTTTACGTATGAATTGATTTTTAACTGATTTATAAAAAAATTATTTTGCTTTCATGTCATTAAAGTGTTTTTATTAAACACGTTCAATTATACATTTGTAATGAGCACAGCCAGGCATAATAAAATTATGACAATGCCCAGTAGAGTTTATTTAATGACTATGAACTTTGTTTTCCATCTGAGAGACAAAACGTCTCAGGTTACTACTGTAACCATAGTTCCCTGAGAACTGGAAAAGAGACTGTGTCCCCAAAGCGACCCCTAGTGGGCGCAACGTTGAGTTCCCTTCAGAAGGGAACCTGTCCTCTTGCCCAAAATGGGATGTTTTGTACGTTTGTTGTAGACCAAGTCAACATGAAGTCTAAATTGATCCTGTTTACTCTATTATGTTGTTTTAATGAACAATAATATAAAGCACTTTAAAACTAACGAAGTGCTGTACAGAAAAAAGAAAATTAAAATAAATTAAAATAATAATACATTAAAAAAAAATCACAAAATGTCAACTTCTAGTGATAAAAGCCAAGTAAAAAAGGTGGGTTTTTAGAAGAGATTTAAAACGAGACATTGAAGTGGCATGTGTAGTGTGCTGTGGCAGGTCATTCCATAGTTTTGGTGCTGCCACCACAAAAGCACGATCCCCTCTTAATTTACGCCTTGTTTTGGGCCCTTTCAGGAGCAGTTGATCAGCTGACCTAAGAGAACCCGTGGGTGTGCAAGTAACAAGTAGCTCAGAAATGTAAGGGGGGGCAAGACCATTTAGAGCTTTAAAAACAAATAATTTTAAAATGAATCCTGAACTGTACAGGTAACCAATGTAAGGAGGCTAAGATGGGGGAAACATGCTCATGTTTACGAGCTCCTGCAACCAGACGAGCTGCAGCGTTCTAAACCAGTTGAAGATGGGCAACAGAAGACCCACTAACCCACACATACAGAGAATTACAGTAATCCAGCCGGGTAGTAACAAAGGCATGTTACCATCTCAAAATGTTGCCTTCAAAAAAATGGCTTTATTTTGGCCAACTGTAATTGGAAAAAAATAGATTTAACCACAGCCCTGATCTGACTGTCGAGCTTAAGGTCAGAGTCCATTTTAATCCCAAAGTTTGTGATGGTTGGCTTGATGTACTGAGCCAAAGCACCCAACTCAACAGAATGGGTTCCAGTGGTGTCACCATAAATTACTTCTGTTTTGTTTGCATTAACACTTAAAAGATGTATAGCCATCTAGGCATTTATATCCTCAAGACAATCCAACAGCAGCCCAACAGTGTCATTCTTTTTAATAGGCACTATCATATCATATCACATCCGCATAACAGTGAAATGACATGCTTCCTAATTATTGAGCCAAGTGGCAGCAAGTAAAGAGAGAAGAACAGAGGGCCCAAAACTGACCCCTGCGGGACTCCACAAGAGATGGGTGCAGAGGTGGACTCAATGTTCCCATAACTAACATAGAAAGTCCCACCATTCAAATAGGACCTGAACCATTGAAGTGCTATGCCCTTTATGCCCACCCAGCTCTCCAAACCAGAGATCAGAATTTCATGGTCCACAGTGTCAAAAGCAGCAGTTAAATCGAGAAGCACAAAAACTACGCACTCTCCAGCATCAGTTGCTACATAAATTAAAAACCATTAAAAAACCTCAAGAAGAGCAGATTCTGTGCTGTGAAGAGATTTAAAACCAGACTGGAAAACATCAAGAATAATGTGGTCTTTTAAAAAAGCCATTAATTGGCTGCAAACAATTTTTTTCTAGAATTTTTGAAATAAAAGGAAGTTTTGAAATTGGCCTGAAATTTGACAAATCTGCATGATCCAGACCTGACTTTTTGATCAGGGGATGCACTATTGCATGTTTAAAACTCTCAGGGACACACCTGATAATAGACTGCTGTTTACAATTTCAAGAACGGTCGGCCCTAGAGTGGAAAAAAACCTCCTTAAACAATCGAGCAGGGACAGCATCAAGTGGAGAACCTGAGGGCATTAGCTTACTAACATTTTCCAGTAACAATGACAAAGTCACAGGCTCAAACTCATCAAAAATAGCAGAGCAGAGAACAGAGACTGAGGGGGTCATAAGCAGAAGGTGAAATTAAAGCCCTAGTGGAAGAGACCTTATTATTAAATAAAGGTGAGAAAGTCTTCACAGACAGCCGGGGAGGCATCAACACAGAGAGTTTGCGGAACATTAAGAACTGAATCTATAGTTTTAAATAAAAAACGGGTCTTATTACAGTTTGACAGAATTATCTCAGAGATACGTTTCCTTTTAGCATCTTTCACAGTTGTCTGATACTGATGCCAAGCATTTGAAAAGAAACTTGCAGTTTGTCCTTTTTCCACTTGTGCTCATCTCTACGACACTCGTGTCTGACAGGACAGCTCGGATTTAGTTTTTGGGTGCCTGATTCTCAATGGAGCCACAATATTTAAAACCGTTTGGCAACTGGAATGCAACCATGTCCTTTGCTCCTCAGGGTTATTGTGTAGTTTTTCAGGTATGGCGAAATGCTGACTAAAAACAGACGAGAATTGAGCGGCAGTGGAGGGGTTAATAACTCAACAGGGCCGAGCAGCGGCACGAGGTTAAAATGTACTGCAAGAGAGAGGAATCTCAAACAATATAGGCATATGGTCAGAGAAAACTGCTTTCACAGACCTGCACCAAACCAGATGATAAGACAAGATCGAGTGTGTGCCCACGTTCATGTGGGGGTCCAGATACAGATTGCTTGAGATTAAAAGACTCAATGAGGTGGGGAAAGTCCTTTGCCATAGGGCTCTCAGGACAACAGACATGGACATTAAAATCCCTAATAATGAGGATGCGGTCATATTTATGCATAATATCAGCCAGGAAAACAGAAAAGTCATTTATAAAATCCTTGTTATATTTGGGAGGCCGATAGACCACTGCAACCAACACCATGTGAGAGCGACGACCGAGCTCAAATAAACTCAGTTCAAAGCTGCTTGATGCTGATGATAGCAATAGCTGTTTACATTTGTAGAGTTTAAAATAGAGTTTAAATAGCCGCTGGACTCACCAACACTCAACCACGTCTCAGTCACACAGAGAAAATCCAATCCCCGATTTGTTAAAAAAATATACTTATAAGGAATTACCCTGGTCAGTTCAGTTGTTTAAAATGAATCAACATGGTCATTTTATATTGAAAACTTGTGCCCATAATTTAATTGAGTTAAACCAAATAATTATGCCGGGACTAAGATACTATACTAAAGTACTAAGAATCCATGAACGTTCATAAATGAATGGCTGAAATCATGCTGTACATCAGATGTCGTGTGTCTCTTTTCACTCTGAACTCTCTTCAGTCTGATTCAGCAATGAGCCATCATGAGGATGTTCATACAGCAAAAAGTTGGTGAGTGGGCTTATCAGATGAAATATTGAAGTAAATCTAACAGACTAACTAGGAAATTATCCAATTTTACATATGCAATGCATTCAATATTATCTGGGATGATTACAAAGGTGCAACTGATTACTGCAAGAACAGAAGAGACAGAACTAACTGCTCCTTCAGGGGAGTGAGAGATATAGAGTGAGAGAGGGACCTGCACATACCAACAAAACACAAAATGTTCACTAGATAGCAGATGAACACCATGTTTATACGCAAGGGCATTTATCATAATAAAAATGGGAATACTGATATAAAAATACAAGCCACCTAGTTGGTGAAGAACATACAAGACATTTGACTGAGATGGCAAGCATCACCCAGTTGAATCTCACGTGATCTTGTGTGAATAATGCAGAGTAACATGCTAACAAGCATTAAGATATCTGAAATGAGTAGATATATGATTAAAAGTGAAGCAGCTTGAATAGCTTTAATGAGAGAATAAACAGCATAAATAGACAAACAGATCATGGACATTTTAATGATCAAAAGTAAACCATTTCTTCAGCTGCAAAGGCTAAAATGTCATCAGTGTTGTTTAAGATTGGATTGGAAGCATTCATTGTTGGACCAGCAGTGCTATTGTAAAGCTTGTCATCAGAGATTGCCTGATGGCCAAGTCATTAATGGAGACCTGGGAGTTTCCATCAACACTGATACCTGGGAATAATAAAAATTAACGAACATGTCGTTACATTTATATGGCTCTTTACTATGCACTCACAGCACATTAAATGGAAGGGGAAAATATCGAATGTACAGCACCCACCTGAATGATGCGATGGCAGCCATATTGCACAATAACTCCCACCACGCACCAGCTTGTTGTGGAGAGCAGTGATTAAACCAATCAGTATAGGAGGATGATTTCTTCCTTAGCTTCAGTGGGCAACCACGCCAGAGCTACAGGGTGATATGACTGCTGGCAATGCAGAACTAGTGGATTTAATCAAGACGTTTTTTATCCTCACTCTAGCAATTTGGCCTTCACCAATAGTTGCCAGACCTACAAATTCGGATTGCGAAAAAGAACATTGTTTTGATCAAATATAGATTGATTAAATGTCAAGTAAACCAAAATGAGGCACAATTTCTGGGTATATTTGTTTATGTGGGTTATTGCAGATGATCGAGCTCTCTTTACACTGTCAACTTAACTGCAACCCCCCTTAAATCACCTTTATTTCCCATTCTGACATTCAGTTTGGAGTTCAGGAGATTGTCTTGACCAGGACCAACCCCTAAATGCATTGAAGCAACTGCCATGCGATTTTGTTGATTAGATAATTAGGTGAGTGTATGTATAGGATAAATCCTGAACAATTTTGCTAATATGGTCAGACATGCTAAGTGTAGCATGAAAAATAAACAAAATCCTGTAAAAAATAAACAAAATCCTTTCTTTAATTGTACTCTGCTGACTGAAACCATTGTTTTATAATAATACTGCTTGAAACTTAAAGTTACATGTTGGTTGCCGAGAATTTTTGTGCTTTGGCACTGTTCCTCTGCACCACACCAGAATGGATCCGCAGTTGTACTTTAACATGACAGGAAGTACCTTTTAGGCATATATGCTGCTTTTGTTCTGACCAAATGAAAACGTAAATGTTTAAACAAGTCACGTTATTGACATTTAAATATAACACTTGCTCAGTCAGATGAGACAGACTTTTCAAATTAGCTACGCATTGAGCCAAAAAAAGCTATTTTTGTGTAAGTGTAAAAAGAATTTCATCTCTCACCACCTCTCAAAAACAAATGTTTACTCTTGCTTTAGCATGGGCTCTGTCACTTTCCCATTTTGACTGCAGGCTCACAGCAGTTTTTGGTTTTGACAGCATGTGATTCATT
Organism: Rhodeus uyekii; assembly: GCA_037043235.1. Classification (NCBI taxonomy): domain Eukaryota; kingdom Metazoa; phylum Chordata; class Actinopteri; order Cypriniformes; family Acheilognathidae; genus Rhodeus; species Rhodeus uyekii. Next base: position 550,095 of record JAWRVZ010000203.1, read on the forward strand.
GGTTGTCATTTAGACCTTTCTAAATTAAAAGAAGACATCTAGATGACAAGTATAACTGAGGTTGACAAATGCACCGGCACATTCACTTGTATTTTTTTCTGACATTTTTGGTCAGACAGATAAGAGGAAGACCTCATTTGAAACTGTAAAGTGTCTACTTTTATTTATATACACTGAAAATAGCAACACACCTTTGTGCTTTTTTAAGGATGCACTTTTGCTTTTTGCTGCCTCGGTTTCCATGAACTACTTTCTACCGCATGTCACAAAATTAACCAAAATCCAGTGTATACATATCACACAGACAGAAATATATCAGTAGAAAGCTTGAAATGTCTACTTTTAAATGCAACAAATAAAATTATGTAATCTGTATGAAACCAATGAGAGGTAGCGGACAGAAAGGATGATATAAAAGATATAAAAGATTTCCTAGAAAGTCACAAGTTGTTACTTCTACAAATCGCTTTTGGACTCTCTGTGAAAGAGGTCCTTTTCAAGTTTGAATGAAATATACATTACATGGAAGTGTTAGATCACCTTCTTTTGGATAAGAATGAAACAATAGGCCATGCATAGACCAATCTATATTTATTTACATTTAATTTTTACGTGAACACATTAACAAACATAGGCCAGTAAGAGCTCTGTGTGTAAAACTCGCTCCTCTTTAGCATACTTTTAGCGTCTTTAGCATCCTTGTTATCGCACCCACCTCATATGCAGGAGTCGATGGTTTAAATCACGTACAATCAGCATGTAGGCTGCATCTCTGAGCTCTCCTGGGATAAAAATGGCACGAAGCGATCTGACTCCACAGGAGAAGATGGTGGACAAGTTGCAACATACGTAGACCACCTTGGCGGTTGATGTAAGCAATGGTTGATGTGGTATCCATCCAGACCAGCACATATTTGTCCCCCAGAAATGGTAAAAGTCATGGAAAGATGTACTGCTAGCAACTCGAGCCAATTGATATGGCACTGCAGGTAAGAGCACGACGCATCTTGCCCATAGCATACAGCACCCCAGCTCTTGCTGGTTGCATCTGTTGAGACAGCAATATCCCTGAACACTTGTATTAGAGGAACACCTGCCCGTCGGAAAGCAAGGTCTGACCACGAGCTGAGAGTACCCGGTAAACCAGACATTGCTGAACGACAGATGAACTGAATAAAGTCTGAATGTCCAAATGACTCAGCGAGATGGTCTGGTTAAGTGCTAGCCAGGCGTTTAGAGCCTTGGCCTATTATACTTGCAGAAGGGCCATGGCATACATGGTGGATGCTGTTGTTTAACACATCCTGTCCTAAGATGTCAGCCGTTCAGCTGCTAAGGTTCATGACACCGTGGAGGGTTCCACTAGAGCTTGACATTTGCAGTAGCCAGGAAAGTATGGGAGTCATCTCACTGCCAGACTCAAACAAAGCTACTCTCCCTGAAGGAGTCCGTTGAATCTTCATCCCCAGAGGACTCTAGCCCATCCTCCAATCAATGCGGCAATCAACATCTGGTCCATAAGGGAACCAACTTTGAGCAATCTATGATTTTAAACTCAACAATTTAAGTTTGAACCAGTGTGGTATCTAGGTGCAGAGTTTCATGCTTTTCCTGCGTTTGGCACACACATACACACAGAGAGACACAGACACACACAAAAATTTATAGAAATTTGATATTATTTATAGTAATTAATATCAATCTACTTACTGACTGAGACATAGCTTGCAAAAAACATACGCGCCAGCTCCACATGAAAACTTCACAGTGGATCCAAAATCATGGTTAGAATAGTATTCTCTCATAGTACAGTGAAATCCACTTATCTCGACCTTGGTTAACTCACCAACCCTATTATGTCGACGTTTTTGAAGTGGAACTGCCAAACTCCCTATTTGTCTAAGCATTTTCTTATCGGTTATGTCGATTCTTTTATGCTGACAAACCCTAATATCTCGAGCACAAAAGAGGGACAAAGTCGCCACTTAATATGGGTTATCTCGATCCCGTGACTAAAGATCGTACCTAGTTCACTGCGCATGCGCCGATGGTCTATCCGGTCCTTCCGGCCGCTTTGTATTAGCGGTAGGTCGCATTAGTTTGTGTGGTCATGTCATAAGGTTCGTATGTTGTGTAATTGATGATTTCATACACAATGTTTCGTTGATTATTTTTCTTCTTTAGAATTATTTTCATTACATTAATCTTCTTCTTTCACAGCGCGTCGTGTATTGCTGCACGCACTGTTTTCATTGCTTCAGAGTCCTCAAACTTATTTGTGTTGCTCTAGTGATCCATTAAATGACATTTTGATGGGACGAATGCTGGTGTTCAAGAGTGATTACGAAAATTACAACGCAGATTACACGCCTACAGAGAAAAAAATAACACAGACAAAGACGCCGTTACTGATAGACGCTTAGAAGCATTTGTTTTCAAGCTTTCAAAAAGCAACAAAGCATTTTTAGAGTTTTTAAAAAGAAACCATAGTAACCACGTGTGCAATACTCAGAACTGTGAACGAATGTGTTTGTGTGTTATGACTGTTTATGCTGTGAGCGAAATTGTGTTTGCAATGTTGGAGAATATAATTAAAGGTTTGTATGGAGAATCGAAGGTGTTTTTATTGTAAACTGGTAAATCTCTGCTGTTAGTTGGTGCACATATGCCTTTTGTTGTTAGCAAACATATACAGTGTATGTACATTTTTATAGCATGCCGATCGCTTCATCAAACAAATCACCATATTGGCTGTTGGTTATCTTGATCCTCTGTTATCTCGATGCTTTTTTGCAACCCCGAGGCCGTCGACATAACCGGATTCCACTGTATTTGGATTACTATGAAAGAATGGTAGTTTCATGGTCTCTCTGTCACTCCTTTACTTACTTGTTGTTTGTTTAAAATTATTATTTATTAGGCTTCAGTCATTTTAAGAACTAATGCAGAGATCATAATTGTAACAGTTACTTTTTCTGCATTAGTTCTGCATTAGCAATTGTAACAGTTTTGAAACTTGTCTTGTTTAGCAGTAAAGGAAGCGGGTTCTGGGACCGGCTGTCTCTTGTTTTCTCCAAGCCCAAGTTTTTTACCTGTCTCTCGACTCACTGCAAATTGAGAACACCTGTTCAAATTCATTAACAAGAGGCATGTCCCTTCACCATTAACTCTCCCAAATGCCTTCTCTTCCTGCACCAGCCTTTAAACCTTTAAAGAGCTTTCCTATAACTCAACCAGTAGAGCATTGGTGTTTACAACGCCAAGATCGTGGGTTTGATCCCAGGTAAAGCAAAAGCTGATTAGAATGTCAATGTGTTTCTTGAATGGAATGTAAGTCGCTTTGGATAAAAGTGTCTGCCAAATGTAACTAAACCATGCCCTGCTTACCACACCAACATACTGACACGCATCCAGGTCTCACCTAACTGTTAACCTTCACTTCACACATAACTGACTGTGTTTAAGTCAAGTTAAAGCCTCACAAAATTTGGTGGACTGATTTTACGACCAACGAGGCTATGCAACAGCGTTGCGGCCTCACTCACACTTTAACCGCAACGATGATATTGCGCCCCTGGAAATGGATCGGACACGTTACTCGGATGGCCAACCACCGACTTCCCTAATAAACATTCTGTAGCGCTGCAGGCCCAGCGTGGAAGCAACCCAAAGGAGCCATTCGGCAAACCAGTCAGTGATATTTCCATAAAAAGGCGGAGTAACTTATCATGGTCCCGTTATAAAGCATACAACAACTCCTGGCTGGAACATCTAAGAACAATCGCCAGCGACCGAGCACAATGGAGAAACGTCTGCAGCGACATAGCCTAGGCCCACCGTGGTGCACTGGAGCTGAAGAAGAAGAATGCCTCACATGATAGGGATTTTGAGACAATATTTTGAGTTTTTTTACTGCAGGTTAAATTAATTCAAGATCACATCCTGACTGAGAGAGACAGCTTCCTGTGTCTATTGTGCTTATTTTAACATCATGCTTGTCCCACTCTATTCCTCATACATTTCATAAGTTTGTGAATATTCATTCATTTGTGAATATTCCTTTCATAATGGCAATAACTTTAAGCAGTACAGTGCTATTTGTGTGTGTATACATAAATATATATTTACATTCCGCGATATAAAGCAATATATCTGTAACAGTAGTCACGATCATTGCCGCATTACAGCACCCAGCCCTACATTAACAGTACTGTATTTAAAAAAAAACACATGAATAGAATGTAATCATGATTAGCATCTCACTTTAATCCACTATATATTGAGATAACAGTAGAACAATTATATATAAAGGTATTTACTTTCTGCTGTTTGCAATATGTCCATTATTCACCTATCATATCTGTGAATTTGGGTTGAAATTATGATTGCATTTAGTGGTAAATATAGTGTGTACATGTTTGGCAATTCTTGTACATTCACATTTTCTTTGTTTGACCATTTACTGAATACAGTAAATTGCAATGTTACACAACCTGTTGGTTTCAGGCTATTGCTCTGTTCATAATAACACTTATTACAAACACTGCCATAATTGTATTCCAGCATAGATACTTCAAGCTATTGACTGCAATGGTTAGGCCATTACAGCATTTGTGTTATGGGACAATGTAAACTGAAAGTGTTGAAATGTTGACTGACCAATTGAGCACTTTGTTAATGAAGGTATTGTCATTCATTTCAATACTGAAGTGCTTGCTGCAGCATGATGGCCCAGTGGTTAATACAGTCACCGCACAGCAAGGTGTTTCCTCAACACAGACATGCACGTTTGACAAATTGAAGACTTCCATATTTTAAGAAGTGTTTTCCACACAATGCATGCTAGGATGCATTCCAGTACTATCAGATCCTTTTTTCCAGTTTCAAATGTCTCAGTATAGGGTTTCTCTCACTCACTCCAAATAACAAATGCACATTGTGATCAGATAACGTGCAACCATTAGTTTAAGATGCAAGTGTGTTTGGGTGGTTTTTGGGGAGTATGAGGTTGTAAAGAATATGTGTGCTATTCCAATCTCTATTAACAATTTATTTTGTAAAGCAATTTGGATCAACTGGTGTGGGGGTAGAGGCCTGAAACGTTCAACCTGGAGAGCAGTGCAGCTTTGCATACTTTAAAAACAGGCTATGCATTATTTGATATTTAATTTGCTATTTATAGTTTCTATATTTGTATCAAGAATAACTGAGTTGGAATGTAAAAATACACTAAATATAAAAATAATAATATTTACTCTATTATAATATAATATAATGAGCAACATATTTGAAACGGTGGTCTTTTCAGAGGAAGGAGGGTTGACATTGAAAAATGATGCATGCGTTTTTCCAAGGGTTAAAGTAATTGTAATGACTTGATTCATTAGTTTCTACCTGGACATATTAGTGATAATTCTCTTTGATCCTTTTTTTTCCTGGGAAATTGATTGATGTTTGTTTTGTCATCATTATTTAGTTTTAAAGAGATAAAAGTGGTGCTTATAAACCTTGACTGACAGGGTAATAAGATTCCATCACATTATTGGCAGTAAAGGTTTTGGGCATTTTTCTTCTTGGGTGGGTTTTGGTGAGCTGTTGGGTTTGGAATCGGCGAATCAATCTGGCAACACTGCTTGTCTGCTTCATATGAATCAGCTGCAGCTTTTCCTTCGGTACTGTATTTGAAGAGGTTGAGAACAAACTGTCTGCTGATTTGTCAAAGAGTTTGTCAAAGATTTGTCCAAAAACATTAACAACTTTATTTTTGGATATTGATGTAACAGTTGCTGAGTAACAGTTGGCAGTTTACCAAACTAGCAAAGATAGTTAGACATATTGTACAGCATAAATGCACTGAAATTAAATTAACAACACATAATCATTTGTTTTGGTAAATAGTCTATTTAAAATGGTTCTAAGAATTGGAACTTAACTTCATCTCATATAAACCTCATATAAATTTTCTAGAGAGAAACTCGAACAATAACTGAAGGCGGTGGACTAGAAAATACGCTTCAGAAAAAATTATATAACTTTTTGGATTATATAAAATTGAGAAACTTTTGATGTATTATGTAAACGTTATTTACAATGATTTTATGAGTTCATACTTCCCTTCATATGATGTAAATCTCTCCGAAAAATTCCAGACACTCTCAGCGCATGCAAGATTTCAAAGCAGCAGGAGTGGGAATAAATGGCTTGAAACAACATCAGGCTAGTAAACTCAAAATTTGATGTTATTTTCTGGCAAAAAATAACGATATATAAACACATCATGAACATTAGTTTAACGATCTAGCACAGGACTGCAAAGAGAAGGAGAATAAATAGAGAGCAAAAAATATAAGAAGGTGCCGTGGAAGAACAGCTGTGGCAAATTAACCAATAATCAGATAAGATGGGCGGGATTAGACAGGAGAGCACATGGCATAAAGAAAGACAAATCACAAGCCATGTGCTCAAACAAAGTGAGACAGGAACAGGCAGCTAATGAAAACACTCATAACATGACACAGAACATGCAGCCAGAGGAAAACACAAGCTGTGTGCTACACAGCACAAGACAAAACCCTAACATGAAAGCACGCGACTGAACAGAGAACACAACAACACACATGGACAGATGAGAGGATGGCCTACATGTGCTACACTAGGTGGAATGAAGTAAAGTTAATTTAGATGTACAATAATTAGTGGGATGATCACATGTTGATATAAGTGAAATATTTCCAAATTAATGTCCACAAATAATGAACTAAAACTGAAATTTTGTTCTTCACTCCACCCTAGTTTGCCTATTATCACGCGCCAGCCCTGCTCATAAACAAATCATTGTTTGGACACTAACACCATGTCTACATTTGATGCAACATTTCATTTAGCAGACGCTTTAATCCAAAGGAACTTGCAATTTAGTAGAACAGAAGTAATTTGTACATTAGAAGTACATAAGAGTGCCTATAATACAAAGTTTCCACGTCCTATACACAAGTAGTACAAGCATGGTGAATAGAGAGAGAAAATATTTTTTGGTGAGGTGTGGTGTGTCATGTTAGGTGCTCATGGAAGAGATGTGTTTTCAATAGTCTTTTAAACTTTGACAAGGAATCTGCATTCCGGACGAGGACAGGGAGATCTTTCCACCAGCTGGGGGTGGTGAATGAAAATGTTCTTGTGATTGATCTTTTTCCTCTCTGTAATGGAACCACGAGTCGTTGCTCATTGATCGATCGAAGGTTTCTGGTAGGTGTGTAGATTTGAAGGAGTGAGTGGAAGTATGAAGGTGCTGAGCCTGTGGTAGTTCTGTATGCAAGAGTCAGTGCTTTCGATTTGATGCGTGCAGCAAGTGGGAGCCAGTGTAGTGATATGAAGAGTGTAGTGACATGAGTCCTTTTGGGTTGGTTGAAGACCAGACGAGCTGCGGCGTTCTGGATCAGTTGCAGTGCTTTGATCGTACTTGCAGGAAGTCCAACCAGAAGAGCGTTGCAATAGTCCAGTCTGGAAATGACCATGGCCTGCACCAGAAGTTGTGTAGCGTGCTCAGTTAGGAATGGCCTGATCCTCCTGATGTTGTACAGTGCAAACCTGCCTGATCGAGCCATCTTTGCGATGTGATCTTTGAAGGTCAGCTGGTCCTCAAAGATCACTCCAAGATTTCTGGCAGACCTCGATGGGGTAATCGTAGTGGCACCAATCTAGATGGTGAAGTCGTAATAAAAGACAATATAACGCATTATAATCTGTTCCCTTTCATGGGAACTCGAGCTGCGTTGAAACACTAGGGGAATACCTTGGCATGTGAAGCACTTGTGAAGCACTGTGAAATCGATCGTGGAATGATCATGATCATCGGTGATGTCATGATCCAGGATCATAAAAGGGCAACTTTTGAGTCTTCAGCAAAGCTCTGTGTCGGTTGTGTTTGTGTAAAGCTGGTTGATCTGTGTGTGTGTGAAACAAAAGTATATTCCACACTTCCACACCTTTTATATTATTGGGGAACCAACAAGTTTTAGAATGTGTGTGCGCTTCCCCTACCCTCACTAGACCAGGATTCAAAAACAAGGTAATTCCAGTGTGAGCACTGGACCCTTGTATGCACTAGGTGCTCCTTGTGACCTAGGACCAACCAGCTGTTCTTCTGCTCAGGACCCTCGAGTGGTTTTCAGTATCTAAACTACTTTGAGCAGATACATAGATGAGATAATCTCTGTAGTTTGGGAGTTGGCCGGATGTCCTTCTCCACTAGGAGCATGGCTGCCTCTATGGATTTCTTGCAGTGGTCTCCCTTGCTTATGGTAAGGCTGGTCCTCTCTGCACACTCCAGAGGTTCTACCAGCTTGACCTCTACTCCACTCGAAGGACAAGGGTGCTCTCGTAGTGAGGTGCCGTTGGAATATTGTTCCCCTAGCATTTCGACACAGCTTCAGTTCCCATGAAAGGGAAAATCTCGGGTCAGTATTTGAACTTAGTTCCCTAAGGGGGAAGGAGAAGCTGTGTCGTTTGCCTCAGCTCCTTGCACCTCTGGGCTTGCTTCAGACACTCTCTGACCTGCCGCTTCCGGTTTCTGGTGCCCTTTTATGATCCTGGATCATGACGTCACCGACCCGCGAAGATCGATTTCACAGTGCTTCATGAGACTATATGCCAAGGCATTCCCCTAGCGTTTTGACACAGCGTCTGATTCCCATTTAGGGAACTAAGGTTCCGTTCGTAACCAGAGACGTTTTATCATGGTCTGTCTGAATACTCAATTCTTATCGGCTGGGAGGTGTGCAATTAACAGTTTAATGCACAGGTAGTTCCAGGTTCAAGTTCCACTTCATTCGCAAAATCGGAAATCATGTTGCATGCACATTCAGGAGCACAGAAATTATCAATGTGGTTCCTTGAATTTCCTAATAATTTTGAAAAATAAAATAAAACTGAATAGTTACATTTATGTTTCTCAGCTATAAGGGGATTACATTATTTTTTTATGTAATTAAACTCATAGCTTCGTTGTTAACAGACACATCTTTCATCTCTCTCTCTCTCTCTCTCTTGACAGTTAATTCAAATAAATGTTTAAAATCATTAATTCAAATAAATTTAATCTTATCACACTTCTTTATCTCTGTGTCTGATTCAAAGCAGGCAGAATTCTAGATTTGAGAAGCCGTAACTGAACAACTGTCAATTTCAACCTATTAGATATTGTACTGCAAACATCAATAATAGCATTAAGTTGTCAATGTTGGCAAATGACCACAGATAATCCATGGCTAACTGTTTGCGGAGGCAACCACCTTCCAATTCATGTCAGACAGCTTTTTGGCACCATGTTGTACATTAAAATTGCTCATTATTTCTACACTGGATGAGACATGACATATCCTTAACAGTAAAGAGATTCTATATTCCATTTCTGATGTTCCATTTCATTTGTCCATTTGTTCATTTGTTTGGTTGCACTCAGATACTATGGACAAATGTATTTGTAACAGTCGCTTTGACATGTCCAGTGTGTACAGCTTCAATGGTTGCTAACCAAGTAAATGTGCTGTTGTTCGATATTGATGGAAATATTTTACTAAAGTTTCAGAATAGTTTCATCATTTAATGACATGCATGTGTGTGGGCAAATACACAATAAGCACACATTCAAATACTACTTCTGCAAAATCTAGCATAAACACGCCTAAACTGTTTTGTTGGTCTCCCAGACTCTTCTTGTTATTCTGTTGGTTGGTTTAACAATGGGTTTTGACACTATTCAGCTTTACAACCTCTTTTCCCTTCGGCCCACAAATAGGAAAAATGCAGTGTGTGTGGTCCTATTCTTGTAGCTGGAGGTGGCATTGTCACACTCTTTGTTTTGAATCTTTATATGCACTCACACTTGTTCCAGGATCACTCTCTGAGGAAATATAAACATACTTCAATAATGACAGATGAGCTTGGAGATAAAGTTCTGGTAGCTGTCAAGACATCTATAAATTTGGTCAGCTGTATATATGGAATATATGGTTACATATACAGATGGACACACACACACACATTCTTGTGCAGGCCTGCGTTAGGATTCAAAGCGCACAATTGCATTATGTTGTGTTACTGTCTCTCAATTGTTGCAGACATACAAACCCACACTAAATGTAATAATTACATTTAAATAGAGTTTAGAATTGTAACTTCTTCCTGAGGAAAATTGTATTGCTCAAAGGTTTGTTTTGTTGGTAAAACTGATATTAATAGCTTCTGTAGCATTAACTAACTAGGGAATGTTAAATAAAACCTTATTATGGTGTGACCATTTTCTTTCCACATCTCAGATTTTTGGAGACTGAAGATATACGCCATGACGTTAAGTTATGACGCACCACCAATTGAGATTGGACTAGTTCCACATGTGCTTCAGATGCTTTCTTGCTGGAGGAGTTACCCAAAGTGGATTAACTACAAGTCGGCATGAATCATGAGTTGCAATAGTCATTTCTTTCCTGCTCTTGGATGGGAAAAATGTAGGGCAGGACTTAATTTTGTTAGTTGGGGACTGGTTGGTTGGTTGTGGTTTGCTATTGAGGTTGGTTGTGGTTTTGCTATTAATCTGTTGATTTACAGATTGCCCCGCCCTCACATCATCAAAGAAGAGATGAGCTGCAAGAGAGAGAGGGGAAGTTATTTTGATTAAAGATAACGAGGGTACATGAATTTTACAAAAATGTATTAATAATAAATACTACATTAAAAAATAAGGATTTTCAATTTTGATTTCATGGTGACGAAGCAAAGGACAAATTATAGAGAACTCATATGATTGTTCTTTTTCTTTTTAGTTTGGCTTCTCTCTTTCTGAAACAACATACAGACACACACAAACACACACTGACTTTCTCTGGCTTTCTATCGCAACCAGACACTCACGCAGCAATGATCAATGTGGGCACTATCTCTCTCACTCTTGCTCATGTGCACTGCTCGAATAGAGGGATAAATCTCTGAGATAAATTAAACATACCACTTTCTTTCCCACAGAGACACATGGCCATTAAACACACCTGATTTACCTCGAAAACTTAGTATGTGTGTGTGTCCCAGGGACACTACTAGATCTTATGCTGTTTATCTTGTTTTTACCTTGATCTTTATTGCTTTCTGTGTTGTTTATGGCAACAAGTTTAAAGTCATCCACAGCGCTCATCTGACTTGCAGTAAAGGACTGACCTTTTGTTAAATTAGCTTCTGATCCTTTGGTGGCTCACAGGAGATCTTTCAGTTGTTTGTATTGTTGCTGATCTCTGCCTGGCCAACAGGACAGCACTGAAATTACCGTATTTTTCGCCACATACGACGGACTTTTTCTTCCCCAAAACTGGGGTAGGGGGGAGTTGGTGCGTCCTATCCGACAAATATAAAGAATCCGCGGAGCACGCCATGGCCGTAGCCGTGGTGATGACGAGTGGGGAGAAATGGTGGACTTTACAGTGATGACTGTGGCGAGGGGGGCGTGGTTCAGCGAGGTCTGCAGCGGGAGAGAGTCGGTAGACGAGCGGTGCGTAAGAGAGAAGTGAAACGAAACTAAGAGTGAAACGCGTGACTCACAGAGAGTGAAGCGTGAGCGCCGAACGCGCATGTTTTGGTTGTTATTTTGGTTTTGTTCAAGTCTAAGGAAATAAAAGAGACTGTGATTCTCAGCACGCTGACACTGCCTCCTCAGCGTGCTGAGAATCATGGGCTCTTTTATTTCCTCAGACTTGAACAAAAACAAAACTGTCAAAAAAAAACCTGTCCTAGGAACTAATATTTTGTTGTTGTTGTTGGTGAACCGTTATTAGTGACGCACACCGGTGTTCGATGACTGTTCATCTTTGTTTATGTTGCTGACTATGTTCCATGACATACGTGCGCTCATGCACTACATACCACGCACACCCTTATAATATTACAGCTGTATACCTGAATATACTGGATATAAATAAATGCCTCATCACCAATAATCACATCTCCATTCCTGATTCTCTGACCGGAATCTGATCCATATTTTATAATATACCTCGCTGAACCACGCCCCCTCGCCACAGTCATCTATTCCCCACTTCCCGATTTACACACAAAGTGAATAACCAAAGGCAAAAAGGAACGGTAAATAATAATACACTTAACAACCACAAGACATAAGACATATGCAACAAACTATTAGACACACCATACACACTGTTTACTGACTTTACTGACTGTTAATGAGAGTAAAGATAGTTCTTAATATGTTACATGGTTGCATAAAATTGTTCTTAGACTGCTGTTAACTTTATACAGTTGATATAAAATATTTTACTACAGTATTTGGTTCAGAATCTTCGATTCGATTCGATTTTCCTCCTTTAAAATTGGGTGCGTCCTATGTTCCCGAGCGTCTTATATGGCGAAAAATACGGTACTTGAACCATGCTAATCATGCTTCTGTATGCGTCCTGTTTAAAGTACATTTTCAGTGTGTATAGAATAAATGGATGACCAACAACATTACCAAAATGTGCTGTTAACAAAAACAAATTATATTCATTTTGCACTGTGTAAGTACGCCCCCTCCCGGAAGGTGTGTTTTCATGCCATGAAGGATGAGGGAAAGAAGATGGGGGCTCTTGGAGCAGACGAGGAGATGGTGAAGGGTTAGACAGGAGTGGTCATACGGATAGTGAGAGCATGAAGACTGGAGGAGGCTTAGGTGGAGGGTGAAAGACAGTAGAATAGTCCAGGGTGGTGGATGACTCCAGGGATTGGCCTCAAACAGGGGTTGGTGGATGGAGACCGAGGCCAAAGTCAGGAACGCACTCCATGACGGCGCTGCTAGAGGAGGAGTCATGGTGTAAAGATGTTAGAACGTAATGGATGACTGGAGGCAACAGTGATGGAGGTGGAGCCCACTGCTTAGATGGAGAGCCAATGAGGTGTAGAGTCATCAAAGTCCTAGGTGGTCATGACAGAGAAGAAGCGACTATCTCCCCAAGGTAGAAGTGGGGATCCAGAGGGCAGAGGTGGAGCTGTATCATCTGAGGTTGGAGGCAGAGCCTGAAGGACGGAGGAGCTTGCTGGAGTCAAAGGGGTGGAGCGCATGAGAACAGCAAATGGCATGCAACTCTGCATTGGAGGCGTGATGATGTCTGACCCAGGTGGAGCCAACTCACTGGGGTAGCTGGTCGATGGTGTACCCTGAAGTTGAGGGAGATCGGAGCAAAGATGCAGGAGACAGGAGCACTCGAGTCTGGAGTGTGATGATATTGAATCAAAAAGCTACACGGTATTCATTTCTTGATGGTGACGCAAGTGGGGCTTGCGTCATCATCCGCACTTTCAATGGCCAGTGCAAATCTGTATGAATACACCACATATGCTGCATATGTGGTGAAGCTCCCTCGAGGTCCCCTGCTGTATAAGCAGTCATCCGTGAAGAGTTTTTAAAAACCTTCTAAAAAACTTTTCTCAAGGGAGCTTTCTGCCAGTTTGAGGCACATGAGTTGTGCCACAGGGAGGTCCATGATGAAAAATAAAGTCCAACATGACCACACAAATGGAAAAATAAAAAAAACTAAACTTTCACTGCTTATCTTGTCTGGGTTGAGTCCTCTGGGTGTGGCTAGATAACACACAAACACAAAGATGAAGGCATGATGAAGGCAGTCTTTAATAAATCCAAATGGAGACCATAGCATGACAAACATCAACAATCAACTAATGAGTTGAAACAGTGAGTGTCCATGATAACAAACTAGACTAAAGGTCCAGACAAAAAACGGGAACTGTGACTAAAAAACGTTTTCACACATGCTGGTGCACATCGTGGTGTAGCCTCAGTGCGCACCAAATCACATACTATCATTTTTCAATTAGTTTGGTTCGTGTTCAAGACATGTTTTTTCCCTTATCTGAGATATGTGGAATAAAATGTGCATATTATGCACTGTATAGAAAATATATACTGATACTGTAGCAAAAGTAAGAGTAGTATCCTAGTATACCCCATACCAAACACAGCCATCCTGTAACCATGGACCTCAATGGCCTCTTGCAGAGGAAGCTGCCAGAATTGACCGCTAACCTCCCATCCACCTAAAGCAGATCAAAGTCCTGTGGCTGAACTCTGCACAAACTCTCCTATGAGCCAGTCTAGAAAACGCTTTCTGTTGCTAAAATCATTGGTGACTCACATGAGCGAGAGTGCACAGGTCTGTCTCATCGTTAATTTCCGGATGACCTGTAGGAAAACAGCATGAAGTTGTTTGTGTCACCACTAATGAGGCCTGATTGGTGAGGGGGGCTCTCGCCTTTTCACCACGTCGAGTTCAATGAGACAGCACATTCATCAGCGATTATCGCTATTCTCCATCTCTCTCTCTTATTTCATTATGGCCTCTCTCAGACAAGAGAGAATCAATGTTTTCTCATTAAAATCTCTCTTATTGAAATGAGCAGCAAGCAGACGTTTTAATGTGCCATAATATGGCACAGCTGGTGATACATTTCCATAGTGGTAAATCAGCACCAGGAGTGGGAGGTTGGAAAAGGCCAAACTTATCCTCAAAAGCAGTAGAGTTACGTGTTTGTTGTTTTTCTGAGTGTGTATGTTGCCAAAGAAGGTGGGACCTTCACTCAAACCAGCAGATACTGACTGGTCTGATCTTCTGGTGAAATGGACCACTCCAAACTCTCTATCAATGCCAACTGCATGCCTTTTTTTTTGTTCTGTGATTGTTTGTTATAAAACGTGCTTTTGTTTAATTTGATTTACTTCTTCGTTTTACTTTTGTCTTCAGGGAGTTATTCCAGAAGGCAGTTTGTGATATATCAGCTTTCCAAACACAGAGTAACAAACCAACTAGACATTAAGGTTTTCAGAAAAAAATGCCATGTCTACCTTTTATTGTCTAATCAGCAGGGGTACAAAAAAAACAAAACATTTATGAATAAAACAAAACATAGACAACATTACCTTGGGAGGAGGACCCAAACAAAAGAAAATGACCATTAACTTACCTATACACCAAAAGAAAGACAATAACAAATTTTACCTTCCCTCACTCCCTGACTATTCATTAAACAGGAGAGAGATATATAAGGATCCACCACCCTACCCAAAACCATTTAACTAGTTTAATAATGACATCAACTCTGGCAAACAGACATATGTTCCTCTACTTTCTCAGCATCCTCTCTACAGCTTTATAACGGTTCCTCACACACACACACCAATCAGTGTGTGAGTAAATGGTGGTGGCCATTAACCTACCAGGTGAGCAAGCACAGAAAAAGGAGGGAGGGAGGGAGAGAGACATTAAACACTAATGAAGCATTAATGAAGCACAGAAACCTTAATCCTATTACAAAACAATTATGCTTAGTAACAGTAATAAATAATATGTTTAGTTAAATGTTAATTTCATCTAATTTTAAATGATACCAATAAAATACTAGTTTATCATCATCATCCAGAGAAATTTTTTTTGCATGTATACACAATTGCATTTATATTCTTTCAAAACTTGACATATCATTATGTCTCTATTTTAACTCTAGATTCTACCAAGGCTTTGAACAACTCTATGTTAAGAGGATTTTAACTTAAAACATTTTTTTTTACCATCCTTTCTGACCTTCTCCCTATTTGTTTGTTTATTCTACAGAAATCCATTTTGGTTGTTCTGTATCAATTAAATCTGCCACTTTTAAAACATCAGATTAAATGAACACCTTGATTTCCATACTGAGTAATTTAGACTGATGACATAACCACAAATTATAAAAAGACCAAAATGATTGTCCTTTACCAATGTAAATGTACTCCATGCTCTTAAAGTCTGAGAGAACCCATTCACACCTGAACCTTCAAGTCTATTATTAGACATTTGGAATAAATGTCTATCAAGTCCAATTTTGCTAATAGCTCGCAATACTGCTAAACCATATAAAATCCATGGCTGCGGATCGGTATTATAAAGCAGTTTTTGAGCCAATTGTAGTCTAATCGCTTTCCATTTAGAGGTTAAATCAATGAGGCCTTGACCCCCCTGGATTAGCACGCCTGGATGAAGCCAATGATGTCCTCCCCAGAAAAAAATTCACAACATGATTCTGAAGTAGTTGTAAAAGTCCTACTGGAGGATATAAAACAGTCAGTCGATGCCACAACTTTGAAGCAGCCAAGTGGTTTACAAAAACTCTGCAGAGGTATGATAACTGAGGCCGAATCCAACTCCATCTTGCTAATCTTCCTAGTAACTTTTCATCTACTCCAACCCAGTTCTATGTCATATATTGTTACGTTCCAAAAAAAAACAAGGGTTTCCAATCCCTCTATGTTCCACTGGCACTGTTGTTGGATACGGGGTGGAGCTTCTTCCTGCCAATGACCACTAGCTGAAGATGCTTTCTGAAACCAGTTCAAGTCCTTGTTCAGTTGTACAATATCTTCTAGATCGTATTATCACTGTAACATCATCAGCATAGGCAATAAGCTGTATGTGACATCTGATATATCAGGATTGAGGACTGAAAAATCCTACAACTTTTTTCTTAGAACTCTCAATAAGGGTACAAAAGTCCAGAGAAGTATCTGGATCCATGAAGTGAACTGTTCTCCAAATCCAAAGGCTGATAGTGTATTAAAAAGACATCTATGGTCAACTCTATCAAAAGCCTTTTCCTGGTCAAGTGACAAAAGGCCCACATCAAATCCATATATATTAGTGAGATGTAATAATACACGCACAAGAAAAAGGTTATTGAAAATTGACTGTTTTGGAACTGGTCTTCATGAATTATTGAAGCCATAACCTTCTTCAACCGATTTGTTAATGCCTTTGAAAGTATTTTATAATCTATCCTTAAAAGGGAGATTGGATGTCAGTTCTTCAAGAGTCCTAAATCTCCTTTCTTTGGCAATAGCGTTATTATCACTCTTCTGTAGCTGAGAGGAAGAGTTCTTGCTTTTTCACACTCAACAAACACAGCATGTAAAACCGATCCAATCAGTGACCACATAGCCTTAAACAAAAATTCTGCTGTCAAACCGTCCAATCCTGTAGATTGTCCCACAGACTGTTGTTTAACAGCCACACTCAGTTCCTCAAGTAAAAGTGACATTTCAAATGGGATCTTCTCATCTTGACTCAATTTTGTAGTTCCAGGAAGAAAAAGTTTTTCATGGATTTTTCAGAAGAAAGTTATATTGGCCAAGCAAATCCACTCCCTGGGGGTCTTAAGGGTTCCTTTCGGTACAGTCATCAGCATGGATGCCTCCGTGCGCTTGGATAACTCCCTTTCTATGATCGAGTATGTTAAGCCAGACCGTTCTATATGTTTAGAAATGTTTTTTGGTGGCTCTACAGCAGTGGCTGGGGACGCTCACTTCACGGGGTGTTTGGTCCTGGCTATTGTTAAGATTCTTTTGCACAATGTATTTTTATAGTCAAGCATAATTTCTGGGCTTGTCAAGTCGGCTGTTTGTGTGGATTTACCTGAAAGAGTATCTAGCTCATTCTTGGTAATGACTTAGCGGATAAAAGTTTTATGTTTACCTGAAGTGACTGATGAGCCTGTTGATGTAAATGTAATGTGTTACGTGAAACATTTTCTGATATGTTTAGTGCTTGTGCAGTGACTCAGTATTGTTTGAAGTACATTATTTAACTTCAATGTATTTTCAATGTACTCCCCATGTATTTTCCCAAGCACTATGTAAAAGACAATGTGAATGAGTTGAATGTGTGTGCTGTTCCTAATTTTAATCTGCCCTTAGGTAAGATGGAATTGATCAAAGCACAGCATGCACACCCACTTTGATCACTTGCTTCACAACCACAGTGAAACAAGCCGCCTTGTCGAAGCATTCTGTTGTGTATTACTGCAATGAAGAGGCGTTGATGTGTAAATTGTCTCTGCATAAAGCTAAGGAGAACCGGAGTACAGTTTACCAGGTTGTGGTTCCAATGCCTTGCCTATTGTCTTAAGCATTGCACATGAACTCTCATGCCATGTTGTCATTAGGAAAACTTATGATAATTTCTTAAAACATTTGTTCTGGCCATCTATGACATCTTATGTAGCAAAGTTCTGGAATTCACGTTATGCCTTCCTTTTAGCCACTACATCTAATCAAGTTATTCTCCCAGCATTTTTAAAACCCAGTGCTTGGAGAACCATTTTGCATATTTTAGTTGATTGTGGTAGTTCTTTGTAAAAAATAAATTAATTTGGAAAATCTTATCTTTTAACCCCAATGTATGCGACAGCCATATTTCCGGAAGCAATCCCATTATTAACTCTCAAAGCTCCATCTATCATCAAAGCCATTGTCAAATTATATTCTAGTTTTGGTCTTCCCCAGTACATGCAATCTGATCAGTGTAGCATCTGGACTGAATCAATTTGATCGATCCAAGATTCAGGAAAAGATTTGAACCTAATTGCCTCCTCAGCTAAATCACGTCCTGGCTCTGATCAGCTTACACTTTATGGTTCTTAGGCCACGTCCACACGAAGCAAGTGCATTCCCTATCCGATCATTTTTTTTCCCTCGTTCTAAAAAAAAGTTCTGTAAACACGGCGTCGTCTCAAGAAATATCAGCGTACACACAAAACCACTAAAACCGACTGATAACGGTGTAGTATATATGCCAGACCAGTATGGGGCGCTGTAATTCTGCCACAGATATACACTATACACAGAGAAGAAGATTTTGAGCATGCACATAACGTGATGGATCTAAGAGCATAGTGTTGTCCATTATCGCTTGTTGCTCACCACAATTGCATAGAAGCAATAGATGTTGCTGTAATAAAGCTAGTAGGCTTAGTAGCTTCTGCAGCACGAACACAATCATGTAGTCCGCCATTATTGTCGTTTATGTTACGTGTGACGCAGCCGACACGTGATGTGATCATCATTTCACAAAATATACAGATTGGCTGTACAAACAAAACTGCAAGGGTGTTGTTTTCAGAT
This sequence comes from Rhodeus uyekii, assembly GCA_037043235.1. Lineage (NCBI taxonomy): Eukaryota > Metazoa > Chordata > Actinopteri > Cypriniformes > Acheilognathidae > Rhodeus > Rhodeus uyekii. The sequence continues at coordinate 569,077 of JAWRVZ010000203.1, forward strand.
TTATCCACTTTAGGACCTGGTTTCAAAAAATAGCGGTTTCAGTCTTCCAAAACGCCGGATCCGTGTGGACGAAACGGAAATACTATAAAAAATGTATACATATACATTGACACGCGTCTCTGTGTGGACGGGCCCTTAGAACCTTGAAGATCCTACACAGAACACCTTGGAGGCTTCAAAAGATCTCTTCGCACCAACTACCCCACAAAATGCGCATGAAAAGGGGGCCATGTGGCGAAGAGCAATAGGAAAAACACACCAAACATCTCTCTGTCATCTATGTGTAGGATGTGCACATGGGCATAAACGCCAGCAATTGAACTGAGTAAAACTGTAAATAAAATAATTGTTTATTTAAAAATAAAAAATGATATCATAATTTTTAAGTGTAACAAGTAAAATGTTAAATACGGACCTCATGGCTCAGAAGCGTTATCAGTACAGCGTGCTAGCGCCGATCGGCAATAACATAAACATTGATTATTTCACATTTAAAGTCTTGCAGTATATTAGACAGATGATTCAAATAAATATACAGCCAATGCTTTTTAGAGGGTTTATAAGGAGGATTGAATCAGATGAATAACAAACTTGTAAAGAATACTACACAGTGACAAAAACATAATATCTATAAAAGGAAACAGCCACCATAAATTATACACAGCCTCTAACAGAGGCAGAACATTAGAGTAATTTTAAAAGCATAAACCCAGATGTGTCTCCGTTTATTTCTTCTAGTCCTGTCGTATTTGGTCTTAAAATGTTCCTCTCATAATGCCGTCGTGATGTATAATATCAATAAGATAAAATACATTATATTATTTTTATCACACTTTGGGATAAAATCTGTACCGATTCTGACACCATCATAAAAATAGACTGAAGAGAGACAAAGAACTTTTCCCTCTTGAAATTCAGGCCTCTGTATTGGCCGTTCAGCCAAAATGGGTTTGAGTTGATTTGTTACACCCTCACACCTCAAAGGTTCATTTTACTGCCCTTTCTGCTAATTTCTTTTTGTTTGCTTATTAGATCAGTAGATGAGCCTTTGTAAGTTTCTGCTGAAACTTATTCTGCTTTAACTGTGTGGTAAAACTGCCCGCTTACAATAAGACTGATGGAATAGTCCAATGAAACTTTAGCTTGTGAACTCTGCGAATCTCTATACAGTAATCTCTATATCTCTATATAGTAATACCTCGCCACTTCGCGGTTCAAGTTTCGCGGCCTCGGTGCATCGTGGATTTTTCAAAAATATTCATTGAAAAAAATATAAAATGAATACCACCATATCAGCAGCCGTATTGCGGAAAGCAGCGTTGCTTCATCGTGATTTGAGAGAAACGGTTTCCCAGGATGCCAGAAAAAGAGAGAAACTCTCTCAGAGGCTTTGTACACACACACAGCACTCAGACAAGACACGTGATTGGTTCCTGGCGCGAGATCGACGAGCACAAGTTGGAGTGGGAGCCTTTTCGCGTCTCTCAGAAGCAAATGTTGACGATCCAGCGCAGATATCTGACGACGAGGCGCTTCCCGAACGGATTTAAAGGTTTCATTATACCAGTGCAGTAACACCATCATCATCATCATCATCATTGTCATCACATTCATCGAACCGCACAGGTCTGTCATCGTCATCATTACTGGAGTCAAGTCTCAAGATATTACTGAGTGTAGAACACCATAATACGTATCGTATAAGAGAGAGAGAGTAAATGTATAATATTAAGGTTTTATAATTAAATTGATTTAATTAAAATAGATTTAAATTGTAAATATACATATTTTAAACATTCTGGTACCTACACACACATATACAGAAATTCCTAGGGGGGCCAATCCTACTTCTGAGATTTTCACCTATCGCAGGGGTTCCGGTCCACATTATCCACGATAAACGAGGGATCACTGTACACGCATCCATCCTTGCTCAGCACAAAAGTCAATGCAAGTATATCTATTAATCTTTAAGATGCATTTTAAGCTTATTTGCCCCTGTTTAAGATGATTAGATTTTTTTCTGGCTCTCAAAGGTTAATTGTTTGTAATATTTTCCATTTTTTTTATTTTCATCTCTTTTTCTTGCTTTACTTGTCTTATGTATGTATGTACACACACAACTCCCTTTTGAACTAATTTGCTACATCAGGGTAGTAATCTAATTTCAAAGGGACATACAGTCAAAGGGCACTATTGAGAGTTTTAACTAAACATTAAACGAACTACACAACACAAACGTCATTTGGTTTCAGCCCATTTAAATTTTGGTCATTCTGTATGTGACCAATGAAAGTTCTGCAAGAACAAATACTAGGTGATAAGCGTTCACTAGTTTTTATGAGCGTTTGCATGCTGTATGGAGCTTGGTCAAAACATCACTTTCTTGCAAATGCCTTGCAGAGTTCTTTTCAGATTGGGGATCGAGTCTTGCCAATACCAAGCTGTTGAATGCTAAATTTGTTGGCCCTTATGAAATTAGGGCAAGGTCAGGAGGGACTGATTATGTTGTGAACACCTTTAATCACAGGAAAAAATCAAGAGTGTGTCACGTTAATATGCTCAAGGCATATGTAAATCGTACTCATGTGTCAAATGTGAATGTGTCTGTCTAAATATTCACCTGATAGTAATGATTTAAAAATTAGAAGCGCTTCATTTTTAACTGCTCATTTATTGAACTCTGAAACCTCGAAATATCTGTCCACCAAACTATCAAATGTATCTGCTTCTGCCCAAGTTGATCTCAGAAATTTGATCAGTAAGTATCTCTCAACATTAAAAATGCCATTGAAGATGATACTGACATTCGCTCACATGCTTACACAAAATGCTTACAAAGTTAATCCTGTCAAAAGGAATCTTATTGTGTCGAAGATTGTGTTGACCGTATTGGAAATTCGAAAATCTATTAAAATGATACTGGCAAGTACAATTTACTGATAGGGCCTCTGAAAGGCCTGCTTTTGCTACTCCTTATGCATTCCTTCAATATAAAAGTATGGCGTTGGAATTCTGGTGCAGCATTTCAGTCTAATGAACATGTTCAACTTATGAACTGTCTTTGCATGCTTGAAAGAGGCTGATTTCAGATTACATTTGGTAAAATGTGAATTTGCTTGTTCAACCATAACCTGGCCAGGAAAGGAGGTGGGAAATGGCAAAGCTTGACCGCTTGGCTCTAAATTTCAAGTTTTTGTAAATTTATTTTCCTGTGCATAAATGAAGAGAGAGCTTAGACATTTCTTTTTAGGTATGATTGGCTACTATAGAAACTTCTGTAGAAACTTTTCAGATGTGGGTAATCCTCTTACTCAGTAAAGGAATTTGTTTTAAATGGACACCTGAATGTGAATTAATGTTTGAAGCATTGAAAACTCTGTGTAGCGCACCCATGCTTTCTGCCCCTCATTTCAACAAAGCTTTCAAGTTGGAAGTTTATGCCAGTGGCATTGGTGCCGGTGCAGTTTTTATTCAGACTGACAATGCTGGAATAGAACACCCAATTGTTTCCCTAGATATTTCACTCAAGCTGAACTACAATGCTACAGAAAAGGAAGCTCTAGCCATTCGACATTTTGAAGTGTACATTGGGTCCAGTGCATAACCAATTACCAAGGTGTTAACCCTTGTACGCGTACAATCACACCAGTGTGAGCCTGTGTGATCAGTCTTGGCTGGTTCTTGGAGCATACGATCACATCAGTGTGATTAGAACATTCCGTTCATGTTGTGAACTAATTAAACAACTACATTTAAATGTGTTTTCACACATTATCAAGCACTGATCCAGAGACAGATGCACTCAGAGCTTGGCAAATATCACAACTTCTCCCTCCACGCATACTGACACAAGTAGTTATCTTACTACTGGTTTATTTGAAGACTTTTCTTAATTTTCACCCATGTGAAAACCCATTGGCTGCATACGGTGAGAAAGAGAAATACAGTAATACCTCAGTTTACGAGTTTAATTCGTTTAAGAGTGAGCTCGTAAGCAAAATTCTTGTTCACCAAAACAATTTTCCCCATGAAATTGCACAAAAAATCACTTGATTTGTTCCACACGACCATAAATGCCCATTTGAAATATTGTTTTGGTTTTATCCTATTAATTATATTCAAAATTATAACCATTAAGATCTATTATAAATACTAATTAATAATTGACAATTTAACTCTTAAAATACTTGACAATTTACTGTAACGCGCACTTTACCTGTCACTGCTGGCATGATAGAGGCGAGAGGAGGGGGGCAGGGTTAGTGCTTAGAGCAGTGTTGCTAGATTGGGCGGGTTTTATGCTGTAGTTGGACTGGAAATCTTCAGTCCAATCTGGCAACACTGGCTTAGAGGGAGAATTTCGTACCTTCTTTCTATATGCGGTACTGTACGTATATATATTTCACTAATTGAAGAAAAGTGATCACAATTAATGCAACAACACGAGATAAGTGATTTACAGTGGTTTTATTTATATGATCTGTACAGAGTTATAACTGTTATAGTATGCTGTTCTCTAAAAGTGTATGGCCCTTTAAGAATGCAATTACCCCCTGTGTGTGTGCGTTGTACTGAGAACACACGTGAGCCTCATTAGTATGCAATGTGTCTGTTGCAACTAAACCGAGCGATGCTGAGAGAATGAAGGAGTTAAGTGTTGATAAAGGGGTTGGAACAGAGTGACTGTTTTGTGAGAGGCTGTGTTTAGGACATTTCCAGTAAAAATGCGCGCAAAGATGCTGAGCATTAGGACTTTTCCACACAAAAATTTGCGTGGGCGAGGGAATATTTTTCTCGCACTCCAATACAATACTCGCTGCAATACCTGCATTTCCATGCTCGTACACTGATTTGCTTGTATACTAAATCACTCATAAACCGAGGTATCACTGTAGTCTTTAACTACCCTTATGACCGTTGAAGTCCTACGTGTCCTTTAAGTTTATTTGAGGTATAAATGATGTCCATGTTTACCGCTTGCTTGCAGAAACTAAGTGTCTGACGTGAAGTCAACATTTACGCAGAAACTTGAACCAAGATTTCAAAATAAAAGTACTGCAAATGACAAAAAATTAAATTCTGTAAAAAAAATACAAACAAAACTTAAATTCTTCAAATGAAAGTAATTTTAGATCACAATGAATTATATACAAATGTAAATAATACAAAAATAAAATAGGGTTCCCTTTCATGGGAACTCGAGCTGCGTTAATGCGCTAGGGTAAAAACCCTGACGTCAGTCAAGTGAAGATGTGTACAACCAATGAGAGAAGCACGCACCCCTAGCGCTTTTACACAGCTCGAGTTCCCCTTCAGGGAACAAGGGTTACATACGTAACCCGAAACGTTTTTTTTTCAACCACATAAGGTTTATTTTAGGTTTAAAACATTTAAACACTCATAAGTACTGGCAAAACAATACATTTATAGTTTGAAAAATACACAGTGATGTCTACAAAAGTGGACATCCGTTCAAAGTGGCAATCCGTTCAATTATGATTTGATGTTTTGGTGTTTTATTCATATAAGGTACACATTGCATAGTTGATATAGTAAAGTTGATAAAGTTCTGATAAAGTTCACTCTATTCTCCTACTTCACCTGCCACTTACTGTCATGTATTTAAGGATAAGTGACTGAATTTATGCGTTTTAAATCAGATCAGGTTCTTCGAACTGTGGTGTAAACTAACATGTCGGCGCCTGTCGCGCATCATAGATCAGCTAACATGATCATTATTGGTTTTTAAACAACAAAATACATTCACTTCTACATATTTGAGATTCAGAATATCAGGTAGTTGATGACATAACCAGCAAGTTAATAAACAAATGTGATACATATGTTATACATCCCTTTTTGTGGCTGCAGTGTGTCATGTGACAAGCATGATGTGTCACCATGGAAATAATAAGGTATAAAGTTCTAAAATTCTCACCAAGAATGTGTGCTAAAGTGAATGTCCAATGTCCAGCATTAAAAAAGGAGTTGAAAACAAGATGGCTGATGGCTTCAGGTATATATTCTTAAAAACCTATGTTTCTTATTTTAAGGGTGGATCTTATGTCTTTTAGAAGTTTGTTGTTTTTCTGAGTGTGTCTATTGCTGAAGAAGGCATGGCCTGCACTCAAACCAGTAGAAAACCTAGTTTCACCAAAAGGACTACTCAAACACTCTATCGAGGCTAAATGCATAGCATTTGTTTGTCTCCATCTTGGTTTCCTCTGTGATTGAGTTCATATGTTATGTCCATTATGTTACTCTATGTTTTGGGTAAAGGGAGTTTGGGAAGTTACACTGTATCTTGTTTTGAGATGGGGTTTTTTAAGGAATTTACAGTGTACTAAAATTAGTTATTTTCGTTCGTTATTTTGGCCTTGACCACTCCTCATTGTTTCTGGTTTTCACTATACTTTTGTTAATACATCTACTTTTTCTGTTTGACATTATTTTTATGAGTGAGCAAACATTCATTTGTTACAGCTGGTTGTAGATGGTCGTAACAGTACATATTAAGAAACAAAAATAGTTTAATTCACTTTGTATAACCCACACACACACACATTTTTTTAAAGAACTAGTTTTTTAAAGAACTGCCATAGAATTTTAAGACTGTAACCTTGGTTCCCTGAAGAGTAAATGAGATGCTGCATCGGTTGACGCTGTAGGAGCCCTCTAAGTGATAGCGCCATGAAGCAAGTCTAAAAACAAGTGAATGGTGGAACTACAAAGGTATGCCAAAAACACCAGCTGCAGCTTGTAAGTGGCTGACAGGCACGCAGGAGATCCAGCAGGGTGAGACGGTGCCCTCTTCAGTCCCTCAACAGTCAAGAGCCAAGATTACCCTTCGTTTCAAGGGAACTTGAACTGGATCAATTTCTGCTATGGGCATGCTAATGAATGTCTAGTGTGAAATCGTACTAGGACAATAACACCTGTGTCCCTGATGAAGAGTCCAAGGCTAGGTCAAAGAACCTTACGGACGTGTGTGGTGAAGACCAGCCTGCTGCATTAGTGAGACTCCTGATGAGGCATTTAGAAGCAGCCATACTCCTAGTTGAGTGGGCTTGAATTGCCAAAGGGGTTGGAAACCTGGACATCTCATAGCCTTGACTATCCACTTGCTCACCCTCTGCTTAGATGCTAGGGGCAGCATAGCATACAAACAACTGTTTGGATATTTAGTTTTTAAAACCACACTGATCAATGTGAAATGTTGGCAAACTTTCGCCAGAACTTCAGAGAGCAGAGCGAACACATTATGCAAAGTAAGTGCCCTCGAGTGCTGACTGTGCTTGACTGTGCAAGTATCCATGCTCGCAAACAAACAACACAAATATCATATCGTATCCTTACCTGTGTTGTAGCATGGGCCAGGATGAACACACAAACTAAACTGTAGATTGCTCATCACACTTTCTTTTTTGATAGTTGGTAGATAAACAACACCACATAAGACAAAGCACTACTGAAGGAACAGAAGCTGCTGCTGGTTTGTTTGGCATGCCTTATTCATGATGTCACCCTCCTCTGACGTCCCTTAACACCATCGGCTTGATTTCAAATGTGCTTAGAAGTGCAACCATGTCACTACAGGAAACAGTTGTTACTAGTTGTATAGTTTCTCTAGCAATACACAATACTATGGTAGTTAATTGGCAAGTTACACAGAGCAATCACTCAGAGCCTTCCCACAGCTCCAATCGTGACAACCTATCAGTGGAAAGTTCTTAAAATAACCATTTTTTCTTAGTATGAAGAATGTTAATCATCAAAATTGTCTTTTTACACTATAAAAGTGCTAAAGTGCCACTGCATAGAGGCAGGACTTTTCTAAAAAACAAATTACTGCAATAGCATCCAAAAAAAGTAGGACTATTGAATTATAGTAGAAAATATATGTGAACAGAATATATATCCATCCATATCTAAGAAGACAGAATTACTGGATATCTTGTTAAATTCTTAATAAGTTAAGACTTATTGCATCAAACAAAAAAGATTGGTTGCCATTAACATGGACCTTTTGGTAAATCCCATAGTTTTCAGTTTCAATTGATTCTGACTCTTAAGCGAGTGTACCACAACTACAAAAAAACAACGATCAACGGAACTCCACAATTATGATTTACGATGGCAAGAGCACCTGACAAAAAGAAGTCTACATACTTCCATGTCAATTTGTAAGTTTAATTCTTAATCACTGTTATAATATCAGAGGATAAAACTGTAAGATTGTTAAGTTATTTAAGTAATATAAATTTCCATGGTATCCCACTGGCACCGCACATCCGAGATGCAGTCAATCACCTCAGTAGTCTTAAATCTACACGCCCTTCCCTTCACCCCTTTCTCTTCTCTCCACATGCTGAGATCACCTGAAATTCAACCTAAACTCTATATGATATAATGTGAACAATTATCACACAATCACACTCTATAAGCTCTTCAAGAGCACTTGATAGTTACAGACAGGGGTGCTGGATCAGAGTTGAATCTGAACTCTGTAGATAGGTAGATCTACAGGAATAGGATTGGGTGCCCTGAGGCCCGTTTCAGAGAGAAGGTTAAGTGAAAACTCTGAATATGTTAACCCTGAAGTGAGGGAAATTCTGGGTTTTCCATTTCAGAACGGTAGGTATGTCAAACCCGAGAAAGCAAAGCAATTCATGCCCATTTCTGAAAGAGAGATACTTATTCTCAACTTATACTCAGAGTCAGTTACCATGGTAACTTACTCTGTGAACCTAACCTGGTAGGAAGCAGGTTTTCTTCGTCACACCCAGAGTTTCTTTCAGTCTCCTCTTTTGAAAATGAAAGTAATGTTTAAATACTTCATTAATTCAAATTGCAAAAATAATCTTAATGCAAACAGCAACAAGATTATTAAATTATTCATTTTTTTGCAGTGCAGGTACATTCATTCATTGCACAGATTTTCATCATGCAATCACCGTCAACGTGATAAAACTCCTGTATTAAAAAAAGGATCCTGTATAAAAGGACATGCACAAAAATGCATTTATTCCTTGGGAGTTGCATTTTAAAACAGGAAAGGATAAGTCAGGAAAGGATAGTTTTTTTGCCATATCCACATGCATGTTTATTTGAGAGCTACCATTCAAAAAATTGGGGGATGCATAGTACATTAGTAAGGCTGTATGTGGAGTGGTAAGAAAAGCGTGCCGCACTCTCACGCTCTCTCAGAATTTGACTCTTAGACCCTTGAGAGGCATCAAAGAGGCGTTTCACAGGATTGCATGTCAGTGTTGTAGAAATCTGTTTAAATGAGGCTAATCTGATGAATGATGTTCACTTGCGAAACCTAATAATTAGTTTCCTTTCCTAATAATAATTTCCTTTTGGATTTTCAATGTGGTTGGAATCATTGATGACACGCATATTCCATTCATCCCACCTTCTGAAAATGAAACAGATTGCTGTATGGAATGGAAGGATGCCAGATGGAAGGCAAGTCAAAGATATGTTCCGTAACCACCATAGCAATTAAATAAACAGAAATTATTCACAATTTATTTGTTCACCTTTATTGTGTACATTTCACTTTTTGTACACCTACACATACAAAAGCAACGGTTATTATTTTTCCTGTTGGGTTTTAATATTCTTCTTCTGTCAGAGGTCCTGGTGAATGTCCACCCCCGTTTTGCGACCTTCTGCCTTTGTAGAGTTGAAAATTAACAAAGACATTTGCTGTACTGTTTCAACTCCCTCTTTCTTACCACAGGTGCCATTTGTAAATCCCAAAGGAAAAGAGGTGTTGATGGTGACCAAGGCCTCTAGGCTTAGATATGTGTACATTAGGGGCCTAATTGGCACATCTTTAGTACAGTTGTGGAAGTTGAAATTATCTGATTGGTCAATTTGCATATCTGACTTTGGGCTTCAGTCACATGGTCAAGGAAGTGATAAAAGAAGATTGAACAGTTGCTCATAGAGCTTTTCACTGCCGTTCTTTTCCTCTGGTTCCCTTTTTGGGGGCATTTTTTTCTCTTCTTTCTACGTGGTTTCTTCATGGTCCTATCTTTCAGGTAACCTTTGAATGCTTAGTACAATTATGGCATAAGTTCATCTTATATTCAATCCTCTATTTTGCAACTAAGTGTAACCAAAACCAGATATTGTTTTTAAACTCTTTCAATTACAAAGGATGTGCTTGGTAGTCTTGTCACATAATACCAACGCTCTCCCACATATTTTGCTGTTATAACTGCACTAAGCAGTGGGTGGTCATAGACAAGAACTACCATATTACTCATATTTCTTTAGTCGTTCGGCAAACCTGCAGCCTGAACCCCTCTAGGCAAACCAACCTAGAGTGTTACCTTAGAGGAAGCTTGCACATAAAGTAAATCTTCTGGAACAGGATTGGGCAATACTGTCATACCATAGTGTAACTTGCCAATTAACTACCATAGTATTGTGTATTGCTAGAGAAACTATCCAACTAGTTACAACTGTTTCCTGTAGTGACATGGTTGCACTTCTAATGTATGTACCACATTGTTTCAGCAATATAGGATTGTAGTTACTGCTGTCAAACGCAGGTAGATTAGTAATAACTTCTACAGATTAATCTAACTGAGATCTCCCAAATGCTGCTTCAACAAACAAGGCTCCTATTGTTTACTTCATGCTCACTCTTAAATGCAGCTGATTGTAGACATGCTAAAATATATAGAAATAAATGCTTGATACGAGAGAACAAACTTCATTGGTTCTTGCTAAAGCTCAAATGTGCGGAGAATTAACCTCATTCATGCTGTGTACAAAACAAAAATTATACATTTCATATGTCGAGCAAACATGCATGAGATTCCATTGAGTACAACTGATGAGTTTGTTGATGAATGGTTATAAGTGAATAAAAGCCTATATTCAATCTGTTCATTGTATAAAGCGATTGTGTCTCTTCAGAAAAGTTGGACTAAACCACTCAATTCATATGGATAAGTTTTGAAGTGTCAAAGTGGTAGTTGAATGAACTATCCATGAAGGGAAAACAAACCTTTCAGGTTTAATTTAAAAGATATTCATTTGCGTTTCAAAGATGAACAAATGTCTTATGGGTTTGGAACGACATGAGGTTGAGAATTTAAAGACATATTATTTTTTTATTCTTGAGTTAATTAAATCTTGAGCTATTAAACCTGGAGCTGTAGTTCCAACCGCAGATGTTTGTGATGTTGTTTGTGAATGTTCATTTAATCTATGGTTTGGGAAATGACAAATAGCTGATCTATTAGATGAAAACAAAGGAACTTGTCACATTAATTTCAAGAAAAAGACTCCCCATGTTGATTATATGTGCTGATATTTCACTACGCATCAGATAGTCAGTTGTAAACAGGCCACATGCTTTCAACAGGATTGAATCTGAACCCATGTACCCTATTTCACACCATAGGAAATGAAACGGCTCATAAAGTTATGCTCAGAAATCATCTTAAGAACTTAAACATCACCAGGAGCAACATAAATAGTTGAAAAAAGCTACTTGTAGAATGAAATGAAAGCAGACATAGGAAATTGAGGATCCCACTGCAAAGATAAACACAGATGGCATTGCCTGAGCCTTTACAACGGCACAGCTGGCATCAGTCATCAAGCGTTTGAGAGATTTTCATTGGTTGGTAGCTAATTGGAGATGTGATTTTGCATTTTAGACAAAACCAGATTTCCTTTCAAGGGAACTCACGCTGCGTCAAAAGTGCTAGGGGAATACCTCGACGATAGTCTCGTGAAGCACTATGTAAACGATCGATCGACCGAGTGTGAGTGACAGTCGCGAACCAGGGTGATAAATATGCGCCGAAAACCAGTGATGGCAGCTTTGTGTGTCTTCAGCAATCATTGTGTGAAAGTGTGTGTGCTGTTGTGGCGCTGGTTGTTTGAGTTTCCTTTGACTGAACTATTCCCTAGACTAGTTTAAAAGAAAAGGGTTCTCCAATTTTAACAAAATGGCGAATCAAACATTTGTGCTGTGCCCTCACTACATTTCAGGTGGGACGCGCACTCACTGTGTGTGTTTGTTAGGAGCAGCAGAGCATGCTCGGACAGCACTTCAGAGTGCTGACTATAATTACTGCAGCCAGGATCCGCTGCAGGTGCTCCGGAGCCTGGCGGTCTTTGATTCTGAGTCCGCCCAGGCTCAAGTTCCCCAGGGCTCGGGTCATCTTCTAGTCGAGGCTCTGCGGCGATCTAGGTCCTAGGGTTCGCAAATGGATCTGACGGCGTGGTGTGAGAAGGGCGCTGCCTTATCTCAGCCTGTATTCGGCAGCTCTAGTGCCAGTGCATGCCCGAGGGCAGTTACATCTGAACCGGCACTGCAACAATCCTGAGGAGTTGAACGTTGTCAGGATTAGATGCTGAGAGTGGAGATTAGCCACTTTTCTCCCCAGCACATAGGAAATATTCAAGGTAGTGACTCACGCTATCGAATGTTGAACACTGCTGGCAGAACAAGGAACGTTCATTCAAAGAAAATAAATAAATTAGACAAATGCATCAATACCCTGCCTCGGGACTTTTTTCCTGGATCTCCACACCGAGGTGTCTAGATTTTGGAGAAATCCAGAAAACCACAGTGGTTTTTGCCCCGCAAATAATGTGTATGCGGCTCTAGTGGGTGCGCGTGACTTCGGTTACAACTTATATTGTTTTTTATATATATAAGAGGCGCGATGCAGAGAGATGAGGCGCTTGCGAGCCACCTCTCTCCTCAATCAGTATTGACGCTAAAAAGCCCAGACGCTGCTCACTAAGCCCGTGATGGTTATTTCCACTCTCGTGGACAGGGCTTACTCTGATTCTGTTTAGCAGCGGTGAGTCACTTACACACTATTACCTGTTTCAAGCATATCGTACAGGGTTATTGGTGGACCTCAATGAGGGTGTAATATATATATATTTTTTAATATTACATTTTTTTATGTATATGTGTGCATCTGTGGCTCAATTTAACTTCTTTAAAAGATAAGGAAAATAACTTCCTGCTGGACACACCTCTGTCATCTTCTGGGCTTTTCCACGAAACTGTTATTATGGTCGTCCATAAGTTCTAGGAGGCTGCAGGAGGTGATGTTCAGTGTGCTACTGCCTCGCTGCTATCAAATTAGGGAGTGTGAGCCAGCCACAGCACCAAAGCTCCTCAAAACGGGCCGCTCTGAGGCACAACGGGCCAGCACTCCCAGCCTCAGCCCTCTGGCAAGAGGACGGATCTGAGGACAGTCATCCTCGCCAAGATGGCTACATCTAAGAGGTCCTGACGCTAAGGTGCCAGGCCTCGCAAAGCTTCCGCCCCTGAGGAGATCGCCCCCTCGGAGGCGGGTCCTAGAGCATTCACTCCAGGCGTACCCCAGAAAACCGGGCCATGGAGTGTCTGCTACTCAAGCACCAGAGGCTGGTTCCCTCATTAGATTTTCTGGTCGCATGTTATGCCTATGAGAAGTTTCTCATTGGTTACGCATGTAACCATAGTTCCCTGAAGGGGGAACGAGACACTGCGTCTTAAGCCTCAGCTCCTCGCGTCTAAGCTGCTGTCACTGTTGTATGGCGCATATTTATCACCCTGGTTTGTGACGTCACCGATTTGCGACTGTCACTCACACTCAATCAATCGTTTACATAGTACTTCAAAAGACCACCATCAAGGTATTCCTAACCTGGGATGTTATTGCAGCTTACAAGGAACTGTGGAGAAACAGTATTGTGCAAGCAAAATACCTTTTAAGCCTTGTTTTACCCTAATAAAATCATCAGGCTATAGTCAAGGAAATTGGGTTCAGATTTTTTATAACTGAATGTCCTGTTGGTTAATGGGCCTGAGACAAATAAGGATGTCAGAAATAAAAAAAGGAGAAATGTAAAAAATAATAATAATAAAAAAAAAAAAAAAAAAAAAAATATATATATATATATATATATATATAAACAAACATTTGCCATTTTCAATTAAATATTTCTTTTTTGGAGAGATAGAAATCGAGGTGTACACCTTCAATTTGTGTTGATAGGTGCAAAAATATTAAGTAATATTTACATTTTTAAAAGCAATATACCACCATTTAAATATTTAGGGTTTTTATTTATGTTTGAAAGAAGACTTCTTTGCTCACAAAGGCGCCATTTATTTGATCAAATTACTGTAAAAAACTGTATTGTGGAATATTATTGCAATTTAAAACATGTAATACATGATATGTTGATTTCCTGTTCAATAAACATTTCTTATCCATTGAAAACTGCTTAATATTTTTGTTGCAAATTATACTTTTTTTTTAAGAACAGCATTTATTAGAAAGTATAATTCTGTTGCACATACAAAATATATTTTTTAAACCTCAAAAGACTTATAAAAATTGGATTTTTAATCAATTGAGCATCACACCACAGACCCAATAAGGCCTATATACTGTCATGTGTAAAAGCTTAACAGGAGAATGAAACAATAATTAATCAGCAGTCAGATGTTCTGCGTTATTCCCCGGTTACATGTGCAATTAGAACTGGTGATTAGTAATGGTTTATTTTGTTAACTGTGCAAAACACATGTGGAAACAATCTGATAAGGTTTAAAACACCGTCTTTATTCCAATGAGGATGACAGACAGAGGTGAACAAAGACATCCATTGTGGTTGATCAACAGCTGGGTGTTTTATTAGTGCAGTTGAAGCCTGGTTTAGTTATCTCTCTGAGCAGAACACGCTTCTATTTTTTTATTTGACACGAAAGGTTATACACGGTTAGAAATGTGAATTTCTGAATTGGTTCTTCTTCTGTTTCCTCTATCTTTTTAGAGCATGCCTCTTTGGAAACACATTGGATGTGTTTTGTGAACTAAAGCTGCATTTCTTGCTTGTGTTTCATGCTTGCATGTTCTCTCATCTTTTTTAAGATTTGCCACACCCTCTGACAGACAATCTGGAACTAATTAAAAGTTTAAAAAGTTATGAGTTTTATAACTTTTGTGTGAGTGTCTTCTTGATAGCAGATGTGCCACAACAGTTGCCATGATGCATGTGGGCCTCTCTAGTTCCTCTTGAGACAAGAGCTGCTCGTAGCCAAACAATCAGCAACACTCTCCATCACCACAGAGACCAGCACTCACTGAAGAGCAGAGAGAGGACCAGAGCAAAGTGAAAAGAATGCATTTAGAGAGGCAAGTGAAGCAACAAGGAAAGGGGAAAAGATATGGAAAGAAAGAGACAAAGAGTGACGTCACATTAAAAAGAAAGGCGAAAGGAAGAGTTTAAAGAAAGAGAAATTGAATATTAAATATAAAGATATTGAAAAAAGGAAAAAGCAAAGGATTAAGGAAAGGACATGAGCAGGATTGAAGTGAAACGAAAGAGAAAGGCAACAGATAAGGAGAGGAAGGAAAAAAACAGATGAAAGGAGGATATCAAAAGGGGAAAAATAGAGGTTGACAAGATAGGGAAACGAAAGAGACAAAGGGAATAGTGGGATGAATTTACGGATGGAAAGAAGGAACAACAGGTTGAAAATATGGATAAGAAAGAAAGGGAAGATGAAAGGTGTTCAAAGAAAGGAATGATCAAGGGAAGTGAAAAGTAAGAAATAAAAAGGGAAAAGGGGAACATACGAGACATGGAAAAAGTTAGTGAAAATTTAAAAAGAAAAAAGGAATCTATGAACAAAAAGTAAGGGGCTAGGGGGAAAATATGGGGAAAGGAACAAATGGAGAAGTGAAAAGTAAAAAAGAGAAAGAAAGTGAAATGAAAGGAAAAGACAAAAGGGAAAGGAAGGAAAAAGGAAACAAAAGGAAAATGGGAAGGAAAAAATATGAGGAAACAAGGGAAACAAGAAGTATAGTAATACCTCGGTTTACGAGTTTAATTCGTTCCAAGAGCAAGCTCGTAATCCAAATTTCTTGTATACCAAAACAACTTTCCCCATAAGAATGCACTATAAATCATTTGATTTGTTCCACACGACCATAAATGCCCATTTAAATATGCTTTGGGTTTTAACCCATTAATTACATTTAAAATTATAACCATTAAGATCTCATAAATACTAATTAATAATTGACAATTAAACTCTAAAAATACTTGACAATTTACTGTAACGTGCACTTTACCTTGATACTACATTATTACCGTGTATACTTACAAAGCATTAAATGGTTTAGCTCCACAGTACTTGAGCGATTTCTTAACACATTATAGTCCTTCACGTCTATTGCGATCCCAAAATACTAACCAGCTTATAATATCTAGAATATCAAAGTCAACTGCTGGCGGTCGATCCTTTTCCTATTTAGCTCCTAAACTCTGGAACAGACTTCCTATTACAGTTCGGGAAGCAGACACACTCTGTCAGTTTAAATGTAGACTAAAAACACATCTCTTCAACCTGTCAAACACATAACGCATCATACATACATTTTTAATCATGTAAATGATTGTTAGGCTGCATAATTTAGATAAGCCGGAACCGGGAACATTCCCATAACATCTGATGTACTCGATACATCAGAAGAAGAATGACATCTATGCCATCTATTATTCTCTGTTTATTCCGAGGTTACCATGGTCAGCCGGATCCGGGCCATATCCAGATCAGATGAAGGACCTGCACCTGGACACGAGCACAACTCTGCCCTGATTGTCTGCGGAGACCGTGACTCTACTAAACCCTCCCCTGTGTAGATCATGAACCCATCTCTAACCCATCTCAATATTTGTTGTCAATATAATAATCATGCACTGTTTGGCTATTGGCCAGAGGAGAACTGGTCCCCCGACTGGTTTCTCCCAATGTTTTTCTCTCCATTCTGTTCTTCATTCATTCTGTCACCTGCTGGAGTTTTGGTTCTTTGCCGCTGTCGCCTCTGGCGTGCTCAGTTGGGGAAACTTAACACTTAATATTCATTAATTGTATTAATTCACCTGCTCTTTTAAGGCTACTGTTCAGCCAAACAAACTTTGTTTATAACGTTTTCCTGTGACCACTGTAAAGCTGCTTTGAAACAATCTGTATTGTAAAAAGCGCTATGTAAATAAAGGTGACTTGACTTGACTTGACTTTACCTGTTACTGCTGGCATGATGGAGACGAGAGGAGGGGGGAGGGGTGTTACTGCCATTTCGTACCTTCTTTCTATATGCTGTACTGTACGTATATATATTTTACTACATTGTAGCATTGCTACTTTTAATAACCAGACAGGTTCCTTCTCGTTCAGATATTTAGAACTAATGGATTGCTGTTCTGGTCGCAACCCAATCCCAAAATCGAATCCCTCACAACTCAACTCTCTCTCTAGCCCCCCTGAAACCCCGCCCTCTTAAAGTGACAAGACTGTTAATTTAACACTTAATGAGCACATCAGATTGACTAGTTTCAACATTTGTAACGCTATTACAACATGAAGAATAGCAATCACAATTGATGCAACAACACGAGGTAAAACCGCTGTAAATCACTTATGTATATGATCTGTAGAGAGTTATAACTGTTATAGTATGCTGTTCTCTTAAAGTGTATGGCCCTTTAAGAACGTCATTACGCCCTGACAGTGAACACACGTGAGCCTCATTAGTATGCAATGTGTCGTGTTGGTAACACATGCTCCGTTAATAAAGTTTCATTACATTCACATGTAACAGTCGTGATGATTAACGGAATAAACAACTTGGTGATGTGCTGTGGTGAATGATGCAGCTAAACTGAGCGATGCTGAGAGAATGAAGGAGTTAAGGGTTGATAAAGGGGTTGGAAGCGCGTGAGTGTTTTGTGAGAGGCTGTGTTTAGGATATTTCCAGTAAAAATGCGCGTGACGATGCTGAGCGTTAGATCTTTTCCACACAAAAAAGCGCGTGGACGAGGGAATATTTTTCTCGCACTCCGATACAATGCTCGTTCACCGATTTGACTTTCCATGCTCGTACACTGATTTGCTCGTATACAAAGTCACTCGTAAACCAAGGTATTACTGTATCATGAAAAAGAAAGATAAGGACAAAGAAAAAGGAAATGAAATGGAAGGAAGAAAAGGAAAAGAGAAAGAAGCTAAAGACAAGGGAAAGGAAATCTCTCTCAGTAACTGATGTTATATCTGCGTGTTAGAGCAGGAGTGTCTCTGTGTGTTTAGTTTATGTGAAGTGTGTTTGTGTGTGCATTACTGACAGGACAATTTTTCCACTCTGTCACACAAACACTGATTAGAATCTGGTCATGGAGCCGTTGCAAAAACAGTCTGATGTTAGATAGAAGGAGAGGAAACTATTGTGTGTTTGTATGACACAGAACAATGATGCTTCTGCATTTTTTATTAGGAAGATGCAGTTGAGCACAGTTTCAGACTCCTGAGAAAACTAAAACTCAGTGAAATGAAATGGAAATGGATGATGACCACAGCTGTTAAGTTCCAAAAAGACAACAAAGCTCCATAAACAACCCATGAGCAAACTTACAATTATATGGTTAAGATAAGCCATATCTACTTTTTATCAGAAAGCTTGTAATAACCATCCCACAGAAAATATGTGGTTCAGTCAACAACCAGGTCTCCGATGATGACTGATTCATCATTTCTGGATGACTATCCACTGAGTCAATAAATGTAAGCTTTTTAATTTCTGCACCAAATGTGAGAAACACTCCCTGCCTTTCATTGGTCAGAAAAGCATAGTCCCGCCCCCAAACCCATGCTATTGGTTGACTCAATGTTGCACTTTTCATGCAGGAAAATCATTATTTTATAGTACATTTGGAGAGAATAAATAGTTTTATCGCAGAAAATAACTGCAAAGCAGATTTTACTTATTGTTTTTAATGTATTCCTTTTTTCCTCCTACCCTTTCTTCTTTTTTTGCCTCAACTAGAGCTGTAATATCAGGAGTCAACACACACAGTCTCCTCCAGTGCTTTGTATAGTGTGTGTGTGTGATGTTGAAGTGACGGTTTTGAGGTCTGTTGCAGCCTGAGGTCATTGCATTAGTGCAAGTCCCACTCAACTCTCTACATAAGATTTTTTTACACTCTTTTTCAACACGTCGTTCTTGCTTTATCTCTCTCCTCTCTCATGTCCCTGATAAAATCCTACCCTTCACTTTACTATACAACCACTTTGATATCGTCTTTGCACTCATCCCTTTTTCTCCTCACTTTTCACATTTTGTATTCTGTTTATTCCTCAGCTCTCTCTGAGCTCTCTCTCTCTCTGTGCGCGCTCTTTCTTTTACTCTCCCACTCACTCATGCTTTTTCTCTTTCTTGCTTGGAAAGTGAGAGTGGTTCAAGCATTTAAAATATATATTGATAAAGAGTAAATAGACAAGTTGCATCCTTGATTTTCTTTACCTTCAGAAAATGTCTAAACATTACATTTAGGAGGTAAAATATATTTGCAATATTTACAAAGTCATAGTGGGCAGACTGACTTACATGAGATTCTGCCAATATCGCACTTGTACAGTGCATGATTACTTTTAGAATTTTTTTTTAATGTAATTCACCAAAATGGTTTTTCATTTCCCAATGGTTGTTAAAGTTCCTAGTAACCAGACTAGACTTTCATGTTCCAAAGGTTTTTTTAGTACGTTCTCAGTTACCAGAATGAATTCCTACTGGTGAAATTGTGCCAATACCTCTCTTTGCATATTTACAGTAAACAATTATTTTTAGAAAAAAATTACTGTAATTCACCAAAAGTTTTTTTCTTCATGCTGCAAAACGTCTCGGGTTACGTATGTAACCCTGGTTCCCTGAGGGGAACGAGACGCTGTGTCGAAGCACTAGGGGAAATAGCCTTGCGTGAGTCACGTGAAGATCTGTGCAACCAATGAGAAACTAACACGTGTGAATGCGTCACTGCCGGCGGTAGGCGGTGACGTCATGAGGAAGAGCATAAAGGCGTGTCTGAAACCGGGGCACGTCAGCCATGAATGCCTGAAGCGGGCCCGGAGGCGCCAGGAGCTGAGGCAAAGACACAGCGTCTCGTTCCCCTCAGGGAACCAGGGTTACATACGTAACCCGAGACGTTCCCTTTCTGGGAACTCGAGCTGTGTCGAAGCACTAGGGGAACGCTATGCCAACGCTCCCTCAGCGACGTCAGCATCTGGGTGTGTCCCAGCTCACTGAGAGAGCACCCTGGTTCCCGGGGCGGCATCGAGGTCTAGCTGGTAGAACCTCATGAATGTGTGCGGTGAGGACCAGACAGCCGCAGCACAAACATCAGACAAGGAGACTCCGGAGAGGAGAGCCTTGGATGCCGCCATGCTCCTAGTGGAGTGGGCTCAGACCCTCAAAGGAGAAGCATGTCCGGCCGACTCTTAAGCTAGACAGATAGCCTCGACTACCCACCTGCTTAGTGTTTGCTTAGAAGCTGGAGCCCCCTTATGGGTCCTAAAGCCAACGCAAACGAACAGTTGGTCCAACCTACGCCAAGTGGCAGTCTTGGAACGCAAGCGTCCAGTGCTCGCACTGGACAGACCTTGTTCTTGCTCCTGCTCATGATCATCAAATGGGGGAGGGCAGAAGGCCTGCAGCGTGATAGACCGAGCCACCTCAGTGGGAACCTTGGGGATATAGCCTGGCCTCGGGTGGAGAAATGCCTTTCCCATCCCGGGCGCAAACTGAAGACATGAAGGGGCCACTAAGAGGGCCTGAAGATCCCCGACCCTCTTGAGCGAGGTGATTGCCAGCAAAAAAAGGTCTAAAGAGAGAGGTACTTAATAGAGATTCCTCTAAAGGTTCAAGGGGTGGCTGGGACAGGCCTAGGAGTACCACGGACAAGTCCCAAGCCGGCACCCTGGTCTGTGCCGCAGGTCTCAGCCTTAGTGTACCACGGAGGAAACGAGTGACTAGGGGGTGCCTGCCCAAGGATACCCCACCCAGAGGTACGTGGCAAGCCGCTATGGCAGCCACGTAGACCTTCAAGGTGGAGGGGGACAGCCCTGCCGCAAATCAATCTTGCAGGAACTCCGTTACTTTGCCGACTTGACAGGTTACTTGGTTCATCTGCTTTGCTACGCCAAGACACTGAAGATCAAGGTGTAGAGTTTCCTCGTGGAGGGAGCTCTGGACTGACAGATGGTCTCTACAACCTCAGCTGAGAGACCGGATTCTATGAGCTGGACCCCCTAAGGGGCCAGACACATTAGCTCTGGGCGGGGTCAGCAACCCTCCGCCTGGACCAGAACTCCCGGGAGCAGAGTGATGGGAGGAAAAAGCGTACAGGCGTAGCCTCGGCCACGCCTGTACCATAACAACCCGCCCCAGAGGCCCTGGATGTTTAAACGAAAGCCACAGAGGGCAGAGAAATTCTTACGGAGGCAAACAGGAGACCTGTACCTGCCGTATCTGTCCCAAATCTGCTCCAAATAAGAAGGGGACCAAGGGTTCCAACCCTCGGGGAGAACCCCTGGTTTTCAGCCACCACTGCAGGGGTCTCGCACACAGTCGGCCCGATGGAATAATCGCTGGAGCCGCTGCATGGACCCTAACACCTCAGAGTGTCTCACGTGAGTGGCTGCCCCTCGATACTCTTGACGGCTGAACGAAGGCTTGAATGCGCTCGGGGAAGAGCCGAGCCAACATCGCCACTGAGTCCCAAAGACTCCCAAGAAAGTGGTTCTCTACGTGGGAGAAAGAACACTCTTCTTGGTGTTCAGCGTAAGAGTGTCACTCGTCGCTTAACAGCTCAACGAACAGCCTGGATGCTCTCGGGGAGGAACCGAGCAGACATGGCCACTGAGTCCCAAATGACTCCCAAGAAAGTGGTTCTCTGAGTGGGAGAAAGTACACTCTTCTTGGTGTTCCACCGTAAGCATCGACGAGAACCAGGAGTTCTTCCGCATGCTCAGGGTGCGTGGGCATCGCCCCGTGACCTTGATGCGAAGCGGGTTACCCCTCAGGGAGAACCCCTGGTCTTTAGCCACCACCATGAGTGGCTGGCCCAGCTTAATGTTGACCGGGTCAACACTAGCTACATCGATTTCACTCTCTGAACTTGATAGAGCTAGTGTTGGAGTCACAGCACGGGCATCTCACTCAGAGTGCTCGTGACTGGGACCAGCTTGATCTCGTGAAGGCTGAGGTAAGGACTTCCCCACCCCAGCAGCCTCAGCGAGATCCATTTGTGATCCCCAGGACCGAGAGCGCCACAGAGCCTCGGCTACTGCAGGTCCCGAATCGCGGGGAACACTAGCCTGGGCGGCCTCGTTACAGACCGCCAGGCGGGAGCGGAGATCATGCAATGAAAAAGTTCATCCCACCGGGGCTCCGAACCCCGGTCTACCGCATGATAGGCAAAAACGCTATCCACTGTACCACAGTGAGCATGCAGATAGAACAAGTGCCGATCGTACATGGTCCACTCCCAAACAGTAGGGATGGCTGGCGCGAAACCTGCGTTTCGACACAGTGTCGAGATCCCGAAGCGTAGATGTTTCGAAACACTGAACCGAAACTGTGATTCAAAACAACAATGTCACGTGACTTTGGCTAAACGAATCGTCTGCGTGTTTCACAAGTGTTTCGATAGGCGGTGCTTGCCGAGTCTGCGTTTGATTGACAGGGGTGGGAACAAACCACACAATCGCACATCTGTCTCAACTCACACAAAGTTTAAAAGAGTTAATGCAGCTTCACCTCGTGTGTTTTTGTAGTGACATTTATTGTGCGACTTGGTTAGTTATATTTAGGCTACATTTAAATTAAACATATTTACTGATAGACTACAGACAGACAGACAGACAGATAGATAGATAGATATAGTGACACATTCATATAGGTTTAGTTAGATATTGACAGATAGCACAGCAGTTAGACATAGAATTTCATAAATAGATTCAAATATATATAGATTAATAGATATAAACTTTCATAAATATATTGATTCATAGATAGATCTAGATATATATATAGAAAGAGAGAGAGAGAGAAAACGTGCCACATTAACACAAACACAACATTTTTATTTTTTTTAATGGATTGTTGTCAGTTTCAGACATGTGCAATTGACCACTAGATGTCGCCATGGAGACGGGTGTCGGTATAGAGTTTCGAAGCCTCGAAACAATACGGCACATTTGATTCAAGTGTTTCAGTGTTTCATGAAGCCTCGCTTTGCCCATCACTACCAAACAGATTACACACATAACATGTGTATCCCTGCCCGTTATGAAACGTGGGCAAGGATAAACACAAGGTGTGAACCTCTGTTCATTCGCCACATTTTCACACTCATTCTGATGATTTTTAGCTATCTCAACTCAAAATCACTCTCACACAGACACAGCACGCCGAAGGCATTCAGAGCTGACGCGCCCCGGTTTCAAACGCGCCTTTATGCTCTTCCTCATGACGTCACCGGCTACGGCCGGCAGTGACGCATTCACACGCGTTCGTTTCTCATTGGTTGCACAGATCTTCACGTGACTCACGCAAGGCTATTTCCCCTAGTGCTTCGACACAGCTCGAGTTCTCAGAAAGGGAACTTAGTAGGTTGAAATTTGTAAGACTGACTCATTAGAGGTGTATGATGTAAAATCATTTTACAAATAATGTAATTCCTCTAATTTTTTTTGTTCAATGTTTAATGTTTCAATGTTTGTACTGCATTCTAAAAATACTTACTCATAGTTCGATGGAAAGATCTCGGCACTACAAATTGATGGTGTAAGCCAAGTTTCAGTGCCCATGATGATACTGGGATCAGATTGTTCAATTAGGTTTGCTACTTCCTCCTTGTTTTTGATACTTTGAAAGTTGATGACAATGACTTTTAAAGATGTTGCAGATTTTGAAGTTGGTCGTGAAGGTGCAATCGGTGAAGAGCATGACTTTGGTGGCCCAGGACTTAGTACGGTTCCTTTGCTGGTATTGCTGTTGTCCTGTGTTAAAAAGCTGTTGTTCGAGCTCAAGATGGTAGATTCAAATAGACTGAATGAAAATTGTGGTATGCCACAGTTCGTACAGTGCCATGATATATTCTGAAGTGACATATACACAGAGGTTGACATGTGCATACATTCTGCATGAAACCGTTTTTCACAATCATCGCACGCTACTCCTCTCTGATTCCATGTCAGAGCTTTGCTACATATTTGGCATGGGTATTTCGGGGTTCTGGGACCAGGATTGAACTTTATGTCTGATGCGTTTAGGATGAGTGTCAAAAAGAGGTACATGAGAATGTGTTTCTTACCACGTCTGATGTTTGGATATGATTATTTCCATTATGATTATAAATGATGATACTTCTCTGTAGTGTGCTGTCTTCTTGCAGTGTAAATGTCTTTAGCATCGCTACATTATCCGAGTCTTCAAGTCTTGTGAGAAATCCCATGATGAAAATTCACAAAAGCATGCAGATCACATAACCGGGAGCCATTGATGTTATTTATGTTGGCTACGTCAAACCGGAAGTTGATCTTTCAAAAAGAAAGTCAAATGAACTAAATTCATAAAGTAGTTGGCACTTTTCTTTGTGGTAAATATGGTTCTGATATCATCTTTCAGTGTTGTAACAAGAATTTTCCTTGTTCTTTCGCTAGATTGTAGATATATAAAGGTTTTCACTCAGCAATGCAATGGAGAGCTTGTTCGCGCAATCACCTCCCAACCTTGTTGTCTCTCACTAAGCGCGTACATAACATTACATTGATCATGAAACATCATGTTATTAAAACATTTAGATAACTTATCGACGACCATCTCAACAGTGTCGCCAAAAAAAGCCTAGAAGACGAGAGAGGGGTGTCCAGTAGGAACTTATTTCCTTATCTTTAAAAGTTTGAGCCACATATGCCTCTTTTATAAATAAATGTGGCAAATCTTGATCAGATGTAACAGCCCTCGGGCATGCACGGGCACTGGATCTGCCAGGAAAGGGCTGAGATAAGGCAGCGCCCGTCTCACACCCCGCCGTCTGATCCATTTGCAAACCCCCCAGGACCTAGATCACTGCAGAGCCTTGACTACAGCGGGATCCGAGTCCTGGGGAGCGCGAGCCTGGGCGGACTCAGTATCAAAGACCGCTAGGCGGAAGCGGAGCACCTGCAGCGGTGGCTGGCTGCAGTGATTACAGTCAGCGCGCAAAAAGCGCTGTCCTAACATGCTCTGCTCCCAACACTCACACACAGTGAGTGTGCGTCCCCACCCAAAAAGTAGTGAAGGCAGTGAGACGTGCACTGCACAAATGTTTGATTCGCCATTTAGAAAATTGGAGAGCCCTTTTCTTTTAAACCAGTCTAGGGAATAGATCAGTCGAAGGAAACTCAAACAACCAGCGCGACAACACAACACACTCTCACACTGTTCTTGCGAAGACACCTAAACTACTGCCTCCGGGTTCTGGCGCTCCTTTATGACCTGGTTCATGACGTTACCGACCTGCGACCATCACTCACACTCGGTCGACGGAAGTTTACATATTGTGCTTCGCAAGACAGCGTCCAAGTATTCCCTCAAAGCGTTTGATGCAGCGCGAGTTCCCTTGAATGGGAAAGACAATTATTCAACAAATGGGTTAAGGCCTTTGAAAATTTGGTTCAGAGAATGGGGTTAAGTGTAAGATGTTAGGCTACTATTAATAAATAAATTCAAAGAAATGTCAATTCTTTGTTACACAATTGAACCTTGAAACCTTTGCAGCGAAGTTTGATAAGTTTAACATTTCACGGTCCTCACAGCAAAGAAATTGGATTTTTTTCATACTGTAAAGAAAGTCATTAGGCACCATACTTTTAGAAAGTGTCTTAAAGGGTTAGTATTAAGCATTTGTTCACATTCAACCTTTCTTTGTGTGTGCAATGTTACTGTTTTAGCATGAAAAAGGGTGTGCACAGTGTGACGAAAATAGATCAAATGAAATGTATCTGTGATCATTCTACCCTAATATCAAAAGTATGTCACAATTCGTACAGTCACTGTGCTATTTCGTACAAGATGAAGACGTTCTCAAATAGTAGAGTGTGCTACTTGCAACACCAAGATCATGGGTTCGTTCTCTGTGGAAAGCAAGAACTGATTAGAATGTCAATTTGTACTTGGAATGTAATGCAAGTCGCTTTGGATAAAAGCGTCTGCGAAATGTATAAACGTAAATGTTCTTAGTCCAATACCTAGTTACTAGAGTTGAGCCGGAAACTCTGCTGAAACGAGTATCCGGTACGGATAATGCACTTTTACCGAGTACGAGTATCATACGAGTAATACGAGTCATTATCTGTGCTCGGATTGAATACAAATCCTCATTGGGCAGCTGAGTGTCTGCGTGCAAATTTGCTGCGTCCCGTCCGAGTACAGATACAGATAATTCATATGGTTAACAGATACAGATACAGATACAGATAATGCTGTACTCGCTCATCCCTACTAGTTACCTTTATCTGAACAATAAAGAACAAACATTTGAGAAATGTATTTAAGATGCCAGTTTACATACATTCTAAATCATCTTATAGACATTTTCTATAAGTCTATGTAACATCTGAAGGAGAATGTCCTGGAGACGTATTGCACTACACTCTAAAAATCTTACAGATGTAAAAACACATCATACAGTATAGACATCTCTGAGATGTGTGTGTGCACTTTCAGTGTAGAATTGTTGACTTATGAATTTACATATTGACTGGAACCCTATATCTAGATGTGTCTCGCTGTGTTGAATGTGTCGTGGTACAAGTTATTATTATTGATGTCATTGCATTGATTGCTGGTGTACTATCTTCATCTGTGATGGGTTTTGTGAAAGACAAATTATACTACAAAAGGTCTTTGTATGTTCTCTTTACTTAAAACTTAACTGAAGACATATCCTGTCAGGCACCCCAGTATATAAAAAAAAACTAAACCAAGAGCGTGTCATTCAAGTGCTGTCATTTGTATATGAACAACTTGCCACTCAAACAGTGTTTACAGTCACATGTGTTTATTTTGTTGCAGACACTAAAAATTGTCATAGAAGCTTCAGAACAAAAGTGTATAGGGCATGTAAGGACAATAATTACAATACAGTAGAACCCAGACTTACGAAATTAATCCGTTCCGAGGTTGGTTTCGTATGTCGGTCAGGCTTTTACATGTTAATTGCCTAATCCATTCCAAGCCCTACAAAAACACAACGTAGAGCGTTTCGTAAGTCGGGGTTCTACTGTATATCAATGAAACACAGTCATCCAATGTGCAGAGCAGTCATCCAATCCAATGTGGGAGAACAGGACCTCCTAATAGAACCCCAAACTCAACCAAGCTATTGGCATATGAGGAAACTGCTTTCAAGGGGGCTCAATTTGGGGAGACAGTTTCTACTTCACTGCTTAAACAAGGAAGCCACCTATTTAAGATCCCAGTTTAGGAAGAGGAAACTACAACCTTGTGAACATGATAACATCTGCATTCTAGGGAAGCTGCCTATTAAAGGAACCAGAAATCGGTAAGGTTATTTCATCTAGATAAATGGAGCTTCCTGGTTAGGAGACCCCAGTTCTGGGGGAGACAGCTAAGACTTTATTACCACAGTGGAAATGAGTTGGTACTACTAAATCCCCTTAAAGGCAACTGTCCCTTGGCTATCATAAGGGAGCTACATATTTCTTAAAGGAAACCTTCACAGAATTGGAATGCACTTTACATTGGACATTCATTTTGTTTTCTAAATGGAGCTCAGAACAGCAGAGGCCTCAGCAAAATGGCTCTCTAGAGTGAGAGGAGACCAAACTACACTCAACCTTAAAGATAGCTCATCAAAGCTGGCTGCAGAGAGGAAACACACTTGAAGTCACTCTCTAGGTAGAGCTCGTGATAATGTGGTCCTTAGGAAAATGCTCTAATTTAAAGGCTAAAAAAACAAGCTGCTTGCTTAAACCCCAGCCTCTTGGTGAAGAGGCTCCCACCTCAGAGAACACAGTTGAGCTCCTCAGAATTAGATTGAGCAAATTACTCATTAGCAGTCCCAGAACAAGCAAGAGGAGCTTAAATAAAAGTATTTGTTTAATCTCAGAGAATGAGATCCATAATCCAGTTGGCCATTCTTTGTTTGGAGATGGCCTTCCAATTCTACTGAGCTCTAAAGCAGACAAAGAGCTGCTCAGCTCATCTGAAGCTCTGCGTCTGGTCCAGATATACTGTATAAGTAAGGTGCATACTGGACTTTGCAGAGAAAGGGATGGGTCTCCCTCAGGAAGCATTGCTTGCAAGTTCACCACTTGGTACCTGGAGGGAATATTGGGAACCTTGGGCACACATCCAGGCTGAGATCTCAGGTCAACGTGAGAGTAGGACAGCCCAAATTCCAGGCACAATTCACTAATTGAGAAGACATTTGTTTGTCCCCAAACAAGGTAAGTGGTAAGTACAATAAGGGAGGGCGTCTTCATAGAGAGCACTCTAAACTCAACTGACTGCAAGGGCTCAAACACATCTCTGAGGTGAGGAGGGAATGAGGTGAGGTCTAGGAGGGTTTATTGTCATTGCCCCTTTCATGAATCAGGTCATGCATTGCTAAGGACACATGAAAGGATTTCAATTTCATTTCTGCATGAGCTAACTGAAGCGGGTGGACATCTGGGGTCTGCCTGCCGGTCCAGGCTGTTGTGGGTCCGGTGGACAATTAAGGTGATATAGCCTTACCCTGGGCATGTGCCAAATCTTAGCTGACTCCAGGTGGCAGCTTTTTTGGGGGGATAAATCCTCCACAATCCCACACTCCACCTGTGGAACATCCTAGTACACCTACACCATTCCGCCCTCAAGGGTAGTGAGGATGGAAGAACCTGCAAACCATTTTCTAACAGAGAAAGGCGCCTCCCATGACTTTCAGACATCCTCTCTACACTTCTGGGAGAAATGCCAGTCTGCACTAGAGACCAATTGTCCAGCCATGAGCATTCGGGACAGGGTGGAGGAGAAAGCCTGGGAAAGCACAGCTACCAACTCAGCATTAGCGTCGGACTGAATTGTCACACCCGAAGGCGGCAGCACAGACATGCCAGTGACACTTCATCTTCCTCTCAAGCCTGAATGCAAAATCAAATGTGCCCGAGGGGACTGGGGGTGCTGAGGAATAAGAAGTGTGTGGGGATTGACCTGACGGCCCAATCAGTGTTGACAGCGATCATGCATATCCACGGGAGAGAGAAATCACCCGCATCAAGAAGTACAAGGTCGGAATGGCATCTTTAAAAAGATGCAATCCGCCTTGCAACTCTTTTAGAGGAATTCATTATAGATTAGGGAAATTCCTCTTTCAGAACACCGTTGATGCACCTAGGGGAGCTCTCTGTATTTATCTGTGCACACTGGAGAGTGGCCGTTGTTGTGCGCTGATGATCCAGCAGCAAGCACTTCTTCCAAGGTGAATGGAAAATTGCGCCTCCTGTAGAAAGAATCGCTGGCTTCGGCTCCAAAGAACAAAGCTGAAGTGTGTGTGCAGCCGGCTCACCTTATACACTCGTATGACTGGGGGCATGGCTTTGCATGAAAATTTCACACAGCCATTGCATTGGCCTTTTCTGACTACTTCAAAGGTTTGGGGCTCACAAGACCGACCGCAAATGTTGGTATTTCAACACAGCACTGAAAGTGATTTATAAAGAGGGACTACACAAAATGTGTCACCTTTGATTTTCAGTGTATGTTTCCAGTTTGGTATTTCATGAGAATTTTTATTATTTCAGTATTTTCACACACAAAAAAAACCCTTCTCACTCGGTTTTTCTCGGCAGGATGGGCTTTTCTTTAAATGACAAGAGTTATCACATCTTTAATCCCTTATGGTTGCCATGGAAACTCAAAAGTCCCGGGACAATCCGCATGCACACACACACACACAAATATTATGCCAGAATGATGGCCCTGTCTATGGAAACACACACTGATACATGCAATAGATATAGAACTAAATGGAAATGTAAAACATGCATGTATCCTAGTATGCGTTCTATCCCATTTATATACATTTTGCATATCATGCTTGCTACATCAGTTATTCTATTCTGTGCATGTCTGCTTAACTGCAGTCAGCTATTAATCTTTCAAACAGGTTGGAGTCACTGTGTGTGTGTGTGTGGTATTCGTAAACTCTCCATTATGGGGAATAAATGTCCTTACAAATATGGCAATATCCAAAATCCCTTTCCCAGTTTGGTCCTCATGAGAAAGACAGCTTATAAATCATATTTGGTGATGGCGTTTTTCTTTGTCTTTTCCTTTTTTAAATGTAAATCTGCAGAATGTTTTCTGTGATGGGCAGGTTTCTATGGAGAGTCCATTAAACATGAAACCCCAACTTGTTTGTGTGTGTGTGTTTTTCATAGTTGTGCATCCTTCAGAATCCAACTGAAAAAGTTTTTAATTTCCATTTCAGCTCTAGACTTTTCATTCAATTTAAGGAAGCATAATTTAATAAGAATGTTAATTTAAGGGAGTATAACTAAAAAGAATGAAATGCAAAGATTAAATTTTTATAATTAATTTAACTTTTTATTTTTTTATACAGGTCATTATATAAACAAAAAAATATGTTTAATTTCATCCTAATATCCAAAATGTGTTAAATTTTAATGTTTAAATGTGTTTTAGGCACAAATCTTGTCACAGACTAATTCAGTTTATCTGCTGTTTGACTGTTTATTTCTTTAAAACAATTACGTTTCTGCCAACTTCAAGACATTCATCAGACATCAAGTGTTTCTTAGGCAAAGTATTGCATTGAACTTTATAATTGGCAACAGGTTTACAAATGAGAAAAAAGCAACTGAAGAATAATCACATTTTTAAAATAATGTTACTGTGATTTTTTTTTTTTATATAGAATTAAAATAGCTTTTTTCTTTTTATCTTTTCTGTTTATTTATTTACTTACTTGGTGAATCTCATTAGATTTGAATTTAGTTAATTCCAGTGGGGGGTGTAATTTACACTTAATAAATGAGTGCAATGAGTTGCTGCTAGGGTTTGGGGTTTGTTCAAATATGAGCAATAGTGGTATTTCCTCAAGCACCATTCAATATATATTTATATAAGGGCTATATATAAAAGTGCAGAACTCTGCACTATATGCCTAATATTCCTTTTATGTGCAGCAGGGACATTTAAAAATCTCTCCAGTGACCTTTGCAATAAGACAAACACTAAGCAATTATACCACCTTCAGCCATTTTCCAACTAAATGTGTGGCTGTATTTAATTTGTGTGTGTGTGTGAGAGAGACAGGGAGAGCCAATGAGATCAAGACAAACAGTCTGTAAAGTCCTCAGCCTTTTAAAGCTAACCTTAGCTCAGAGAAAGTGCCAAGCCTCAGTCAATCAGATTTAATGCTTGCTCTAAACCTGCCAATCATGTTTAACTGTTACGACACAATCATTGTGTAGTCCGACAACAAAAACCAGACATTAGTTAATTTTAAAACACTCCACATCATTACACAAAACAGACACTTTTTCTTGGTACAGCTTGAGTTTGGACTCTAACAAAGGTGGAAACTCATGTTTACACAACAAGGTTTTCCCTTTTGAGTGTTCAAAACTATCTGAGTTCATACAGATAGCGAAAATGACTAAAAACAATGCATTATACATGTCAGGCCAGTAGTTGGCGATATGACTTTGTAAAGAAACACTACAGAATATAGAGTTTTTAGAGTATTTAATACAGTTATGGCCAAAATTGTTGGCACCCCTGAAATCTTTCCATAAAATCAAGTGTTTCTCACAGAAAAGTATTGCATTAACACATTTTTTTGCCATATACATGTCTATTGGAACTAAATAAAAACGAAGGAAAAAAGCAAATTTGACATAATTTCACACAAAACTCCAAAAATGGGCTGGAAAAAAATTGTTGGCACCGTTTCAGAATTGTGGATAAATAAAATTGTTTCAAGCATGTGATGCTCCTTTAAACTCTCCTGGGGCAAGTAACAGGTGTGGGCAATATACAAATCACACCTGAAAGCAGATAAAATGGAGAGAAGTTGACTTAGTTTTTCCATTGTGTGTCTGTGTGTGCCAGACATACATTAAATACATTACGAATCTCAAGGTTACAAGTCCATCTCCAGAGACATAGATGTTCCTTTGTCCATAGTACGCAATATCGTCAAGAAGTTTGCAACCCATGGCACTGCAGCTAATCTTCCTGGACGTTTATTTATTTAATTTATGAAAGGTTGCAACACAGGATAGTTTGGATGATGGATAAGCAGCACCAAATAAGCTCCAAAGAAATGTAAGCTGTCCTGCAGGCTCAGGGTGCATCAGTGTCAGCACAAACTATCCGTTGACTTTTGAATAAAATGAAACGCTATGGCGGGAGATCCAAGAGGACTCACTGCTGACACAGAGACATAAAGCGAGAGTACAGTGTGCCAAAATGTACTTGAGTAAGCCAAAATCCTTATGGGAAAACCTCTAGTGGACAGATGAGACCAAGATAGAGCTTTTTGGTAAAGCACATAATTCTACTGTTTACCAAAAATTGAATGAGGCCAACAAAGAAAAGAATACAGTACCTACAGTCAAATATGGTGATGGTTCAAAGATGTTTTGGGGTTATTTTGCTAATACCCAGTGTCAGAAAGCTGAGTTTGTGTCCAAGATCATGGGTCATCCAGCAGAACAATGACTCCAAACATACCGTACTTCGAAAAGCACCCAGAAATGGATGGGAACAAAGCGGTGGAGAGTTCTGAAGTGGCCGCAATGATCAATGAGTCCAGATCTTAATCCCATTGAACAACTATGGAGACATCTTAAAATTGTTGTTGGGAAAGGCACCCTTCCAATAGGAGAGACCTGCAGCAGTTCACAAAGGAAGAGTGGTACAAAATTCTGAGTGAGTGGTGTAAGAAGCTTATTGATGGTTATAGGAAGCAATTGATCTCATTTCTTTTTTTCAAAGGACGTGCAACTAAATATTAAGTTAAGAGTGCCAACAATTTTGTCCAGCCCATTTTTGAGTTTTGTGTGAAATTGTCAAATTAGCTTTTTGTTTTATTTATTTTTTGTTCTAATACACACAAACGGAATAAACATGTATGACAAAACGTGTTAATGCAATACCTTTCTGTGAACAATACTTGAAAATTGAGCAACATTTCAGGTGTGCTAACAATTTTCAAGCGATCTCAAGGTATTTACTGGTATATGAATAAAGCAGTAATTGATAACCTTTTAAATATTTAAAAAAATGTTTTTAAAGTCTCTAACTGCACCCTGTTCATCAAGGGTGCAGTTATTTGATCAAAAATACATAAAGTGAAATATGCTTACATTTTTTTTCAGCATCATTACTCCAATCTGCAGTGTCACATGATCTTTCAGAAAACATTCTAATATGATGCTCAATAAATAATGATTATTATCAGTGTTGGAAACAGTTTTTAAGTGCTGCTTAAAATTCCTTTGTAATTATTTTTATTTTTCAAGTGTCTTTGATGAACAAAGTTCAGTGAACAGCATTTGCATTTATTACATTTTATTGCATTTATCAAAGCAATTTTAAATAGAAATAATTTGTTACATTATAAATGTCACATTTATCAATTGTCAATTTTGATCAATTTAATGTAAATTTCAATGTAATGGGGTGCCAGTGGCAGTGGTCCTTCTAAAGGACATTGGACTCTCATGCCACCCACATGAAATCTATTTCTGACAGTACTTGCACACGGTCAATGTTTTCTACGGTATAAAACAGAAATCGGTAGTAACGCGAATATGACGTCTTTGACAGGCAACGCAACACGGGTTGTTACTCTGATTTAAAAAAAATCTGATTTCTTTTAATTTAAACATTGTTGAAAACATCTGGGACAAAGTAAGTAAACAAGTAAACAAAAAACATAACATTGTTCTAGAGTTTTTTGGATAATTTAATCCAAAATTCTTACATAATGTGTCTTTAATGGTCCTATTTCATATTCTTTAATCTTAGAGATACACTTGACATGTTTTTTGAGTGAGGACGTTCTTGAGGAAGAGCAGTGTGTGGTGGCACAGAAAGTGATTCAGGTTGCGGAACAGGCCATCACGAAGTGCTAGGGCGGCCCAGTTCAGTCTTCGTCTGTGTCTGCAAGGCATAAGAGCAAAATGGAAGAGTGTGCACTTCTCTTTGCTGATCTGGGTCGGCCATGTCTCTTTTATTCCCTTCAATGACTCCTCTGATCCGCCTGGGAGCCATGTGCATTTGCTGTCCCTTTATGTGCTGATGTCTATCTGCATATAGAAAGAAACAACAAAGACTAAGCATCAATTCTTATAATGATTCAGCTGAAGATGGATGACCTGCCTGTGGGAAAGAAAATCACAAATGAGAACTCTTCAGTTTCCTTATTGTTCCTTTTAAACAGCAATGAGAATAAATGGAGACTTTTACACTAAAATTTCAGAAGACGTTCAAAATCTCATGAAAACTCTCAAATTGTGATGATACCATGTGTTTCGCACATGCATAAAGGTGATACCATTGAGTACACCATCCACATTCAAATTTAAAGATCTATACTTTTAAATGTCTGTTTTTATTACTCCAAAGGAATCTTAGGTGAAAGTTTTGAAAGTAACACAAATAAGAAATGACTCATAGTACTCTATGAAGTCTCTTGAGACTAACCTCAGCGCTAACGTCTCCACTGGGTGTTCTTCAGGTTCTGAGAAATTGGGAGGAAGATTAGAGAGATGAATCTGTGTGTGTAATTAATATTTCTGTGCACTATTTTTTATTTCAAAAGCTATAATTACAAAACCGGGATTCTTAACTCTGGACCTTAAATCAGCTCTTCAAATCATAGCTTGTGATCAGCTATAATTTCAGAAGACAAAAAATATGAAATGTTGTTGTGATTGTGGTATGATTGTTTTGGATGTCTGGTTGCAGTATGTGCATCAGTGCTTTACACAACAACTGAGTTTAGAAATTGATTTAAATTGGTTTAGGACTCAGATCAAAGCCTTTTTAATCAAATGTTGGCCATATAAACATTATCCATATGAAACTGTAACACAGTTTACTTGGTGCTTGATGCTGTTGACAGATCAAATACAGTTCCCGTTTCATCTTTTAACTTTTTTTTTAAAAGTCTCCATCACAATGTGCCTTGTTCACACAAAACAAATCAACTGTAAAATTGTCTGAACAAACAAATAATCCTCTGACACAAATCATGACACAGTTGAAAATAAACCATCGACTTTTTCCTTTCTTTAGCCTCTTCGGAAATTAGCAAATGGGCTGTTTAAACTGCACGATGGGTCAAAGAGAATGTTCCTATGCACTTCCATTTATTCTTTCATTTGCCCTGTTTTTGGCAGACTCAATACACACATCAGAAAGTGAGTGTGCATCTGTATACTGTATACAGTGAAGAAAGTGTCAGTGATTATAAAATGGCTTCTATTAGCATTGATTTAGTCCCATTGTAAAATCAGCAATTATTAAATTAAATGTATTCTATAAAGCTGTTCTGCAGCAAACAATGTCATCATCCAGCTCAGTAGAGTTCTCATACAGCAATGTCATTGAAAGCAGATCAATAATATTGTTGAGTTTTAAGTGTCCCCAACTAAGCATGCCAGAGGCAACATTGGCATGGAACCAAAACTCCATCAGGTGAAAGAATGGAGAAAAATACCTTGGGAGAAACCAGGCTCAGTTAGGGTGCCAGTTCTCCCCTGGCAAACGAACAAACACGGTGCCTTTATGATTCAGGCTGCATCCCAAGTCACATATATGTATGTATGTGTACATAATATATATATAAATACACCACTTGCTGTTGGATTTTGAAATTCTATTAATTATCAACAGGCCAGATCGCAATAGATGTGAAGAACTATGTGTTAAGAGCTCAATGAAGTACTTAGGAGTTTAGTGATTTGTAAGTAATTAGCAAGAATTTAAAATGTGTAGAGTTTTTAATAGGGAGCCAATGCAGTGTTGACAGAACAGGGCTAATATGGTCAACTGCTGCATTTTGGACCAGCTAGTGTTTGTTTATTGAGCATGCAGGATAACCACACCACTTTTTAGAATGGAAAAATGCAGTTTTACACATGTTAGAAATGTGGCTTTCAAATGACAGAAAACATGTCAGACTTGAAAGAACATCCATAGAGTGCTAGACAATATTCTAGGCTATTACGTGGTCCAAATAATTTGATTCTCTTGTTTAGAAGTAAGTAGTTGGAAATCCAATTTTTTTATATCAACTATGCAATATTGTGTCAATATTATAAGTCTGGTTATGGAAACGAGTGGGCCGTGATATGTGTTGTCTAACTCCAATAGAGTTTAGAATGTCTCTGTCTCTAAATGCCAATCCCAATGCATTTTTTAATTGTTTTTATATTAAAATCAACAATCATTAAGATTTTGTCTGCAGACAGTTTTAATTGTGATACAGAATCAACAAATACTTTGTCTGCATGGTGACCTGTAGGTAGTGCACTCGATAACATTACGTAAAGTATCATCACTTCATCACAAGAATTGTACTTTAAACTAGACTTCTGAGTAATACTTGTGTAATGCCATGCCAGCAGAGGGAGCCCTCACCCGAGTTCTGACTGGTACCGCTCCCTCTGCATCTATTTCCTGTCTAGCAGCCAATGACAAGCTTCAATCTGCCAATGAATACCTGACACACTACATTCAATCCCTTCCTCCACCCATGCCACCAACTGTAAGTTTCGCTATGCCTGATAAGTTTGATGGTTCTGTAATGCCACGCCAGCAGAGGGATCCCGCACCCGAGTTCTGGGGGCAAAGATATATCTACCCAACTGCTTCAAATGTCTCAGGGCAATTGTACTGCAGAGGAGTACCAGAGGCTGGCGCTGCGCTGCAAGATGCACTTTGAGACAGTGGTGGAACGAGACGTGACCGTGTTCGAGGAGTTTCTTCTGCAGGACCTGCTCATGGCTCAGGCTCCGTCCCGGGGCTTCCCATTGCTCCAGGACTACGTGCAGCCGAGACTCGCACATCTGCCCTCTGAGATTCATGCGTCTGACGGGAAGCTGCAGGCGGCCTTTGCGAGGCTCCAGCTGGTCATTGATTGCTCCACTGACACTTTATCTGATGTGAATCGTGAGGAACTGACCGTGATCGATCAGTTAGTGCAGTTCCTGCCTGTGTCTCAGAGAGGGCTTTCATCGGCCAGATCTGATCGACCAGCACCGCGACCTTGTGGACATCCACGTCGAGCGCTGCAGGAGGGGCTCCCTTTCTGTAATGCCATGCCAGCAGAGGGAGCCCTCACCCGAGTTCTGGGGGCAATGATATATCTACCCAACTGCTTCAAATGTCTCAGGGCAATTGTACTGCAGAGGAGTACCAGAGACTGGCGCTGCAAGTTGCACTTTGAGACAGTGGTGGAGAGAGACGTGGCCGTGTTCAAGGAGTTTCTTCTGCAGGACCTGCTCATGGCTCAGGCTCCATCCCGGGGCTTCCCCTCGCTCCAGGACTACGTGCAGCCGAGACACGCACATCTGCCCTCTGAGATTCATGCGTCTGATGGGTAAGCTGGGGTTCTGTAATGCCACGCCAGCAGAGGGAGCTCTCAACCGAGTTCTGACTGTTACCACTCCCTCTGCATCTACTTCCTATCTAGCAGCCATATTAAGTAGGGGTGAGCCAAAGGACTTTGTGAAGTATTTCTAGTTACACTGCCTTACCAAGCGTTTACCTCTAGTCGGATTTGCTGCCTTGTTATTGACCCATTGCCTGTTTGTTCTGATCTCTGTTTCTGGATTATCCCTTGGACTGGTTTGCTTGTTGGACTGCTGTTGTGTTATTGAACCACTGCCTGTCTATTCTGATCTCTGTCTCTGGATTATCCCTTGAACCTGTTTACCTGTTGGATTGATACTGTGTTTTCAACTTATTGCCTGGGTTCTGTTTCTGATCTGGATTGTCCCAATAAAACTTCTGCACATGGATTCTAGCACTGCTTCAGCCTCATCCTTACAGAATACTTCACCACCAGTGAATCCAGCAGAAGTTTCTGAGCTCCAAGCAGCTTTTGCTTATCAGAGTGAAGTGCTTAAAGGATACCAGGAACGGCTTGACAAGCTTCAATCTGCCAATGAATACCTGATCCACTACATTCAGTCCCTTCCTCCACCCATCCCACCAACTGTAAGTTTCGCTATGCCTGATACGTTTGATGGTTCAGCTGAACAGTGTAAAGCAGGGGTCTCAAACATGGTCCCGCAGGCCACAAAATATCGTTTCGCGGGCCGCAATTGGCCCGCGGGACCATTTGAAACTTTAATGTAAGTGCGGCCCGCGAGTGCTGAATGAATATCGCTTTACCGCGTTGTGTGCGGAAGATTCCTTTTTCGTGCGAGGTGGAGCTGGAGCTGTACAAAACAACCAATCATAGTGGAGTATTTGACTCCCGGGGGCCAATCACAGTGAAGTAAATGACTCCCGGGGGCGGGGCATCGGCCGGGCTTGATGCAGACAAAGAAACAACTGTGGAGCTGCCCGTGTAACATCACATTTGTCAAAGCCGTCATAGAATTATTACTTCTTATTGTGATTGAAATTGAGCATTTTCTACTTTGAGCTGGACGAAGTGAATGTTACTGTTATCGGCGTTGGATTTGGCGTCATGCGGATTGTATTTGTTTTTCCATAATTTGAAATGGGCTGATTTGCGGGACATCGGTGTTATAATATAGAAAATAAAATCCAGTAAATATCGCCTCCGTGGCTGCATCCCATTGTTTGTATATAATACATTTATTAATGGTGTCCCACAGTCCCAGCTAATAATTAACAGCCGGTAGCAGTCGCCTATATCTGTATTTTCTACCATATAAAATATTACGATGTTCATGTCATCAGGAAAGTATGGAATCCCGTTTCCGCCACAGTTGAGAAAAAAAGGATTATTTAAGTCATAATAATGAGAGAGTTTCTCATAATAATGACTTAGTATCTGGACAGAATTAGAAGTTTCATAATAATGACTTAATATCTCGAAATAATGAGAAAATTTCATAATATTGACTTTTCTCAAAATAATGAGAGTTTATCATAATAATGACTTAGTATCTCGAAATAATGAGAGAGAGATTATCCTAATAATGACTTAGTATCTCGAAAAAAATTAGTAACTTTTTCCTCAACCTTGAACTTCAGTAAGTCCAAGTACATGACGTTTGAGAAAATATTTTTTTTGTGGAATACTTGATGTGGCCCTGCCTCACCCAAACTCTGCCTCCTGCGGCCCCCGGCTCATTTGAGTTTGAGACCCCTGGTGTAGAGGGTTTGTTTGACAAGTGGAGATTTATTTTGAAAACCAGGAAGACCAGTTTACTTCTGATGTGAAGAAATGTGCTTTCCTAATGACACTTCTCTCTGGTAAAGCGATTGATTGGGCCACGGCAGTTTGGAAACTGATTTGAGGTCATATGATAACTTCATATGATAACTTCATTCATCAGCTATGAGAGGTGTTCGAATATCCTTCTGGGGGCAAAGATATATCTACCCAACTGCTTAAAATGTCTCAGAGTACCAGAGGCTGGCGCTACTGTGTTTTCAACTTATTGCCTGGCTTCTGTTTCTGATCTGGATTACAACTTCTGCATATGGATTCTAGCACGGCTTCAGCCTCATCCTTACAACTTGACATATTAATGTAAATTACAACAACTCCCCCATTGCTTTTCGTGTTTATAACAGTAATCTTGGGTGGGTGGACTCATTTAAAGTAATGTAATCGTCTGGTTTTAGCCAGGGTTTTGTTAAACACAGCACATCTAGTTTATGAACTGTGATCATATCATTTACAAAAATTGTATTGCACGAGTTCACACTTACGAATGATTCAGGAGCAATAAATGGTAAGCATATTTGGCGTGCTGTCCGAGGAGAGGGCTCCGAGCTCGGTATTCAGCCCGAACCTGGAGCACTCCCCCCGTATCCTGACTTGATAGGAACGATTAAGTGTGAGGAGTTGGGGTGGTGGAGGGATGCCGAAAAATATCAGAGCTGTAGGTGAGTCAAACATGTCTATATATACGTACTTCCTCTCCTGCTGATAGGATGAGGAGTAATTGCTGATGACGTGTTGATTGTGTTAATCATTTGAACGTGCTCCTCCCGAACTTTGTTAATAAAACATCATTTCACGAGTTCACACTTACGAATGATTCAGGAGCAATAAATGGTAAGCATATTTGGCGTGCTGTCCGAGGAGAGGGCTCCGAGCTCGGTATTCAGCCCGAACCTGGAGCACTCCCCCAAAAATTGCAATCTAGTCGGACAGCCGCTAAAGATTTTGATGACCCCCCAAAGAATTGCGAAGTTACGGCTGAGGGGGGAAAATGTGAGTTCGGGAGGGCAGATGAATGAATTTAGAAGCTTGCTCCTGCGGGAGCGTCACTGCTGCGGCAGTGGAATTTAGAAGCTTGCTCCTGCGGGAGCGTCACTGCTGCGGCAGTGGAATTTAGAAGCTTGCTCCTGCGGGAGCGTCACTGCTGCGGCAG
Organism: Rhodeus uyekii; assembly: GCA_037043235.1. Classification (NCBI taxonomy): domain Eukaryota; kingdom Metazoa; phylum Chordata; class Actinopteri; order Cypriniformes; family Acheilognathidae; genus Rhodeus; species Rhodeus uyekii. The sequence continues at coordinate 609,575 of JAWRVZ010000203.1, forward strand.
TGGAAATTAGAAGCTTGCTCCTGCGGGAGCGTCACTGCTGCGGCAGTGGAAGTTAGAGAGAGCTGGAAGATAGAGAGAGCTTGCTCCTGCGGGAGCGTCACTGCTGCGGCAGTGGAAGTTAGAGAGAGCTGGAAGATAGAGAGAGCTTAATCCTGCGGGAGCGTCACTGCTGCGGCAGTGGAAGTTAGAGAGAGCTGGAAGATATAGAGAGCTTGCTCCTGCGGGAGCGTCACTGCTGCGGCAGTGGAAATTAGAAGCTTGCTCCTGCGGGAGCGTCACTGCTGCGGCAGTGGAATTTAGAAGCTTGCTCCTGGGGGAGCGTCACTGCTGCGGCAGTGGAAATTAGAAGCTTGCTCCTGGGGGAGCGTCACTGCTGCGGCAGTGGGAGTTCTGTTCAGTGTTTTAGTCTCTTGAAATTATTTTGGTTACAGACGTCTAAATACACTCAAGAAATAACAAAATGAATATGGTTTGTAAAAAGCATGAGTAAAACCTTTCAATTATAAATTGACAGTTGAATTTATATCAGATGCATGTTGCATATTTAATTTCAAAACGAACTTACCTGTCGAAACAAACTTACCTGTTGGAGATCGGAATATCAAAGTTTATGAAAGTTCACAAACTTATTGGCTTTGAATAAACCCTGAGCAGGGGTTCATCCAAATATCATAGACTTATAAAGCTTATCATAGACTTGAAGGGAGTCTTGAAATTACTTTGGTTACAGACGTCTAAATACACTCAAGAAATAACAAAATCAGTATGTTTTGTAAAAAGCATGAGTAAAACCTTTCAATTATAAATTGACAGTTGAATTTATATCAGATGCAATTAGAAGCTTGCTCCTGGGGGAGCGTCACTGCTGCGGCAGTGGAAGTTGGAGAGAGCTAGCTCCTGCGGGAGCGTCACTGCTGCGGCAGTGGGAGTTCTGTGCAGTGTTTCAGTTTCAGTTTTCAGTTTCAATTTCAGGAGTCTTGAAATTACTTTGGTTACAGACGTCTAAATACGCTCAAGAAATAACAAAATCAGTATGGTTTGTAAAAGCATAAGTAAAACCTTTCAATTATAAATTGACAGTTGAATTTATATCAGATGCATGTTGCATATTTAATTTCAAAACAAACTTACCTGTTGGAGATCGGAATATCAAAGTTTATGAAAGTTCACAAACTTATTGGCTTTGAATAAACCCTGAGCAGGGGTTCATCCAAATATCATAGACTTATAAAGCTTATCATAGACTTAAAGGATTGAAACAGTGAAGGCAGAGAATTACTTTGAAATAGGAAGTGCATATGGTTTCTTTCCAGTGAGTCCACTTAATGGCCGATTAAGTTTGAAACAACAAGGCAGCGTTGGCAATAAGTACTTGATTCTTATGTGGGCGGCTGAGCGCGCGAACGACTGTCATGAGCGCGATCTGAAGCAGCGCGTGTGATCGGACTGAACTGCGCGCGATCTGACTTCTGAGCTGCGCGGAAGCAGCGCGTTACTTTAAAAACAATCACATTTCAGACGTGGGTTCCCGGAACAGTAGCATCGAGGTGGCACGAACTGCTCGTGATTTAGCGATGCTGAAATAAAAAGCGCCGGGAAGGATTACAGCTGCTCTTGTTTGTGTGAGCTGACGGACTGAGAGAGTGTGAGCTGAAACTGCAGCGCGGTCTGCTGAGGCTCGCGGCGGCGGCGGCCTGGCTAGCAGGAAGAAAGCGGCATAACCTGAGAGTCGAGCTTGCTTCTCAACCAGCTTTATTATCCTTCTCAATGGCAGGAGCGATTGAAAGGGGCCGATGTAGAGCTGCTGAATACGGATGTTTTGCTTGGTGGCGAGAACAGGCCTCGCGTCTTACTGTGCGTTTGCTTGTTGTTGCTTAGGGCCCGTTTGTTTGGTCTGGCACCCGTGATGTATTGCTGAGGGTGATATAATATAGTTAGCATGGTGTTAGGCCGATGAGGATCGCTACTGGGTCCGGAGGTTTTCGTAGAGAATCCATCTAACGAGTCTAGCTCGATTTCGGGTGTATCGCGACCAGGAGGCGGAGCCACAATGCCGTAAACTGTCGAGCTGCCGAAAAATATCAGAGCTGTAGGTGAGTCAAACATGTCTATATATACGTACTTCCTCTCCTGCTGATAGGATGAGGAGTAATTGCTGATGACGTGTTGATTGTGTTAATCATTTGAACGTGCTCCTCCCGAACTTTGTTAATAAAACATCATTTGCAGAAAGGTATTTAATGTTTAGCAAACCGAGCTTTGTCAATTGTTCATCTGTACAGTAGAACCCCGACTTACGAAACGCTCTACGTACGAAAAGTTCGACATACGATAAAAGATTTCGGGGTTTTTCCGCCCAAGTTACGACAAAATGATCGAGATGCGAAAAACGAAATCTCGGCGAGGTGACGATTTCCGAGTTTTGTTTTGATATTCGCGCTGATTTTGGTTCGGGTTGGATGAAGACTACAGTTTGTCCGGTCAGAACAATGATGTCTCAATGATGATCCAAAACTGGTATTTATTAAAGGTGCATATATCGATAAAACCTCAACGATTGGCACTAATTCCCTGTATTTCACTCAATAAACTATATACAATCTTCAGCCGATCTCTTTTACCTTAATCATCCATCAACTCTCTTCTTTCACGACACTTCCTGAACTCCGAGGGAAAGGTTGGAATAGTCCATTTCGCACTTAATGACAGGGATGGCTGGAATAGTCCATGTAAGAAGGGGAACACTTTTTACAATCCTGCTCTCCTATTGGTCAGCATTTCTCCCCCCAGCCTCTGCTGTTAGAATAAACTTTTTTCTAATCAGTAACCATGGATGTGAAGATTGTCGCTGAAGTCAAAGGGAAGAAGAGGGTACTTTTCATTGAGTCGAAAAGGGAGATTATTGAGAAGTATGAAGCTGGGATGCGTTTCATCCCATGCTGAATATGGTGTTTTTGTAGGGCTTGGAACGAATTAGGCAATTAACATGTAAAAGCCTGAACGACATACGAAAAGTTCGACTTACGAAAGCAACCTCGGAACGGATTAATTTCGTAAGTCGGGGTTCTACTGTATTATATCTGTTTTGTATTTGTTGAACATCAACTAAATTTTACCCTTAAATGGGTTTGGTAGTTTTCATATTTCAATAGGGAGCAGACCCAGTCTCTATAGAATGAAAGAGTCTTTGGGATTTATCTGATGTCTGTGACTTCTGTGATGTCTTGTTCTGGATGCAGTAACAAATGTATTTTTGTCAGAACCACTATCATCAAAGATGACTGAAAATTAGCATGCGGTTTGTATTTGGCGGTATGGGTGGTTGTGGGCAACAACTCCAGGAAGCAGGGAGAGCAGTGATAACCCCCTTAGGGTAAATAGAACAGAACCAACATCAATTTATTGCAGATATTATTAACCTTTAATAATTTAATTTCCATCATAATTCAAGAAATTAAGAATATCAAAGATGAATATATTAGAAGGCCAAGTCCTGACTAGACGAGAGATGGTGCTGGGTATGGAGAAGGTTAAGTAGCTCCTTTAATTAGCTGCTGATAATACTGAATGGACCTCATATATAGGGATGATGTGATAGGCATCGTATTCCTATAGCTAGATGTTGATGAGCTGACTGATAAAGCTTGACGGTGTGAATAGCCAGAACTAACATTGTGCTTGATTTGCCTGTGATGTCACAAGCTGTGTGAGCTTGATAAAATAAATGCTTTGTTTATAATAATGAGGGTTTTTTAAGGTATGAAACGTGCACAGTTTTAATGGTAGAGATCTTATGTACGTCAAAGTATCAAGTCAAATTTGATTTCTCATGTCATGACACCTTTAATGTATATTTAGCCATAATATCCCTTGTTTGTAATGTTTTTGGCTGCCATTTAGCACAATGTTGAAATTTTCACCTCAAGAGAATAACCTGGAAAATAAAGCTTCAGGGGTGATGCCACAAAAGAGCATCTATCTGTGTATCTTGTAGGGGAATTACAGTTAAGATCCGATGACCAGATACTGTGAATGAAGACCAGGAGTCAGAAGTGCAGTTAATAGAAGGAATTTTAGTGAAGTTTAGTTTGCAGTTTCATCAGCAGAAGCTTAAAGTCTCACAAGGAATTTGTAGGCCACCCCACATACAATAACATTGTTACTGCAGTTATATTCTAACAGAGTGAACCGCGAATGAATGAACGAACGAACGAACGAATGAAGCCACGGGAGCCGCGAACAAACGAACGAAGCCGCAGGAGCCGCGAACGAAAGCTAGGAGATGGGCAGATGATATGAGAATCAGGTGTGTCAGTGCTCCGTGACCACATACACACACAGGCAGAACTAGGAGACAATGAATTCATGAACCATGACAGTTACTGCTTACGTTACATGTACCTGTATATTTCACTATGTGAACAAAAGCGATCACAATTAATTAATATTAACAACAGGAGGTAAAACCGCTGTAAATCACTTATAAAAGTATCACTGTGGTGAATGATGCTGCCAAACCAAGAAAAGCTGAGAGAATGAATGAGTTAAGGTGTGATAAAGTGGTTGGAACAGCGTGACTGCGTAATGAGAGGCTGTGTTTAGGATATTTCCAGTAAAAATGGGCGACGGTGCTGAGCGTTAGGATTTTTTAGGACACAAAAATGCTCGTTCTCGTACACGGATACAATGCTCGTACACCGATTCGACCCTCCATGCTCGTACACCGATTTGCTCGTATACCAAGTCGCTCGTAAACCGAGGTATTACTGTATATACTATATACATATACAAGCGGCAATGGATTTTCAAATCTTCTCTATCAATGTACTCAGATTAACTGACATTAGTTGAGTTTTTGCTTCTGCAGATGTTTCCCACTTTGTGCACATTTTATGGTAACCAAGGGCAACCAAACATCATGAACTTCAAGCTATGCTGTAGAATAGAAAATCTTCAAACTAAATGCACTTACTTTGCATGACTGATAGATTGATTAATTAGCTGTTTACATGCAGAAGTGATAATTGCCTAAGAATGAATTACCACAGTCTTTAGTTGCATGTACTACATGCGCTGTGCATATGCCTGCTGCACTTTATTATGCTGCTATATTTATTCCCTTCTATGATCAATAGAAAATGTACACAAACCTGCTTTCCGTGGACAGTAATGACTCAATGTTAATTGCAGGAGTTTTGTGAACAAAGGGTGATCTGATGAACCATATTTACATAAAATAAAAAGGAGGTGTGTTTATGCTTAAAATAATGATAATGTCCTATGATATTGTTACAGTGCAACAATATTTCAGTACATTTAGCATCTGGTTTAAATGCATTGTGGTTGGCTAGTAAATAAGACAAAGGTTTTTCCACCGCTGATTGTATATTGTGTGTGAAAGTATATTTCCCATTGGGTGATAAATAAATAATACAAAATAGAAATTCATATAGATTTTATAAATCACGCCTGCCCAATCCACAGGATATTACAGCTAAAAACTCCGTGAGTAAGTGCATTCACAATTCACAGTACATTCTGCAGTTTCTCCATTATGAATGCATGGTGCAAATGAACAACACAGTGACAGGAACCTACGTATTCCTGTTTAAAATCACTAAACCAGAAAAAATGTGATCCTTTTGACATTTAATTAAAGAAATGAGCTACGAGTGCTGCAGTGATTTTGTGACAGGTGTTTTCTTATTTGCATTGTGAAGCAGAATAGTGAAATTTAAAAGCACTACCAATACGAATAATCAAAATAAACAAGTCTGTCACAGTTTGAGTTTGTTTTCTGTTATTTGTTTTCCTCATGTGCTTCTTTGTTTTAATATTAGTCAACTGTGTCCTAACTAGTTAAGGATCTCATAGACCTGTTCCACAATAATTATTTAATTTGCACCTTGTCTGTCCCCACATATAAGCCCTCTGTTTATGTTCAGTCCAGGTCTGGTTATGAGTTAAACTCAGTGTGTTAATGTAGTGAGTGGTTTCCCCATCGGAGTTTGATATTTCCGAGTTATTTCTTTTGCCATGCACTTCTTCCATACATCCTACAACACATGACAATTGTAGGATAGCAGAGCAATTCAGCAAAAAAAACTAAACTTGCCATCACAGTTGAAAGTTGCATGTTGATCATTTAAGTAATGTTTTTTTTTTTAAATGGTTACAATGCCTATTAAAGTATGAAATTTAATCCAATGTTTAATTACACATATTTTGGCATTTCTGATTAAATGATTGATTAATTGGTTGATTGATTGATTAATGTGACATACACTTTCAATTCTAAGAACTTCTGTCTGGAAATATTTGGAAACTGTTTGACTTATTTTTTTCAAGACTTAAATTAAGTCTAAGCAAACTCTTTCTGAGTACATTAATAAATAAATATTATTTATATAATAATAAAATAAGTTAGTTTAATATGACAATTTCAGTTAATATACTTAGAATACTTTAATAGATGCAGTTGGTTTCCAATGTTTCTTTGAGTAGTGGTTTAAGTACAAATGGCTCAGAAGGAGGTTAACAAAAGTTTTGAATTCTCAGTTGTATAACAACTTTTTTAATGTCACAAGCAAAAAATTTTGCTGTCATTTTGGCATGTTCTTTAAAATAAGTGTCTTCATTGGCATCCCTACGGGACAGCCACCACCTCAGATCTCCTCCCACAGGGCTGCTCAAAAGTAGAGTGTCACCACCCGCCAGCCCCCCTGAAAAACCAGGGGGTCGGGCTCTCACTCTCAGCTGCAGCCCTCGGGCAGCAGGACCGATTGAGGATAAGAGCAAGAGGTCCTGACTCCTGACGCCAGCGCATCCGGCCTCACAATGTGTGACCACTGTAAAGCTGCTCTGAAACAATCTGTATTTTAAAAAGCGCTATATGAGTAAAGGTGACTTGACTTGACAATGGCGATCTTCCGCAGTTGCCACCCGTGAGCCGGGTTGCTCTGGGGGAGTCACCGCCTCCGAGGAGGGTCCTAGAGCATTCAATCCAGGCGTTCACCCACCAGATGTGGTGGACCAGAATGGGTCCTGCGCACAATATCAAAAGGGTATTCCATTCAGTTCGGTGCTCATCTGCCCCATTTCTTTCTCTCTCTCTCTCTCTCTCTCTCTCTCTCTCTCTCTCTCTCTCTCTCTCTCTCTCTCTCTCTCTCTCTCTCTCTCTCTCTCTCTCTCTCTCTCTCTCTCTCTCTCTCTCTCTCTCTCTCTCTCTCTCTCTCTCTCTCTCTCTCTCTCTCTCTCTCTCCCTCTCTCCATCTACTATGCTATCTGTCAGTATTTAACTTAGCCTATATGATTGTTTCACTGTATACATCTATCCGTCATTGTCTCTAATCTATCTAATGTAAATATAGCCTAAATATAACTAACCGAATTGCACTATAAATGTCACTATAACGTAAACGCTATTTCAGAATCTTTCTCATCTCACAAAAACCCTAGGGTGAGGTGCATTAACTCCTCTTTTAAACTTTGTGGGACTTGAGACAGATGTGCGATTGTGTGGTTTGTTTCCGCATCTGTCAATCAAACGCAAAATCGGCAAGCACCACATGTCGAAACACTTGTGAAACGTGCAGAAGCTTCGTTTAGTCATAGTCACGTGACAAGGGTGTTTTGAATCACAGTTCGGAGCAGTGTTTCGAAACATCTAAGCTTCGGGATCTCGATACCGTGTCAAAATGTTAGTTTCGCATCAGCCATGCCCAGGTCCTACCCATCGTGGTGGGTCCTGAGCAGGCTTTTGTCATGTAATGAGAAGTACACATTCTATAGAGGATAGGGGCTATAGAATATGTACCCCTCTCGGACAGAAAGTCCAGCATCCACAGCCATTACTTCATCCCAAGAAGGATGCAGGGTTGCAGCCCATTCTAGATCTGCACCTTCTCAATCAAGCAGTGATGCAACTCAAATTCAAAATGTTGACTCTCAAACAGACAGTGACCCAAATCAGATCCTAGTTTGTCACAATCGACCTGAAAGACGCCTATTTTCACTTCTCCATCCTTCCCCAACACAAGAAGTTCCACAGGTTTGCCTTTGGGGAGAAGGCAGACCAGTACAAGGTTCTTCATTTGAATCAATTGGAATCTTCAATTTCATTTCTTCACTCTTTCATCCCGCACTTTCACCAAATGCATGGATGCAACACTATTCCCATTGCGCTCCCAAGGCATACGTGTTCTCAATTATATTTTGAAGATTATGTCTCAATATATATTTCAATCATATCTTGGCACAGTTAGTAGTTCGGCATTGAGATGTCATTTTCACTCACATGAAAGAGCTCACATTGAGACTGAACGCAAAGAAACTTTGACGCTGAACTTTCTCCTCTACAGAAAACACCTTCCTAGGCTTTGTATGGGAGTCAATGTCATGGGCTATCCCCCATGCGCATCCCTCTCAGCCATCAAGAGCATGTAAATAAGCCAGTCACTGGGTCTCATGGCAGCAGCTTCCAATGTAATCCCGCTCGGACTGCTGTACATGAGGCCACTACAGTGTTGCCTCAGAACCAAAGGGTTTTCCCCACACTATAAAGGTCATGAGGTGGTGCCTGCACACTCTAGGTATAGGAAAGAAAAGCTGTTTTCTGTCTCAACAACCCATACTGGGAGCTCCTTCTTTACACGTAATTCTATCAACGAATGCATCCTGAGGGACAACTCCGTCCATGGTCTGTGGAGTGGGCGCTATCTCTCCTGGCACATAAACCTGCTAGAAATGCTGGCGGTCTGACGAGTGCTACAAGAATTCCTCCCAAACCTCTCAGGCTACCATGTTGTTGTCCATACCGACAGCACAGCGATGGTCGCTTATATAACATCAGGGTCTACGCTCACGACCACTATACAAACTGGCGTGACAGATCCTCCTCTGGTCCAAAGGGAGACTGCTCTCTCTTCAGGCAGTTCACATCCCTGGGACACAGAATGTCGGAGCTGACATCCTGTTGAGACAGGGGCCAAGGCCTGGGGAATGAAAGTTCCAACCTGAGTTTGTGGAGCAGATTTGGTCAAGCACAAGTCAACCTGTTCACTTCCATAGAAATGACTCCATGTCCATTGTGGTTCTCCCTCACTCATCCAGCTCTGCTTGGTCTGGATACCATGGTTCAGATGTGGCCAAGCCTATATATGTACGCTTCTCCCCCGATTGCTCTGCTCCCGAGAGTTCTGGAGAGAATTTGCCGGGACAAGATCCTTCTCATGCTGATTGTTCCTCGCTGTCCGAGCAGTGTGGTTTGTGGACCTGGTATCCCTCCTAGATGGAGTCCCCTAGTAGATTCTGATCAAGAAGGTAGCATTATCCCAGGCAGCGGGTTTGATTCTTTACCCTTGCCCAGAACTGTAGAAACTTTGGCCTCTGAGGGGCCCCCGCTCTTTCAACTGAGGTTATTGAGACTATTCTCCTCTGCAGAGCTCCCTCCACAAGGAAACTGTATGCCCTGAAGTGGAAACACTTCACTTCTTGGTGTAGTGAAAAGTAGGTGAACCCAGTTACCTGTCAGATTGGCACCGTGCTGGAGTTCCTGCAAGATAGATTCACTGCAGGGTTGTACCGTCCACCCTGAAGGTTTTACGTGGCTACCATAGCTGCTTACTACGTCCCTTTAGGTGGCATATCTATTGGCAGGGACCCCCTAGTCACACTTTTCCTCCGTGGTACCTTGAGGCTGAGGCCTGCAGTACAGACCAAGGTTCTTGCCTGGAATCTGTCCTCCACGGCTTGTCTCAGGCTCCTATCGACCTATCGAGGAGGTTCCCACCAAGTTCCTCTCTCTAAAAATACTCTTTCTGCTAGCCCTTACCTCGTTGAAAAGGCTGTGGGATCTACAAGCTTTGTCTGTAGCCCCGTCATGTCTTGAGTTTGTGCCTGGGATGGCAAAAGCTTTTCTACATTCCGGGCCAGGCTAAGGTTCCTACCAATGTGCCACGGTCTATTGTAATACAGGCCTTCTATCCTTCCCCCTTTGATGATCATGACCAGGAAACTAAGAACAATGTCTGTCCATTGTGAGTACTTAATAGACTTCGCTTACATTCATAGAACTGCCACCCGGCATAAGTCTAACAAATTGTTTGTTTGCTTCGGGACCCCAAGGGGGCCTAGTATCCAAACCTACTATGATCAGATGGATAGTCGGGGCTATCTATCTGGCTTACGGGTCACCCGGAAAGCGTTCCCTTATGGTCCTCCGTGTCCACACCACTATGAGCTGCATCTAAGGCCCTTCTCGCAGGGGTTTTCCTTTCTGATGTTTGTGATGCGTCAGGATGGCCCCCCCAGCACACAATCATGAGGTCCTACCTGCTCTGGGGACGCGAGCGCTCTTGTAGTGAGCACACTCGTCGGCCTTCGTCACTGAGGTGGCATTGGTAGATCATTCCCCTAGCGTTTTGATGCAGCACAAATTCCCTTGAAAGGGAATGTCTCATGTTACGTATGTAACCATAGTTCCCTGAAGAAGGAACGAGACGCTGCATCTTCGGCTTCAGCTCCTTGAGTCTTCCGAGCTTTGCTTCAGACACTCCCTAAGCTGCTGCTTCCGGTTTCCGGCACTCTTTCATCATCGTGGTTAATGAAGTCAACGGCCCATGATGCACATTCACAGACTTGCTCGAGCGATCGATTTCATAGAGCTTAACTATACAGATATATGGGCATTCCCCTTACGTTTTGACGCAGCGTCTTGTTCCCTCTTCAGGGAACTATGGTAACATGATATTCTTCATATGTTAGGGTCTCATAGTGGTTCTCCCATATACTATTTTCATGAGTGTTTACCATAATATTTTTGCATCATGGTGTAACAAGTGTTTTAATTTAATGTACATTAATTTAATAAACTTGCTTCATTGCCACAGTTCAAAGAAACTCAACTATATTTCACAGGGAAACAAAATCACTCCAGCTCAAGGGAAAACAGACATCAGAGGTATCACCCACCAAACATTATGATTTAAGACAGACAAACTCAAACTTATATGAAAGTCCACCCAAGAGAATTTTAACAAAGTCTGCTGCTTCAGTGTTTTTAGATCTTTTTGTTAGATGATAGTATGGTCTACTGAAGTATAATTACAAGTGCCAAAGGCTTTTATTGACACTTACATTAAGTTTATGCAAAGAGTAAATATTTGAAGTGTTGACCCTTCATTTTCAAGACATCTGCAATTCACACTGGCATGCTCCCAATCAACTTATGGCCACATTCTGACTGATGGTCTGTTCTTGGATGTTTGGGAGACATGTCCCTTGGAGGATGTTTTTGTATCAAACAAAAGGGTATTCATCAGAGAAAATGTATTTACCTCAATCCTCAGCAGTCCAATCTCTGTACCTTTATGCAGAATATAAGTCTGTCCATGTCCATGTCTCTGTCAAGTTACATTTCATGCCAAAGAGGGACTTTTCATAACATTCTGTAGTATATGCAAATTGCCATAAAAAAAACTGAAGCAACAGACTTTGTGAAAATTTACATTTGTGTAATTCTCAAAACATTTGGCCACAGCTGAAATTCCTCCAAGTAGACTGACTGTCAAAATTAGAGTCCTGGGTTTCCTCCCCTCACAGATACAAAGTTCCAGTTGCTTTAACCAGAAAAGCCTGATGACATCACAGATTGACTGTGATCCTTTGGGCACTGGTTGAGCACATAGGAAAATGCATTCATAAATTTAATCATGTCTATGAATAGATCAATAATAGCTGGATTGTTACTGAACAATATACACCCTAAGAGAAAAGTGTTGAAAGAAATCGCAAGGGTCAAAACAAAGTAGTTTTTTTTTTGTTATTTTCTGCAGTTGCACAGATTGAGGGCTTTCTTTATTATTCCCTTCCTGTGTCAGGTGTACTAATTATTGCCTCTCTCCATCAGCTATTTTCTGACTGGAATGCAGTGTGACAGGAGAAGTGTTTCCTCACACACACTGTAATGTGTGTGCGAGCATTAGACAGTGAGAGAGATTGTGTGCATACGTTTTTTTTGAGGACAGAGCCTGTAACAGAGACTGACTGGAGTAGGTCAGGTAAATTCAGCAGTCAGCACTGTGGGCTAATTAGAGAGGCAGAGGCAGCGAGAGACAGCGAGAGAGAGAGAGAAAGAGCAGTCCTAACAATAAGCCCAGGGCCTCATGATCAGCACATGTGATTAGCATTTGCTATTAGAATAAGTGATTAACTTCCCCAGCACTCTCACTAATATTAACGTCAGTTCTGTAGTCTCAACCACTCCACATAACCTCTTTTAGAACGTACTAACATTTCTCTCGTTAAATGTGATATGTATTATGTAAAGGCTAGAATAAAATCATTTTAATGCTAACGTCAGTTCTTCTGTAGCAAAGTTCTTTTAAGGCAATTAATTTCACTCTGCGCCATCTTGGCTGTTTTATATCTAAGCAATATGAAGCAGAAAATAGAAAATATGAAAATAGAAGCAGGGTACCCCTTCTTAGGTGACCTGTAACAGATAAACAACTGGTCTTTTTTAAATGTATTTGACTGGGTATAGCAGATTAAGTATTTTCTGATCTATAGTTTGGAAAAGAGGATGACAGAAAGCCTGCAGCATAATAGGCCCCACTATGTTGGTGGTGATCATAGTAATATAGCCTGGTTTAGGGTGAAGGCCTTCACCATATTAGGTGAAAAGTCTAGGCAAGATGGAGCTACTGACAGGTCTTGTAGATCTCATATTCTTTAAAGAGAAATATCACAGAGAAAGACATTTTTAGTGTAAAGAACTTTTCTGGAACCTCTTCAATGGGCTTGAAGGTAGCCAGAGTAAGGCCTTCAAGAACAAATTCCAAGCTGCTGCTGTCATGTGTGGTGCAGGTCTAAGTCTCGAGGTACCATGAAATAAAAATAGTAACCAATGGGTTTCTTCCTAATGTTGCAACACCCAAAGGAGTGTGGTAACCCACTATGGCTGCCACAAACTTTCAGAGTGGAGGGAGATAACCCTGTCGAGAAACACTACAGATCTGTACAAACAGGGCAGTCAACTGGGTCCAGCCAGTCCTCGAAACACCATGAAGTGAATACTCTACATTTCAAGACATACAGTTTACTCGTGGAGGGAGCTCTGCATTGGAGTATGTGCTCAACATCGCCAGAACGAAGCTACTTGAAGAAGACGGCCCCATCCTTGCACACTCTGATGAAAACTCCCAGATGGGCTGGGTGAGTGAGGGAGAACCACAATAGACAGTTAGTGGAAGTGAAGACAGGTCTTATTACCTAGCACTGACTCCTACACTGCTGATGGAATGGAACTGACGTGCAATTGGACATAAAAACCTGCATAGTAGTTGAGTCCCAAACTACACCTAGGAAAGTAGTTATTTGAGCTGAAAGGAATGCAGTCTTTTTGTTGGTTTTCCCCTCATCCCAAAAGCTTTCATATGGGTGGGAACAACATCTCAGTGTGGAGCCACCACATGCTCCAATTGAGCAAGAATGAGCAAATGGTATATGTAGATCAGTATGCGGATGCCCTGGAGTCATAGAAGAGTCATGCATCCACACATTTGTTAAAAGTGCAAGGTCATAAAGCTATTAAAATGAAAGATCTCGATATTGGTACACGTCGTCCCCAAAAGCGAACCTCATGAACTTCCTGTAATGTGGAAGGATGGACACATGGAAATATGCGTCCTTGAGATCTATCATGCCAAACCAATCCTTTGAGTGCTTCAGAGTGAGAATTCTGAACTGAACCGAGCCATACAGTAGGCACAGATCTAGAATCAGATGCAACACTCCATCCCTTTTTTGGAACAATAAAATACAGGCTGTAAAACACAAACTCTCTGCTAGGAGAAAGAATGTGATCTTGGGCCCCCTTGGACAGCGGAGTTTCTACCGTATCTTCCGCGCCATAAGATGCACCGGATTATAAGGCGCAGTCTCAATTATGGGTCTAGTTGTGTACTTAATACATACGTAGGGCACCCTAGCATAAGACGCACGCTAAAACATATTTTTGATATCCATTAAAGTCATCATCTTCTGTGTCTGAATTGAACAGCTGGGCAATTTCACCATCAAACATGCAGGTGTTGAACCGAAATCTCCTCTGACAAATCTGACTCCAACCTCATGTGCATTCATTAATACAAGCTTCCTTGAGCATATTCGCTCATCAATCAATATTTTTTTCCACACAGCAAACATCCAGAGTTGTGAAAAATCACCCATCATGTGAAAAATCAACAGTTTTCCTGGTGTCGTGTTTAGACACACATGGCAGTGTGCAGCACCTGTAAGATACATAAAGAAACCTGGAAAATACATGAAGGGACCTGAATTGTATTTTCCAGGTTCCTTTATGCATCTTCCTGGGGCCTCATGTATCAACACTGCTTATGCACACAAACGTTGCGTTCGCCAGCTTTCACGCTCACGGTCGGATGTACTAAAAGTGAAACTAACGTGACAATGTGCGTTTCTCCATAGCAAGTTCATGTCAGGCGTAAGTACATTTCTCATTGTTTTGTCCGTGAAGTGAAGTGCAAGTGCTGAGGTGGCTCTCATGGGCTTGGGGACTCATGGGAGAAATAGCTCAGAAGCGTCTCTTCAATCATAGGCATCGCCCCATAAATGATCTCATCGTCCCATCCTCTGTGTCACCTGTTTCAATGCTGACAACATCTAGCTACTCAGAGCTGATTTTCTGCAGTAATGGTGGCTCACCCGGGGTGAAAGAAACTGCAGAGTGTGCTTCCAAGCCCTGGGACAAGCCCCAAAGAGCGCTTGAAGACCGCTTGGCGGGAACAGACCATTCTTAAAAATAACTCCTCACAGGACTCACAATCATCTCCCTGAAGAGCTGACTGGGCATGCTCCGCTCCCAGACAATGCACAGCTTGTGCAAATTCAGACCCACAATGAAACAAGGCCACGGAGAAGCGCACTGCTTGAATTTTGTTTGCTCGTCATTATATTTATTTCAATTTCTAACTGACACAGATATAATTTGCTGCGATCTTGACAGACAAACATCAAATAGACGAACAATTTACATGGAGCGCTTGCTGAAGATACAGAATCTAGTGCACTGTTTGTTCCTGGTATGCTTTATTGTTTCCTGATATCCAGATTAAATAACAAAATAAAAAAAGCATAGTCATCTTATCCTACTCTTTTTTTTTTTTAAAGTGTACTTAAGTGTAGCATGTCATGGGCACTGATGACAAACATTGATGTTTCTTTATTACTGTAGTTCCAAAATCTATTAACTTGAATGGTCAGCATCGATGCTAGTATGGTTAAGAGTTTCTGAATGTGGCTCAGTACTTCAGACAAAATCAGCTGTATGAGATTTGCAGATACACCACCCCGAATAATCCTGAAGAGTGTTGATATGAGGTTTCTCTGGCAGGGAAGGTTGAATTGCCCTCAGGCCCTGAGCTCAGAATGGGAGCTCTGCACTACTTTTGTCCATCCAGTTAATGCTACCAGACTAACAATTTACACTCCATCTCACACAGACCTACATACCGTAGTACCTGCACGTCAAAACATTCACACACATGTAAAGGCAACATATTACATACTATAAAAAAGGGTAACACTTTATTTTACAGTGGCCTTGTTACACATTGCATGTAGATAATATAGTAAAAAAACAATAAAAAAATGCATAATTACATGGAACTAACCTTGAATCAGACCCTAACCCTATAGCAAGATCATGCTGTTCATTGATATTACTCTGTACCTACATTTATTATTACACTGAATTAATACAAGGGAATGCAGGGAAAAAAAAAGTTTTATATGTTGTTTACTTAGGCTACCTTTTACTATATTGCTTTTGTGGTTACTATAGTCATATACCAGTATTTAAATACCAAGATACTTTAAATGATATCTTGGTGTGTAGAAACAATATTTCCGACTCATACGTCCGACAGTGGCATTCACATATGTTCAACACGTAAATTTGATCTTTTCAACATTGAGCATCATTATTAACATTATTTTAATTTGTTGTTCATTAAAAATGACATCTACCATGATAATACCATGATACTTTTAATAGGTGCACATAAACTGTCTTTGTACTTTAATTTAGTACCAAACGTCCAAAACCGAGCACGTATAGAGTCATGCACGTTTTATTTTAGCTCAAAGTCTTAAGGAAAGTGTCTGCCGTCTGCATTTCACTCATTAGATGCTCCCACTCTCCCTCATATCGTCACGCTGCTAATTATGAGCTGGTGACAGTTTTTCCTGGCAAAAAGTTTGTTATTTTGCATAAATAGGCAATTTCTAAGTCACTTGTTACTTTGAGGCAAACACACAACACACCTACATCATTCACCTCTGCAAAAACTTCACGGATCAGAGCTAATCTTGTTCATTTTTCTTTCCACTTTCTCTTTTCCTTTTGCTCACTCTCTCTCTCATGCTTGGTCTGTAGGGAATGTAGAACCGCTGAAATGAGGACGAAGTAGAAAATGATGTGGAGATATAAAGCGCTATCATCTGTCAGACACACACACACCACACGACCAAGTCATCATGCCATTCATCAACAAATTCAGGAACACGGCTCTGGAGTCCAGAAGGTCAAAGCAATTAATCAATAACGAATAGCATGCCACTGTGAGTGTGTGCATACACAGATGCTTTAGATATGTATGTTTGACTGTAACCAGTTAATAATGGTTAATAAACACCATTTTAAAGTGTAACTTCAGAACAGCTCTGGGGTCTCATTTGTAAACTGTGCGTAGGATCCCTACTAAAAGTTTACGTACGCTTAAAAGTCAAAAATTGCATACACCAAAAAATAAACTAAAATTAACCATCTGTGTCGCCAATTCCCTCTGTCTCCAGAATGTGTGAATGCACAGCTCAAAGTTTGCTTTAAGGTCTGCACATTCTCCCATCAAGTTTGTTTTTTATTGATCACAACCTTTGCGTGGAAACTGGCGTACGTACGTTTCCAGCCCCGTTTTGTGCGTATGCACACTTTATAAATGAGACCCCTGCTCTGCATTTATGACGTTAGAATTGACTGATGCATGAAGACACACATGATCAGAGTCCCACTGACATCTGAGCTTCTATCTTTCTCATGCACATACGCACAGTGTTGATAATAATGGTTTCAAGAGCCTCTGATGGCTAAGTGCTATCAGCTGGTCGATAGTATTGATGAGTCGTCAGCCACTGACACCATTTACCTGTTTTGGGTTGCGCTAATCTCTGCCATCATGTACATATTGACCTGAGATCAGTCCTCATCAGGGCATAAGGACTTTTCTGACATTTTCATACATATTTGGCACCACCACTTTTCAATTTGATCAATTGAAGATGATGTATTCAAAACACAAGCTATCATTCCAAAATTTGGTGACAATAAGGCTTTTAAAATGTTTTTGAATGAGTATCTTATGAAAAAGAAAAGAAAAAAGTATAAATATGATTACGATTTCAAATATATTACAATAGAAACATTTTATTTATTCTTATGAGGTCAAAGATGATTTTTTATTTCATTACTCCAGTCTTCAGTGTCAAATGATCCTTCAGAAATCATTATAATATGTTGATTTACTGCTCAATAAATATTTCTGATTATCAATATTGAAAACAGTTGTGCTGCTTAATATTTACGAGTGCATCAAAGAATACTATGCTTTTACCCAGCCAAACATGAAGTGAAAAATACTTACAAATATATTCACTTAGACAGCAACTGTTTTAACACGGCTCTCTCACATCTTTTTACACAAAGTTAGAATGCAGGTTACAAATCGAGAATATTAAAGTAATGTAAGTTCAGCATAAAACAAACATTAGAGATGTCTGCTCTTACCATAAGTTTGGTTGTACAAGATCCTGAGGAGTTACAGGATATTACATCATCTGTCTTAGGCAGAGAGAGGTGTCTCTAGTTTCTGTCTCCATTTTCTTCATACATTCTCTTTGTCCGCGTCTCTTATTGTGATAACTTATTATTGCACTTTTATACCTTGTTAGAATGTATATTTTTATGTGAACATATGCGTTTTGCGTAATAAGGAAATTTCTGGGGTTTTTTCTCTCTCTCTCTCTCAAAAAATGAAGCTACTGAATGTGTTTTGTGCAGGTCTGGTGGATTTATATAATGTTTTTCAGACTGCAGTGCAAATGTACATTCAAACATTCATGCACAGCTGTTGGATTGTGAATCAGGACTATATTTGGAATTGCAAGCTACTAGTCTTACTATTTCTGAATTCTGCAATATGTATAGAGTGTAGAGAATGTGTTTTCAGTATGCATGGAAAAGCCAGATGGCATTCTTTTTAAGTGCGCATTAAGTTCACTTGAAGATAATGTATATTGAAAACACAGGCTATCGTTCAAGAATTTGGGGACAAAATGTTTTTCAAAGAGTCTCTTATGAAAAAGGAAAGAAAAAAGTATAAATGTGATATATTATATAAGATATATTAAATTAGAAAGCATTTAATTTATTCTTGCGAGTTTAAAGATGAATTTTAATTTCATTACTCCAGTCTTCAGTGTCAAATGATCCTTCAGAAAACATTATAATATGTTGATTTGCTGCTTAATAAATATGTCTGATTATTATCAATATTGAAAACAGTTGTGCTGCTTAATATTTATGCATGCCATTTTGGAGGCTGATCATCAACAAGTTGGTGAATATTTTGAATAAATAAAATATTTGTGTATACATCTGTCATACAGCGCAAAATGTTTACTTTTGTTTCTGTTTACATAAGTTCCTTATGTTTTTGAAGTGTTACCAGCCATTCTTATTTGCAAGCGTTTCCAACATTAGAAGAAAAAAAAAACTGCTAAATCCCAAACGAAAAACATGCTTACTACAGGAGATTGAGGCGGCAGCATAATCACTAGACAGGACCGTCATTTAACATTTCTATTGTAAAATTTTTTACTATTAAATGATTTGCAACTTTTGTCCACCCTCGCTCTCTTTCAGCGTTAGATTTGTGCTCGGTTTCTGTGAACAGTAAACCTCGCCAACTTAGATAAGGGCCAATGGAGAGAACTTTGGCCAGGACACTGGAGTAAGACCCCTACTCTTTACGATGTGGCACAATCACTGGGATTTTTTCCACTGATAACAGTTGAAACAACTTAAAATAAATGGGCAACTTTTAGTATCCTCAAATAATCAACAAAATGTTTGTAAATTAAATAGGATACGCTTTTTCCGTCTCTGATCTGTTGCCCGCCACAAAACTGAACATAAACGTAGGGTTCTTACTAGAGTTGAGCCGGATACTTTGCTGAAACGAGTATTCGGTACGGATAATGCACTTTCGCCGAGTACGAGTTTAATACGAGTAATACCAGTCATTATCTGTGCTCGGATTGAAAAAAAATCCTCATTGGGTAGCTGACTGTGTCTGCGTTCTGTGATAGGCTAGTCACAGCGCACCTCCCCTTCGCGTGCAGAACAAAACTTGTTCTCTATATAGTTTGTTATCGTGATCAAAACCATTGATCTGAAGCTCAATGCTGATGCTGTCATGTAAATAGTTTTCTAATCAGCAATAAATATAAAGATGTTTGATCGACCCATATCAATTGCATGATTAAAAATAACATACTGGTTAAAGCCCAGCCCACTTCTGGGTTAAACCCCGCCCGCTTCCGGGTTATGACCCGTCCAGTCCGAGTAAAGATACAGATACAGATAATTCATATGGTTAACAGATGCAGATAATGCTGTACTCGCTCATCCCTAGTTCTTACCTATATTTCTATAGAGATATTTCCTAGAAAGTATAGTGCCGGGAGCTTGTTTGAAAAGAGAGACAAGTAAGAAAATGCAGCACATTAAAAAAGCTGAAAGCAGAAGTGATTAACTAACTTCACAAAAGAATGAATTAGGCGTTCAAAGAGCACATTCATATGTACTGCTGTACACCCAAAGCGCTTTACAATCATATCAGGGGTCCCTCTTCAACCACCACCAGTGTGCAGCATCCATTTGGATGATGCGACGACATCCACAGTACAATGGCGCCATTGCGTTCACCACACATCAGCTATAAGTGGAGAGGAGAGAGAAACAGTTTAAAGCATGGGATTAGGAGGCCATGATTTATAAGTGAGAATGAAGGGAACTTTTGCAAGGACAACAGGGTAAGACCCCTACTCTTTATGAATATGGGTGGTGAGGATGAGGATGGTGATTGTTACAGTGTAGCATCCTCATCACTACACTAGGGCATTAGGACCCACACAGACCACAGGATGAGCACCCCTACAGGCCTCACTAACAGCTCTTCCAGTAGCAGCCTAGTTTTTCCCAGGAGGTCCTCCATCCTGGTACTGACCAGGCTCAACCCTGCTGTAAAGTAACTTTTTGGTGTTCATATGCTGGAAACACATTAAGACCTTAAGAGTTATTTTTAAAATGGCTACCGTGAGGTTACCTAAACAAGTTGGTCATGTCCCACAGTCTCTTCAACTGCTGTAGTACAGAGTGAATAACAGTAAAGGGCCAGTCACACAGCGAAAAAGCATGAATCACGCACGAATTACAGACAGATTTTCGTTTCTGCACGGACCGTGCGTCGTATGTGTAATTCGTCGGTGGAACGAACGTGGACTGTCAGTGATTGTAAGTTGATGTGTGTCGAAGGCGGTTTGTGCGTGATTTTGAGTTTTGAACGGTTAAAAAAATTTTCGACGCGCACCTGTGCGTATTAGTTTATGTTAGTTTAGTTTATTTTGAGTATGCATGACTATGCACGGGACACGCGTCGGCCGTCAGTGCTTATGCGTCGGAACCGGTTCGAAACCGCTCACGTCCACGTCCGTCCACTGACGCCCCACCTTCATATCACGCATAAACCGCTCACATATCACGTTCATTCCATTGACAATGTGGATTCTGAAAGTGCTTGTATGTGGAACGTTCGCGAAGCGTGTGTGTTTGGACGCGCTCCGTCAGTGATTCATGCGTCGGGCGTGTGTAGAATGTTCGTGGAATACTTTGGTCAATTTCTCGACGCACAAGCATGCACAAACCCAATCTGTGCGTGATTTGTGAGTGATTCGTGTGTGATCGGCTGTGTGACTGGCCCTTAACTTTTAACAGTCACTGAAATAACAAAATAGGATTTTTTATTTTTTTTTTATTTACCTCAAGCAAAACCTTATCTCTAAACCACAATATTGCCAGTCGCCTTTTTCCTGGTGGGGCAAATGAGAGGGATGACTGTGCATGTGTTACACATATGATAAAGGAGTCAATGTCTCTTTTGGTGCAACACATTTAATGGTTGGAGTTTTGTTCCCGTTACTTCAAGGAAAGATAACACTGTACAGTCAAATGAAAAACGGAGTATCTCAATTGCAGTGCGTCATCTACTCGTTGGTTAACTATAGTATTTTGCGCACTTGAGCAGACCTTGGCGAGAGTTAGTGCGCCGATGCACCTGAGCTGGTCATTGAGCTCTGACCTACTGAGCGATCCATCGACACCTGACCAACACTTCTTAAATGTGAGGCCAACATTCGGCCTCACATTTGCAGCAGAAGATGTCACCGAGACTATAAATAGATTCCAAAAACTGTCAGGTAACACTGGGAATAACGGGACCCAAGTGCAGAGATGAACAGTGAATGGTGACTTATTGAGAGAGTGAAAACAGTTGACTTGACAGGTGACTAGGTCACAATTTAGGGCAGTCTGGAAATTTGTAGACTCAGGCAGTGCAGGACAGGACTCAAACACACATCATACAGGGAAGAAACAAGACAAGAACAAAACATGTACAAGGCACAGCAAACACTTGAGCACGTGACTGAAAACTCAAACTAAACTTAGAAAATTAACAAAACACTATGGTAAAAAATGACTAAAGTAAAATAAGTCATTATAGGAGCAAGATCACTGTATCCGCATACATTTCTTATCGGATTGGCGTTTCGTCCACACGGATCCGCCGTTTTGGATGACTGAATCCGCTCTCTTTTGAGGCCGGGTCCTAAAGTGGATAGATCTGAATCCGACACCCTTGCGGTCTCATGTGGACGGCCAATCCGTATATTTTTCACGAGTTCACACTTACAAATGATTCAGGAGCAATAAATGGTAAGCATATTTGGCGTGCTGTCCGAGGAGAGGGCTCCGAGCTCGGTATTTAGCCCGAACCTGGAGCACTCCCCCCGTATCCTGATTTGATAGGAACAATTAAGTGTGAGGAGTTGGGGTGGTGGAGGGATGCCGAAAAATGTCAGAGCTGTAGGTGAGTCAAACATCTCTATATATACATGCTTCCTCTCCTGCTGATAGGATGAGGAGTAATTGCTGATGATGTGTTGATTGTGTTAATCATTTGAACGTGCTCCTCCCGAACTTTGTTAATAAAAAATCATTTTGTGAACCGATGATGTCATCACATCGCGTGTCGGCTGCGTCACACGTAACAGCAACAGTGTTGCTAGACTGGACTGAAGATTCCAGCGCAGCTACAGCTTAAAACCCTCCCATTTAAAAAAAATACTAGCCCAAAGTGCGTAATCTTATGAATAATGAAAAATGTTGCGCGATTTTATGCATCAAAAACCAGGCCAAATTTTATCAACCAGCCCAATGCATTTTCCCCGGTCGGACGTGACCAAAAGGAGCCTAATTGGAGCCTAAGGAGCCTAAATGGAGCCTAATCTGGCAACACTGAACAGCAACAACAATGCACATGCTCAAAGTCTTCTTCTCTGTGTATAATGTATTTCTCTGGCAGAATTACAGCGCCCCTGGTCTGGTCTGGCATATATACTACACCGTTTTCAATCGGTTTTAGTGGTTTCGTGTGGACGCTGATATTTCTTCATTTCACCATCACTATAAAGAAGGCCAAATAATAAAGAGTAGTAAGACCAAGAAAACCCTAAAACAAATTGTAAGGAAACAAGAAGCTACAGTGAGAGCCCTGGACAACTACACCTTGGAAGGGACCCAATGCATGACTCGGGCATGAACACGCACATCAATTTAGCAGAGACATGAGGCAAGGAAGTACAATATTAAGCTATGAGGAACAGGTGAACACAATCATGCAAACAAGAACTAAACAAGGGGGTATGGTAAATGGAAATTAGGAGGTGGAAAAAGAGGGGCACATGGCGAATACAAACTAAGACCGAGACATGTGCTCAAGCACAAGACAAACAAGGAAACATTAAACAAAGACAAAACATACAAGGCTGTTGGGGAAGAATGTGAGAGAATTTGATTTTTTTTAATGGTTCAAGAAGTTGATCTGTTGTCTGTGTGCAAGCAAGACATGTTTATAACTCTTTATCATTCTTTCCTTTCTGGAAACTGCCTACTGAAGTATCTTGGTAAGTGTAAAATACATTACTGAGATTATTTTGTGTAAATGTTTGTTAAATGGTGTTGAAATATTAAATGTTATTGTGTTTTGTGAAGTTATATGTAAAATACACATAAAAGTTAATTCTCTGGAGTTTTGGTTGAAACTGTTGCCTCTGGCTTGCTTAGTCTGGGACAGTTAGTTAATATTCATCAATATTATCGATTGGCCTGCTCTTCTAGAGCTGCTGTACAGCAAAAAAAACTTTGTTGCACTATTTTCCTGATATCTCTGTAAAGCTGATGTGAAACAATCTCTATTGTAAAAAGTACTATTTCAATAAAAGTAACACTTTCAACACCCCACACAACCACTATAACTATTTCAGTTTGTTTTTCCTGTTTCTTTTCCTTGCCACAAACAGTGCACTTTTTGTTTTGCTTCTTATTTTCTTATTTTGTTTATGGGAGAATGGAACTCACAAATATGTGGTTCTTAATGAAAATGAATGGAGCATTGACCGTTCTTCAAACATTTATGATGTATTGTTGTTGTCTTTTTCTTCTAATGTGTTTTGTTAATGAGAGTTTTTGTGAGTTTGTGGTAGTTTATTTGTTCTTTCTTGTATGAAATGCAAAAAAAAATAAAAAATTCTCCATTTATTCATTTAGCAAAACGCTTTTATCCAAAGCGACTTGAGGAATGCAGAAAGCGATTCATACGAGAGGCAAAAGTACACGAGTGTCACAATCCAAAGTTTCAAACATTGCTTGAAGTAGAATAAGCCTGGACTAAAGGAAAATAAAGTTTTTTTTTGGTTTTTTTTCTGTGGTATGTTAGGTGCTAATGGAAGGGATGAGTCTTTGTCTTTTGTCAAAATCTGTGACAGGGAATCTGACTTCCAGATGGAGGCAGGGAGATTGTTCCACCAGCAAGAAATGGTGAACGAAAATGTTCTTGGAAGTGATTTTGTGCCTCTCTGTGAAGGTACCACATGCCGTCGCTTATTGATTGATCAGAGGTTTGTAGTAGTGAGTGGAAGT
This sequence comes from Rhodeus uyekii, assembly GCA_037043235.1. Classification (NCBI taxonomy): domain Eukaryota; kingdom Metazoa; phylum Chordata; class Actinopteri; order Cypriniformes; family Acheilognathidae; genus Rhodeus; species Rhodeus uyekii. Next base: position 633,975 of record JAWRVZ010000203.1, read on the forward strand.
AGGAGGGTGCTGAGCCAGTGTTTGGCTGTAATTTCTACACTGAATTCTATGTCCTTTTTGATTGTTTCAGGCACCTAAATTAATTAGTACTACTTAATAAATGATTTAGTGTAGATTTTGAGTTTATTTTTTGGGGCGCCACCATTAGAGAAGTGGTGTCTGAACAGGGACTTGTAACTTGAGATATGCGACATGAGACTGAAACTTGAATATATTACTTTATCGGGGGTTTTTTTTTTGCCTCTTTGCTGTTTTCTAAATCTGTGATATTTAAATATTTGCTCTTGGGAATTTCTGCATTGGACATTGAACACTTGTAATTTATTATTTGGTGAACTGAACTGGTTGCTTTGGAATATTGTCTCAAGTAATTCAGCTAAAGAGATGTGTGAAATAAAGTTGCTTTAAATGCTTAATACAGCAATATTAAGAACAGTTTATAAGAAAACGTTATAAAAAGGTTTGTGTAACAGAAGGGTATTCACAGGCAGAGATCCAATAGCGTGTCTGTAATAAAAATGGTCGTACAGGCGGATAATCAGGACAGTCAGAGAGCATACAAAAACGATAATCCAGGCAAGGATCAAAAAGGCAGGCAGACAGAATCAGAATCGTAGTGCAGGCAGGGAAGTCAGGACAGGCAGAGAACAATCACGAGCCTAATACCAGGCAGAGATCAGGACAGGCAGACAGAATCAAATCAGGAAAACAACAGGGTTGGTAACAAGTGATCAGACACAGGCATAAATGCTCAGTAAAGTTCACTAACAGCAAATCAAGACTCCGCGCGAGCAGTGCATTTGACAGAGTCTTTTCTAGTTCATGTAATAGTGTCCAGCTGGTGCAGTAATCAGTCCACTGAAAGGCATCATGGGAAATGTAGTGTGTGTGGATCAGTATAAATGTGAGAGCTCCCTCCTCCCTCTGGCGGCCAGGGGGGGGGGGGGGGGAGAGCGTGGACCTTGTCATCGTAACAGTTTCATTAAGATATTGTAAACTCTAAAATTCTTCTTCACAGACTGATGTCATGTAGTTGTGCATCTCCACAGAAACTTCATATCAGTCAATATAGCGTCCAACTGAATACCTTAAGTAGCTCCCTGAAAGAGCTGAAATTGGAAATGGGTATTTATTTCAAAACATCTAGGAAAACAGTGACTGATTTTGAACAAAGGTCACTTAAATCACCTGCTCACACCACCACTGCAGAAGATCAAACTTTCCACCACACGACCTTGTCTATGCTTCCACATCCTCCTCACCTGTGTTCAAGAATGATCATTTTAAACTAATATTTACCACCTTTAGCAGACCTTTAGATAATATTGACCCTCTTTTATATTTAGGCAAATCACAATCCCTGGATGTTGCAGACATTCTGGAAACCTCTATGGAACAGCACAGGACTGGTGGAAGAGGCTAGATAATCTGTTAGGACCTGGAATGAGTTTACCTGTCTCTCAGCATTTCCCTCCAAGGATTATGAAGACGAGCTAGCTGAGTATGTCCGCATCAGAGTACAAGGAGAAAAAGAGTCTGTAAAAGGTTTTGTTCTCACTTAGAGAGCTGAAGCGCTGGAAATCCTCATAGGCAGAGTATGAGTTAATCAAAATGAGACTAGAGACTATAAAACCACACATTGGTGATGTAAAGGTCAGCATCTGTGGGGAAACTGTAATACTCTTCTTCACCTTTCACCCTGCCTCCAAGTCCAGAACATTCTGGAGGAAATAAGCAAAGTTTTCCCTCATTGAGAGACAAGGGAAACACAATAGAATAATGCCCTGTCCATCACACCTCCATTCCAACCATCTGCCATGACTGAAAAGTTTACTTCTAAACTTCAGTCCATAACTCAACAGTTGGTTGTTCCATTACCATTAGCATTGATTAGCATAACACTATGATTAAATAGTCAAATGATGCTGTTTTTAAGATCTGCATTCCTTTATTTTGGATGAAATGCAGCAAGAAAGTGTCAGACACTCAGTGCGTGAAGTTAAAAAACTGAATAGAGCCAGCAGACGGTTGTCACGATCGGGAAACGGAGGGAGGACTCAAGTGCAGGGAAATTAGGATTTAATAACAAATAACTAAATAAAAAACACAAAAGAAAACCCACGAGGGGGAAAAACATAACGTAAACATGATCCAAACTAAAACATAACACAAATCAGGAACAAAGGCAGGAATCAGGAACCACAAGCACACCATCCAAGGAAAGACATGAATGACAACGAGACCACACCAGACTGCAAACACAAGGGCTATAAAATGGATCACATGAGGAAAGGTAATAAGCTGAGAACAGCTGACAACACTCAAGGGAAACGAGGTAACAAGAGGGCAGGGTTGCACAATGACAATACAAAATAAAAGGGGCAGTGTCAGGGCTCTGTCAACAGACACTCGAAAAGACCAAACTAGAATGACAGAGCCGTGACAAAGGTAAAAAAAAAAATCTCCGACAAGCAGAGACGCAATGCTAGTCTATCAAGAACCACGTCTGAACAAACCCCATGTTCACTAGAACTCTACTGGTTAATAGGTACTACAAAGAAACCGAAATAACAAACAAACCTGAAGCTGAAGAAACCCTAAACGTTAACGGAAGACCCGCGAACCTGAGTGACAGAGAGAGAAAGACACCTGTTCTCGTCTCATCGTTCAGCGCGTGAATGAGCAGGGCGGAGCCGCAGGACGCATCAAAATGCACGTGTGGGGGAGGGGCGCTGTGACTAGCCTATCACAGAACGCCGACACAGTCAGCTACCCAATGAGGATTTTTATTCAATCCGAGCACAGATAATGACTCCTATTACTCGTATGATACTCGTACTCGGCAAAAGTGCATTATCCGTACCGGATACTCGTTTCAGCTGAATATCCGGCTCAACTCTAGTATTCATCCCACCTGGGATGGTGCCGCTCTTCTCTCTAGTTATTTGGCATATAGTCTTATTGTTGAATCTTGACTAACTGTGGCCTCAGTCAAGAAGCAGACAAAACTGGCTGAACCAACCGTCTGCTGGCCGTTTCATATTATAAAGGTCAGATAAATTACACGCATAGAGACTCTTTCACCTATATATCATCATATAGAGACTGTTCCTTGAATTAGCACATGAAATTAGCACACAAGTTTTTTTTAGCAAAAAACTCAAAACCTTTTAAAGGCAAAAATTGTATTCTTGTCCAAACAACAAAAAATGAACATAACACTGATGAACAAATGATAAAGCTTGGGTGACTGAATATACGACCCCTTTCCTCAAAAACACTTATTGTAAATTATATTTTTACAGATCATAAACTATATGTGCTGTGTTTGAAAGAAACCTGGCTAAAACCAGACAATCACATTACTCTAAATAAGTCCATCCCTCAAGATTACTGTTATAAACATGAGCCTCGTCTGAAAGGTAAAGGAGAAGGTATTGCTGTAATTTATAATCTTACCTTCAGGATTACTCAAAGGTCTAGTTTGAAATATAATTATTTTGAAGTGATGGTGCTTTCTGGGCACCAGGGCACCATACAGACTTTACCAAAGAATTTGACTCTACTAGACTGTCCTCTGTGAAGGACTTATGAATCTGATCTCCAACCAGACGGAAATGGAATAAACCATCTGAGCATCCTGATCTCAATCTTTCTGAGCTGAAAATGTGTCTATATCATAATTATGCCCTGTTGGTTTTTGTTGGCCAGAGGAGAACTGGTCCCCTGACTGAGCCTGGTTTCTTGGAGGGGTTTTCATTCATTTTGTCACCTGCTGGAGTTTTGGTTCCTTGCCCCTGTTGCCTCTAGCTTACTTAGCTGGGGACACTTAACACTTAACATTCATCAATATTATTGATTGGCCTGCTCTTCTAGAGCTGCTGTACAGCCAAAACAAGCACTGTAGCATTATTTTCCTATTATCTCTGTAAAGCTGCTTTGAAACAACCTTGTTACGACAGCTAGGGGTCAGCTGTAACAGGAAAATGGAATGAAAGTCTCAATAATCACAGATATTTGAAAATAGTAATAAATGTATTGTTAAAAGGGAAAAAATATTCAGGGGCAGACAAGTCCAAAATAACAAGCAGACATGATCTATATGAAAACCTCTTCCTTTCCTGAACCTAAAATAAAGAAAACAAAATACAATTTGACTTACCTACCTCCCTCAATAAAACAAGGTGAAAACTATATACCAAACAAAATGGCGTCAAACGCCCTACATCCCTTAATGTGCTCAAAATATTTACAGGTGAAATTAAACAAAGAAAAATACAGTATAGCGAACAATACAGAATCAGAAATCAAAATAAGAAAATACGATTTCTGAGTCTACTCTAAAAGTCTCATTTGTCCCTGAGTCTGCTCCTTAGAGCCCTCTAGCTCCCCGAGTCAGCTCCTGAGCATCCTCTAGTCCCAGAGTCAGCTCCTTAGTGCCCTTTAGTCCCCAAAGTCATCTTCCAAGCTCCATCTAGTCCCAAAGTCTTCTCGAGAGTGCCCTCTAGTCCTAGAGATTTCTTCAGACTGCCTTCTAGTCTACGAGACTGAGACAGAATTCACGGTAACCTCCAACATTGCTCTAGGGGGTTGCATACACCTGCCGTTGGTAACCGTGGGTGGTTATCTTCCAGTGACGCCTGATCTACTGGCACTACCATAGCTCCCTGAACTTCTGCTGGCGCAATGGACCCCTGAACTCCAGACGCCATTTAATTATTCAAAGACCGTTTAAGTTTTTGCGAAGCCACCCATAATATATAACTACTCACAGATGTGAAAAATATAAAACACTACTCTTGTGTATTCTTTTGCTTGTTCAGAGTAGAGGAGTTTGTCAGAGTGTCACACCTACATATATGTGTAAAGAATATATAGTATGTATTCACAATTAATAAACTTTAAAGATATATTGAACTGAACTGAATCAAGACTGAACTGACCTGAGCTGAATATTGACACTATTGGCTTTACAGCAGAATTAAAAATGTTACTATCGTAAAGCTCCTTTGAAATAATCTGTATTGTATAAAGCACTATAGAAATAAAGGTGATGACTTGAATGCATATTCAGTATATATTTATAAAATAAAAAGAAATGCAAGGGTCAGTGATCCGTTTATGAGTGTTTTTCACACATGATCAGTGTTAAATTCCATAATGAAGCACAAAAGCTGTTAGTTCAATGATTATGTGTCTAATGTAGAGAATTGGATTTTGTGTGCAAAATGTTTGTTTCACAAATGCAAACTGAGTGTAAATATGATAATGCACTTGCAGGTTTGGTCTCAGGATTCGGTATATGAGAGAATGGTTTCACTGGGTAGGCCTCAACTATTTTTTATACTTGAAATATACCTTTAACTGTACTTTAACTCTTCGTTTTAAATGTTTTATTGTAGCTTCATGCATATGTTTATCAACACTCAAATATGGTTAAGCTTTATTAAAACAAAGCAACAGTTCAAACAGAAAACTGAGAAAATAGCCTGTTTGACAAAGACTAAATCTGAATTGGATTCCGAAAGACGGAAAGACTTTTTACACAAATTGCATTTACAGTTTTTTTTTTAAGATGATAACTTGTTTTACTTGTTTCATTACCCTGCAATAGAATGAGGTTATGTAAATTATTGTAACTGTGTGGAAAACGTATGTAATGTTCATGTATATATCATGAACATATGTGACAAAACTTGTTTTGAACACATACATATTTTTTCAATTAAAAAAAAGATTTTTTCGTCCTTTTGCACAGTGTACCACAGTATTCCACTAAACCTTTTTTTGTCCGGCAGATGCTGAAGGTCTAAAACCCAGATGGTTATACTCTGACTCTTAATCCACATTCTGTTTAGTTTTCTAGAGATTTGTTTTGCTCTTTCAGCACATGCACATTTACACATCTGTCTCTCTCTCAGGTGACAATCTCACTTAGAATTCTGGGTGTGCGACATGAAATAATCATTCATTTATAATCAGATGCCCAGATGGCAAACAACAACAGATCACCTAGTCTTGCCGCCATTCACCTGCTCTCTTCATTTTACATTCTACAGACAATCATTCACAAGGCTGAAAAAAATACTGGTGATTATTTGGTCTTTTTATGGCGAGATTAAATAAGCATTATTGGGAGAGGATTACCTACTTCCCAAATGTACTGTGAAGGATTGGTTTGCAAAATCAGAACAAAATTTACATTTATATACATTCTTCCTCAATACTGTAACAGTTCTGGGTGAAGGATATTTTCATGGTCCAAATATAACACTAAATTTGGTTCATAAAGTATAAAATCCCTCAAAATGCAGACATTGGAGATGGTGTATTGACTTTTAGTGTGTGAGTTATATAAATTCTCTGAGTCCACACCAATTTTTTTCTCATTTAAACCTGGATATTAATAATTCTGTGATTTTTTTTTTTTTCTTTTCTTCCCCTATTTTTTTTTACTCTGAGGCTCAGCGTTTAGTAAATAAGTGAGTAATTTAATACTGTGAAGTTCTGCATTTATTATGGCATCACAGTGTGAAGCCATAATAAATGCAGAATTCATTTACTGGGACCACTGTGGAAATATCTGCTTGGAATCCTCCAACTGATTTGATTTTTTCCTTTATGAATATTTAATCTCAGCTGTATTGTTGCAATAGCTTGTCTTTGAATAATCAAATGTGGGAGAAAATGCTAAATCAGCCAGACTTTGATCAGAGGAATTATTACAGCTTAAGAAAAATAATTAGATAACCACAAAATATGTCTTTCTCTCATGACAAATTTAAGTTATAGTGGATGCTGCAGATATGCCCTTTAAAATCTCAGAGTTTCTTTTGCGGTGTAATTATTGCCATCTGAACTTTCAAGGCGAGTGAAACTAGATCCTTAGAGCAAAACAAACACATTGCAAGATTCCTTTATATATTCTTATATTTCATATATATGTTACGTATGTATGGAGCAGAGATGTTTCGAATGAACTAAGGTCTTATCTAGCTCAGTGCTAATGAATATTCAACCAAGGGTATCCATTTCAGAGCCTGTTTAAGTGATAAGAAAGCTGATGCATTTTTGATTTTTGATCTTGTGAAGGCCCCAATATGACTCAAGGCAGGAGAGAGAATTTAAGAAGGTGAACCATCTTTATTGGCCTAAGATGAATCTGATCTCCCATAATGTCTGTCCATTAAGATTTCCTACTCTCACTAATACATCTCCGCTCCCCTCCCTTTCCAGAAAAACTGAAATAGTAAAGTATATATATATATATATATACTTTACTATTTCAGTTTTTCTGGAAAGGGAGGGGAGCGGAGATGTATTAGTGAGAGTTTAGGTATATATATATATATATATATATATATATATATATTATACACACACACTACCTAAATCTTGGAGGGAGTATTTTTTAAATGAATTAACTTTTGATCATTGGCTTATATTGATCAAAAGTGACAGTAAAGACATTTATAATGTTACAAAAGATTTCTATTTCAAATAAGTGCTGTTCTTCTGAACTTTCTATTCATCCAAGAATCCTTCAAAAGTACCTCCACAAAATATATTTAATATTTATAATAATCAGGAATCAAATCATCAACATCAAATTAGAATGATTTCTGAAGGATCTAGGATCACTGAAGACTAGAAATTTTGCTTTGATGACAGAAAAAAAAAATACATTTTATAATATATTCAAAGAGAAAAAAGTTTTTTTTAAATTATATTACTTTTCATTACATAACTGTTTCTACTCTATTTTTTTAATCAAATGTATTCAGCCTTGAGCATAAAAATATTAAAACAATATGTTACAAAAACTTAACTACTGAATTGATATATGAGCAGTTGTATTTATTTATTTATCTATTGGTTTGAATTTATTGATTTTCTATTTTCTTTAATATTCAGCTTCATATTCTTAAATGCTGTAACTGCATTGCATACAAAATGTGAGATTTAAAGTAATTTAATAAACTATTTAACATAAAAATTAATACAATTAATTGAATATCACTTCAACATCAAAATAAGTCAAAATTGGGATATTGTTATATAATGTTTACCGTTAGATACAATTGGCACAGGCCAAAATCACTAGGGGTAATAATGATGTTTGGTATTTAAAACCACCTTCTTTTCAAGAACTTGATAGTGATATGTTTATGCGTTTAAAAAAAAATTTTTTTTATCTTTGGATAATTACAATTTTATTCTCATTATTTTTCCATTTCCCGCCCTCTTCTTCTGTGTATCTATGACTGTTTTTTTAAAGATTCAGATCTCTTGCTTTTCTCTGACATGCTCCAATTTCGTATGCCTTCCCTCTTTCTCCCTCTTTCCCCGTTTCCTTTCATTCTCACAGGCTGCATCTCCTGAGATCTCTCTCTCTTTCTCTCTCTGTAACCGATGAAAGTCACGGTGACTTTGACAGCCCAGGCTTCAGAAACAGGTCTAATTTAATTTATTTGATTTTATTACCGTAATAAGATTGGCCAAGCACTGAACCTTGTGTATATGTGTGTGTCAGTAAGTGTGTGAACTTATGCATTAGTTTAATATTACTTCATCTTAAATAGATAAGGTTTATCTTTTTTTTCCATCATGAAGTATTTAAGCCTGTCCAACTCAATGTTGGAAATTTGATTTCACAGAAGTTGCTCTCTCATATAGCTCAGGAGACTTAAATGTGTCGTTCACCTGAAAATCGCTTCACCTGATTTTGATTTTTGCATTTATTTATTTAATAACTTGCATTTTGGCAAAGTGTGTGACCCTGTTAAGATCTCTTCTAAAAAGAGTGGTGTTTTTTGTCGTTCTCAGGAGAATAGATTGAGAAGCAGAGGACCAAACTCAACATGAAATGGCTTTCACAATCAATTCTACAAAGATGGAGTGACGTATATGAGTGAAAAAGGATATAATGAGAGTAAAATGTGGGGTCTGACTTGATTTTATCCATCAGGTTTTTATTGGATCATAAAAAGTGGGCACTATCATATCAAAAAGAAAACGTGTTTCAGAGGTGGAGCAATTGAATTGCACAACATAACAGGAATATGAATGAAATATTTTGAATATAAGCCTCAGTTTGCTTCTTATTTTTTTTATAAGACTAACAATTAATATGTTAAAGTATCATGCTCTCTTGCAAAGTCTTGATATTGTTTTTGGGCTCTATTGGCATAGATTAAAAACATAAATTTTCACACATTTGACTACACTTCCTGGTCTGTCAGTAACACTATGTTTCTTTCCTGTCTCTATGAATCCCCTCCTTCTAAAAAGCACATTGTGGTCTTATTGGTCGCTGGATTGGATGGCTTCAGGCATGTTTTGAATTGTTACGCCTCTTACCTACGACTTTACCAACACACTAACTCAAGCCAGACCTTTCCCCCTTTTTTGTGTATGTCCTGCGCAGGAATTATTTAAATGAAGGATATTGTGAAGAGAAAGCTTCACAACTTTGTAACTTTGCAGACTTTTTCATGCATAGGTTCACTTCAAAGAGATCAAAATCTAAACCCAGTATTGTCTCCTGAACATAAATGTATGTAGTGCAGATTCTAGGTCTTAGCAGCAGTTTATGATAAACATTTTTGTCAGCTTTATGTTTTAATCGCTGAACACAAGCAGAATACTTTTGGCAGAGGTTGCGATATTCAGCCTGAGGGTGATGCTTTATTGTTGACATAAGCATTGAACGATATCTGACAACTGCCTTGATGTAGTGTTTATTGCCTCAACATTTTGTTTTAAAATATTACATGTTGAGGAGGAATTCTTTTGGGAAAAAGAAAGTCAGGTCTATTCATACATAAAACAAACACAACAGTGCTATATAAAGGCTATTCATATGAGCATCTTTAAACTAAAATATTTATTCTTGAATTAATTTGATCCGTTACTCTAATTTTGATCTGTTAAATTAGAGTGTGCTGTAGTTCCATTTTTACATTTAGGTACTTCAGCACCTTTTTCTCTGCTTAGTATCATAGTATCATCTGCTGAACCCATGTGTTTAATTCAATACATCCTGCTCACTTTACAACTTAAAATAGAAAATCAGAAAAAAACTGTTTTTGCGGAATTATGAACACATTTCCAATGTATTATGATGAATATTTTGATGTGTCACTGCCCTACCTTCCCCAGTAACTGTCTAAACCACACCTTCAATCATGCTCAATTTTCTCTTTCTCATTGTGTGGAAGTTCTTGCAAATATGATTTCTCATTATGATAGTTGCTTATGGAGGGCTGAGGCTGAGCAGGGCATTGTGGGTAATGCCCCGCTGGCTCACGCCTCAGGCTGTCGGGCTGTGGTGTGCAGGTCTGACAGAACCCAGAGCTCAGGGGTATGAATATAAGAACAAGTAAAAGAGGGCTGAGAGACTGAGATCCCAAGCAGGGATTTGGTTAGTGACCCGCTCGTTTTTATGCCTCTGGCTCTGTGGCTTTGTTGTTCTCTCTCACTCTCTCTCTTTTATTCCCTCTTTCTTATGCCTTTGTCAGCAAAAAGAGAGTGAGGGAAGAGGTGAAGGAGAGGATTTTCTTCTAGTTAAAGCATATTGAGTGGTCATCCAAGTGTGAAATTAACAGACAGAAATCAGTGCCTCTTACATATATCAAAATATGCTTAAAAACTGACCCTTCACCACACGAAGACACAACTGAGGCCTAAACCACAGCCATAATCAGACACACACATGAACATCAATGTACTTCTAGAATAAAAAATGTGTTAAATAAATCTGTCTATATTAGATTTGCCATATTTTTTATATTAGACTGCCACTCACAAATCATTCTGTTACTATATGTGCTTTAGATAGTGACCGATTTGCTAGAGTCGTGACTTAGTCATCATGGACATGGCTGTGATAACAAATTTGTGTTGAGAACCTATTTTGTTCAGAATCGAGGGCCAAATTTGTTGTTTGCCCTGCCCTTTATTTGTGTGAGCTCTAAAAAAAAATCCTGGACCCAAAACTTGAATGCATTATCAGCATATTTTATTTCTTTTTTCTACAGCTTCTCTCTCTCTTTCTGAGTTTTTTTCTTTTCCATCAGTCTGTTTTGTTTGCTTGTGCTGGACGTGAATAACCTTCGCATTCTCATTAGTCAGAGAGAGTAAGCATCAAGTCGTTGTCTAATAGAAGTGCACTGACGCTGATTGGTGTATTGCTTTTTCACAGCAGGGGGAAAATAACCATCTATTAAATATTAATCTCTTTCCAATCCAGCTCATAAGACTGAGAACTCCTTCTCCAGCTGCACTTCGATTATGTGAGTCACACAAACACGCACACACACATTTTTATAGCTGTCTCTATGTCAAGGATGGAGTGGCCAGTGCAGACGTTCATGGTCTGGTAACATGAAACTGTCAGAGTGTGTGTTAAAACACTCACATACACACATTTCAGGAACAGACAGACGTCTGATTGTCTCTGTGGATGGTCTGTGAAAGTCGTTAGATATTTTACACCATCGCTTTGTGATCTCAGGGACCCCCACCTTAAAAGAATAACATATCTCAAAGTCTCACTCCACTAATATTAACCTGACCATTACGTCAGTCTGATACTTGTTAACCTGTCCCTATGAGCAAACTGGGATAACTAGTATTAATTTACAATAAATGTAATTATTCAGAGAAGAAAAAAATGATTAAAGGGAATTACAACTTCAAAACAGTTTTTGGATATAATTAACGTTTCAGTACACAATTCTTAATGTTAGAGAGTATAAGCAGGCTATGTTTGGAGCATGGATGATGTCTGTTGACTGTTACTGGAAAAAATTAATTGAACCGCTGAAGCGGAAACCGTACACCCAAATTCTGATTTATAACAAAAATAATCAAATGATGTAGAAAAGCTAACCCAAATTTTTTTGCATAAAATTGTAACTTAAAATCATATAATAATGAAGAAAATGGAAAACGCCTCGGTTATGACTGTAACTTTGGTTCCCTGAAGATGGAACAAGAAGTGTGAGTGCTCTGTGTGTGTGAAATCAGCCCAATACACCCTTCTGACTGAATGTCAGAGGAGGGTGATGTCACAAACCAGGCAACTGTAAAGCAGTGAAATGCACAAACACAAGATTCATCCTTTCATTTCTTCATAGAAAAGCACAAACAGTGAAATGCTAACTTCTAATAGGCTGAAGTAAGTCACTGATGGGCACACAGGATGGTCACATTGGAGGCATGGCTGGGCAGTGGAGCATTTTGGTCCCCTCTTTAAGGAACATTTATACCCACGCTGCCATAATGACAAGTGCCTGTCTAGTGTGAAATTATTGAAAGCACTAGGACGAGAGCACTTGAGCTCAGGTTGTAAAACCTCACAAAAGTGTGCGATGAGGACCAGCTTCTCACATCACAAACTTCTTGAAGCAATAATCCTGAAAAAATAGCTTTAGTGACAGCCCTACTCCTAGTAGAGTTAGCTCAGAATGACATAGCAGTAAGGCCGACCTGTAAGCAAGAGAGAGAGCCTCAACTATACACTTTTTCACCCAAAGCTTTGATCCTGGGGTCACCTTGCAAGGTGTCCCAAAACAGATGAACAGTTGTACTAAAAACATCTAATACCTAAACTGGACACAGCAGATTATTTATTTTTCTTTTCTGGAAAGAATTATGACAGAGGGCCTGCAGTATGATAGATCTAGACACATGAGTGGAGACATTGTGAATGTAACCTAGGATAAAGAAACGGCTTCATCATGCCAGGTGCAAACTCTGATGGTCTAGAGCCTCCCCTTTTAAGTAAAATTACAGCTAAGAGAAACAAATCTTGAGGGTTAGAAACTTGCCTGGAACATCCTCAATCTGCTCTAAGGGAGCCAGGGACAGGCCTTGGAGAACCAAAGTCAAATCCCAAGCCAGCACGCTGTTACATGCCATAGGCCACAGCCTCAATGTGCCATGGAGGAAACTAATGGGTCTCTCCTAAAGACATTTCAGCCAAAGGAATGTAGTAAGTATCTATGGCTGACACATAAAAGGTGGATAACCCTGCAATGATTTGCTCTTAGAATAAGTTCAGTACTATACCAACAGAGCAGGTAACTGGGTCCATTTGATGACAATTGCATTAGGAAGTGAACACTTTTCAATTCAAGCTATACAGTTTCCTTGTGAAAGGAGTTCTAGAATGAAGAATGGTCTCACCAGTCTCAATTGAAAGACCAGAATCTATGAGCTTGGCCCCCTAAGAGGTCAAGCCCACAGCTTCCACCTTTCTGGGCGGGAGTGAAGTCTTGAGACCCCTGCCTCAGACAGAGGGTCTCTCTTGATCGGAATATCCCAAGGAGAGCCGTCGAGGAGAGACACAAGATCCTCTGCCTGGCCACCATGGGTCAATTAAGGTGTGATGAGTCTTATCCCGGCACACTTTCTCCAGAAGCAGGGTGATCAGGGAAATTGCATACAGACATAGCCTCGGCCACAACTCAACTATAGCATCCAGTCTGAGAAGAGCTGTATGCATGAGGAAGACCCAGAGTGGACAGTAAGACATCCCTGTAGACATAGATTAATTTCTGCTAGGTCAAACACCCTCCATATTTGCTCCACCACCTCGGGGTGGAGCCACCATTCCCCAGGGCGCAGCCCTTGCCTCAACAGGACGTCTGCTCCATGAATATTGAACCAAGTGATATGAGCTGCCTTGAGTGAAAATAGCTTCCCCTGGGACAACAGAGTTATTTGGTGTGCCAGTTTGCAGAATGGATGTGAACACAAACCCATTGATTATTTATGCAGGCAACCGATGTGTTGTCTGAGCGAATGAGCACATAGGGGCCCTTGAGAAGAAGTTCTTGAGATCAGAAAAGCAGTTGTTCCAAGAGAGTGATGTTGAATTTAGCGACCATATACAATTGCTTTCTAGTCCGTTAGGGAATTATCCATGCGATGACAAGTAGCTCCGAACGTGGGACCTTCGGATAGGAACCAGGGTTTCTTCCACATCACCAAGGCACGTAAGCAATGCTGAATGATTTTGATCATGTGAAATTGATTTGTCCCTCATGGAAAACCCTGGGTCCTGAGCCTGTACAACAGGCCAAAATGACAACTGCTAACTGCTGCGACTGAGCTAAAATCAACTAATCATCAATGTAGTTCAGAATGTGGATGCCCTGAAAACATAATGGCACCAGTTCTTCACCACCAAAAGTGAACATCAGGACATATCCTGTTTTGGAGAAAGATGGATACATCGAAGAATGCTTCTTTGAGATCTATTGCGACAAACCAGTCCTCTGATCTGATCTATGACACCTGATCTGTCTAAGAGTTAGCATTTTGAATTTGAGCTGCATGACTGACTGGTTCAAATGACACCGATCCAAAATGGGATGTAACCCCATCTTTTGAAAAATATAATACTGGCTGTAGGGGCCATTTTCTCTGTTGGGGAAAAGTAAACGTTCTATGGCCCCCATACATTTGGGTAGGGGGGACTTGAACTGAATAGTGTAATCCTTTTTGACTCTGCCCAAGACAAATGTGATGTATTTTCTAATAGCTTCCAAGGGAACCATTCTCTCGAGACTGGCTTTTGGTGTTTTTCAAGCAGCCACTTCGATGTCCTGAAGTGGTGAACCTTTCTATGAAGATCGGGATAAAATGGCAGGACATGTTCTGTGCTTGAAAGGGCAGGAATCATTCGTCTAGTTTGCTTTTAAGACAAACATCCAGTCTCTAAAGAGTGAGGTGATGAGTTCTCAACATCTCCTAGCTTGTTGCCAACATCATCCAACTCCTCTGAACTGGATAGTTGCATTGCTGGTGTCACTCAGGGCAGAAGAAACCCTGAGAAAAGGGACTGGATCAAGTATGATGACAGAGATAAGGCTAGGCCCATCTCAAATCTCTCTCTTAGATCCATTTGTGATCCCCATGACCTAGATCGCCACTGTGCCTCAACAGTAGCCATAGCTGTGCCTTGAGGAATGCAAGCAGCTCCTGAGCAGCCGTAATGGAAGCTGTTCACAATGTACAGAGTCGTGCTGGCGGTGTACATTGTGAACAGATTCCATTACAGATGCACCACTCTTGCTTACTATGTAATCGAGTGCTTACTACCAAATGCTCCACTACCAAACAAAAAGCAAAAAGATCATGTGAGTTCATGATGTCATCAGCCCATGACATGCATTCACATGCATTCGATCGATTAAATAGTGCTTCATGAGACGATATGCCAAGGCATTCCCCTAGCGTTTCAACGCAGCACGAGTTCGCTTGAAAGTGAACAAGACACAGCTGAAAAGACTAACGATGTGATTGATAATGAGACAGGTGAGTAGAAAAACACTGGGGAGCTTTGGAGGAACCAGGAAGTAGAGACCTGACAGACACGTAACAGTCAAAATTAAATCATGACTAAACTTATTGTGCTTAAATATGATGGATGGAATTAGAGACTTGAATTCAAGAAAAGAGGATGATTAAATTTATTCGGTTTGCGAATTTGAGAATTTGAAGAACATATTCAAGGTGTTCAACTGATTTGTTCCAAAATGCAGATTTACTCTAATCTGGTTCATGTTTCATTGAATTGTTTAAACGATTCATTTCAAAATGCTGATTAATTCGTGGATGAATCCTGACTCGTGTAAATCTGCTTTGTTCAAAAAAAGTAAATGAGGTAATAACAATGCTTCAGAATGCCCAACTAAAACTAAGAATAACTGTGCATGCCTTCAATGTACAGAGCTCTGTTCATTACAACAAGAGCAATCCAAAGTTCACATGCACTACTGGTGGCTTGAAGTGTCAACAATGGTGTTTAGTGATGCTAACGCCCCGCTGCAACTCATGCGGTCTTGTCTGCTCTGATCAGCATCCTATTTATTAAATAAAAAATCTGTGAAAAACAAAATATCTCACGTATACTTGTTCCTGCTATGAAGCTTTTCAGTCTGAAAACAACTTTAACCGCAGAGAAGGAAGAAGATAAGAATGAGATAATGATACAACAGCAGGAACACAGCATATTTGGAAAAAAAACAGCCTCATTAAACATGATGATAGCTCACATAAGACAACCTTTCAGACGATTTACCATGGTAACTATAGTTTTTACCATTCTTAGTTAGAGATTATATGTGTTACAAGATGAAGTTAAGACAACAGATTCCAATACGAAGGTATTTGATAATACAATCAGGTAACTCCAACAGGCGTACACAAAAGACAACCGACACTGAAGGGTGGACAAGAAGGAACTTAAATGCACTTAAATGAGATAGTTACAACATTAAAAAAAAACAAAAAAAAAACAGGTGTGATAATTAGAGGTAGTGTCCATGGAAACAAATGAACACATATGACTGAAAATAACAAACTAAAAGTCCATAAAAATTAAACTAACTAAACAGAACTGTAACAATAATATGGTTTTCATAGTATTTCTTGCTACTGAATTTTACCTTGCTATTTAAGTGCTATATGTTATAAATTTCCATAACTGAAAATGGGTTTAAAACTTTATGACTAATATTTTCTGCTGTTCATAAAGAATTCATTGTCATGATGAAGGCGTTATCTAATGATCTTGCTCAATTAGAAAGCACTTATCATTTGGAGATTTTGTGAAGACCGAACACAAGTTTTTAATGGAAGGTTTAAGTATCCATGACCCAAAATGCAGCAATAAACACATTAGGAATGTATTTCATAAAATGATATGGATAACCCTCAGAGGGAAATTATTTTGGAACATGAAAATAGAAAATATCAATTGTAAAAGGGCATGACTTCTACTATACAAATTATGTTTTTTTCCAATAAAGCAAGAGAATCTTAAAATGTACCATAAAATGCATCCCACTAATGATAAAAACCTATATCATTTGATTAGTTTCGACCAAGTAATTAAGCATTTGCTTCAAAAAATAATGTAGGGTTTGATTGGAACAACAGTCTGTTTAAAAAACTATAATAATATACCAAGATATTTAGCTTGTACTGATTTATGATTATGTGTTTAGTTGCATTTTATTCTTTGCATTTAGCATTGTTTTAGCTGTCTAAGACAGCTAAAGAATTTCAGATTGCAGCCTGCCATCGCACAGCAAAATCTAAATCCTAAGTACTTCCGTGGGCTCATCTATGATGAGTAAATATTGGTCATGAAAGTGCTAGTAAAGGGGCTGATGAGGGTTTTATTTGATGTCATCCCTGCAGCTCGCATGCAGCGCCATGAGTGCCTCTGGCCTACATGGTGGTTAATGCATTCCCTCTGCTGACGCGTGTGTTTTTAATTCAGCTTTAATTAAGAACGACGGATTGAGAGGGGGTTCGGGTGGAGAAAAGTTGGGTTAGCAGTCTGAGATAAAAGAGAGCAAGAGAAAGAGGCAGATCAAAAGGATAAATGCTTTAACAATGATGTAGATTGTTTGCTGAGAGCTGCATTTTTTGCTCCACTAATACAAACAGAGAAGTTAAACAAAATTTAGATCATAAACACATTTTATGACCTGCTTGCTTTCTCCGTCTCATAATTTCTCCATTTATACACAGAAACTGTGACAGTCCTAAACATTCAAACATGATCCAATTTTCATGTATGTTGTGTATTTATTGACCTCTTTTTTCAAAGCTTAAATGTGTGATTTCAAGCAGGTTTTCCTTGTCTGCCATTGCTCAACAAACAGATCGTCCCGCCACCATTTTTTAATGTATATTTTTCATGATTCACAATGACTCCGTGGAAGCACCAGTACACACACACACACTCACACAAGCCTGGTTGAAATGTAATTTTCCTGCATGACTGCTGAAAAATCAAAACGTCCAATTTCCTGCACAGAAAAAAACAAGCAGCAGAAATGTGTTTATTTATTTATGGGTTATATATAGTTCATATCTTTTCTTATTGTGACATGTGCGGGTGTTCTGAGTTATCACCATGGAGAAAACTTTTGCATGACAACAGTCACTAAAACGATGCAGCACGGCATTGACCAAAACCAGAATCCCACACTTCATACATTTATAATGTGAGACAGGGATTGGAAAGACTGCATACAAACTTTACTCCATTTCAGAGACATTTTAAGCAATCTGGTTGGTTGTTCTTACCTTGAACCTCTAAATTCTATTCATTTTTTAGATCTAGTTGGCAGCAGGTTTCTATAACTAAAAACATAAAAACACAATATTTTATGACTTGAAACATAATTACATTACCTGATATAAAATAAAATATAACAAACCTTAAAGGTTGTTTTTTTAACTATTTCTCATCTTGATGCAGTAAAAAAAAACTAAAAATAAAACTAGATAAAAGTAATATTGAAAATAACAAAACTACAAAAACTTTTAAAAGGCTATCAGTAAGAACACCTTATAAGAATTTGTATATATTTTCATGTTTTTATATTTATAATGACAGAACAAGTTTGTCTATGAAAGCCTGTAGTGTGATTTTCATGTCATGTATTTAGAGGGATGTTTTAGTCTCAAGGCCAGATCTATAGTTAGCTATAGTATAGATCTACAGATCTCAAAATATGCCTATACTTTATAACAAACTATTCAAAACTATCATCATATCCATATATGATCAGAAACCTTCACTCTTGTTGCTCCCCTTTTATGCTCCCGTAACTCCTTCATGAGAACTTGAAGCTGGTGTGGAACGCCACTGTCCTCGCTCCGTTCCCCACGGCTATCGGCCTCGTCCTGATAGTCACTCTCACAAACAGTTCTCACGCGATCTTTGAGTCACAATAGCCATTAGTGCAATAAAGCCAAAACATTCCTGAGGGAAAGCTTATTACAGTGCCAACTGATGCAGGGAAAGCAAAACTGATTTCATCATTTTATCCAATAAAGTACCCAGTAGTCATGCAGTGCAAGGCTTGCAAAGCTTAGCTTATGCAAAAAGACAGGTACATCTTCTCTACAGTGAAACACAGATGACATGCCCACTTATCCGACAGCAGTTCTAGCCGCTAGTGGCCACAGACAATAATCTGTTTTAGACTATTTATCTCCAACAGCTTAGTTAGAACCAGCTTCTGTAAAGTCGAATCTGAAAAAAAAAGGTTTTGCGTTTAGCTGTCAAGATATTAGGTCATTTCATATGGTTGCTGGAAGAGATTTTATTGACCTTGCACCTAATAAATGTGGGGGATCCACATGGCTGCGTCTTAGTGTGTTGCCTGATCCCACAACCATCTCTCAGAGAAACCACAACCTCAAAACATTACATTCTGAATATATGAGATTATGACTGATATAAGTGTTGGCATGACCATCAACATGTGAACTGATGATTACAGCAAGATAAGTTTCTTAAAAACCCCTTGCCACTACATCACACCAGAAAGTCCTTACTACAGAGATGTTCCTTCCAGAAGAAGTGAAGACAATGGGATGGACAGCATATAGAGAGAATTACAGAGACAACTCATATCTCTACTTGAATTTTTTGCTTGTGTTCTGAACAAAGTCATCTGGGTCACTTACCAGGGATCAATCACGGCGTATCATTGACTGGATTGTCAGGACTTTGTTTATAACAGATCTCAGACACAAACTCGATTCTACTGAACTAACCAAAGGTCACACAGACTCTGTTGGCAGCACTCTTGAGATACGTCAAGAAAACAGGTTTAATGAGCCAGTTATCGACAACTGTCGGAACAATATCAGACACCACCAGGTTTAGCACTATGTTCCAGGTAAACACAGGGATATGTAGAGTTTCGTGAAAAAGCCAACAGGTCAAAAAATCAACTATATATCTCCAGATGTTGAGAGTTCCTGCTGGAATTTCTTCCCCCATTCTACCAGGGTCAGAGGGAACTAGAGGGCGACCAGTACTCCACACTTACCGTGCTTATTTTGTTTTAGAGGCTTAAGCACCAATGCAGACCTGTGGCATCAAATAATGCTCATCAGTTAAATCTCGACTGGTTGAACTGCAAAATCAAGACACTACGTAAGCTTGCCATATTCTGATGGCCAAAGTTTTGTCAGATCCACATGCTGTCTCACCCTGAGAGAGGATATCCAGAAATAAGCCAGGCATCGGATAGTCAGCTTTACTACTGGTGGCAGGCCAGAAGAACCCGCCACTATAAGAAACAAGACTGTAGTTGCAGAATTTGAGGAGTGGGTAAACATGACCCTCAATAAAACTGCAGATGAGCAAATTCATCAGCCGTAACCACAACCTAGAAGACAACTGTCAAGACTGGCTCATAGCATCCTCATCATTCCTGCAAGTAGCAGCGAGTGGAACTTCAGTGTAGCTGGACTAACTTTCAACCAGAAGAGGATGGCGCTGAAACCAACAACTGTCAATGCCATTCTCTTCCTTCATAACTTGTAATGAGAAGGATGTATTTCTGTAAACAGTTTTGCAACACTACACACACTTTTGAAGTTTGAGCTCCAGAGGAATTTATGTGACTGTTACACCTGTTCACCCAGCAAAGTTTTGTAATTGGTAAGTATGTGCTTTTTCTCTTTTGCCCCGGTGTGCCTTGATTGAAGTGGTTTGTTTACTGATCATTGCATGCAATCCTAAAATACAGCATATTGCAAAAAAGGGTATTTGCTGTAAGAAATGGACTTAAATGGGTTCAGGCTTAAATTGTAACAGTACGGATTGGATGGGGTTAAACAATTTCAGCAACGGGCGGGGTTCAGGCTTCAGTTTAAAACTGTGTTTACATCTATTTGTCAGGGTTCTGCCATGTTTGGTCAAGTAATTTCTTGTTGTTGTGACAGAGCTCTGACACTACCGTAATGTCTCATGTTTTGTTTCTGCGCGAGTCTTGTGTGCGGGTTATGATGTCTGGTCCCGATACCTCAGTCTGGTTCAGTTTCGGTTTTGTGTCAGGATTCAGGCATTCATGACGCTTGTGTTCGTCCTTGTCGTGAGCGTTATGTGAGTGGGCGCTCTCGGGTCTTTGTGCAGTGTTGTTAGCATGCGGTTCATGTTTAAATTGGCCGCGTGCTTTCATGTTGTGTTTTCCTGTCACGCGCAGTTTGGTTTTCACCAGCTGTATGCTGTCTTTGTGTTTTTGTGAACATAGAGCGATGCGCGTCCGCATTGGTTGCGTGTTCTTGTCTGGTCATTGTTACCCCTACGCACCTTGTTCTAGTGTTTTATTTTGATTTGTCACAGCTGTTTCCCGATCAATTACCCTTCCTCCTGTGTCTATTTAATCCATTCGTGTTTGCTGTCCTGTGCTGTTTCGTGTGCTGTCTTGTGTCCAGTCTAGTTTATCAAGTCAAGTCTAGTCTCATTGCCATTGAGTCCTCGCTTAATTCTCTGGCACAAACCCTGACACTATTCTGCTAGATTCTATAGTTTACTTTAACCCCTTTCTAAAGAAAATCAAAAAATGCAAGCTATTTCACAATATATATAAAAATATATTAGGGTTATTCACACTTAATCAGAATTATCTGCATACAAACATTGGATTTACACTACATGCTCTTCCTCACACAATCCAGCATTTCTGGCTTATCGAGGGCTCAGACCATGGACCTTCTCTCTGTGAGGTGACCCACCTAACTGCACAGTTCATGTCATTCAAAATACAAAAAGATTTTTGCCTGTTTATTCAATTAATTTATTCAGTGAATTCCTTTAAGGCGTCTTTTATGCTAAAGAAGGCCAAGAACAAATATAAATAAACTGTTAAAAATTGGAGTTTGTCCTTCAGGAGGACGGCTTCATTATTTGGAAATGAATGAAAACCAGTTTTCACAGGCTAGACACAAACAAAGCCACCACTTGAGGATTCAACTCTTTCCTTGTCTGGAAACTTCAATATAGTGTCAGCTGTGAGAAATATCATCGGAACAAAGCAATAAAAAGACTTGTGCAATCAGAGCTGAGCTCATATACTCTGCTCTGAAGTATTGAGTTTGTCTGATGCTTGACCCTGCTTAAAACCTTCAGAAAATAATTAGCCTTTTATTGGGAAACACAGCATCCTAATAAGTACCGAAAATTATTAAAAGAATTTGAAAGTAATGCAAAAGGCCTGGACTAAACTGAAAACAGTCTCTGGACCAGATTAAACTGTTTGGGAAAATTAATCAAAAAGCTCCTCTCAGTAAAATTAGATTGACTGGTATAGTCAACCAAATCCCGATTTAAATGAAAGCAGCTGCTTTGCAAAACACCAACAAATATTTTTTTTTTAATAATGCACCCTCTGGTAAAAACAAAACATGTTAGCCACACGTTAAAAATGAACTTTCACTGATTTCACTCAATCAACATTTGTTAACATTACTTGAAAATGCATGTAACTACATGAACTTAATTTAACCGAGTAGTTTACTAAAAAAATGTTTTAATAATGTCAGCTTTACTTAATGAGCGTTTCTTTGTTCAGTTCATTTACTATTAACGCTAGATATCAATATTTTATTGAAACCCTTTACCATCCTGATTAATATGTAGGTATTATTATTTCATGGTATTGATTTATTTTGTAGTCTGGCTGTCCTATATCTGTTGCATATATTTTTCAACTTGTGTTTCAGTTTGGCCACATTCAAAAATAATTTTGTGTTCTTCCACCAATTTAGTGCCAGAAAAAGGAAATTTTAGCCATAACAACCAACTAAAAATTCATGAAATATTGTATGTTTGGGCATTGGGTTTTTCTACGATATAAAATACATCAGTAATACTCTCATGTGAAATGTTTGTTGTTGTTTTTTTTAAATGTAAGGCGAACAAGGTTTCCCGAGCTGCACCATGCGGATCAGCTAACACTTCACCCTCACAATTCAGTTACAAAAGGACCTTCCCTAGACGCACTACACTGGGCAGTTTACACCTCACCCCCACTTTTGCATTTCTCTCTGTTCCCCCCTCACATAAATCTCACTCAAAATCCGTGCAACGAGTATGTTATAAATGACCATAAATGTTTGGTAACATTTGAAATGTCTCAGTGCGACTGGTACAAATGTTTGATTCCCACAGGACTAAACCAAAAAGTGTTAAAGGTTGAAATGTTTAGAGATGCTTTGCTTACTGTGGTGGGTGAGCCTCTCCCAGGGTCTTACACGCAAATTACTTTCTGTTCTCAGTAACCAAATTTCCATTGCTAGCTCATTTTTCCATTTGAAAGAGCTTTCACTCCTGGTCTAAGTATTTAAAGAAATGTCTCAAGAGTCTCAGAGCAATTTGTAGCCAGATCAGCCCGTAATGCTGAGCATCTTTTCAGCCACTCTGAATTATGTATTTTTCTAGGTGATTCGTACCCAGATCAACCTGTAATGTTGAGTGTCCTTCTAAGGTCAGGTAAGCTTTCCTGTAGCTCAAACAGTAGAACATTACTGTTAGCAACGCCAAGGTCATAAGTTTGATTCCCAGGGAAAGCAAGAACTGAATACAATGTCAATGTTTTTCTTGAATGCAATGCAAGTCGCTTTGGATAAAAGCATCTGCCAAATGCATAGATGTATGCATCTTTTAATCTATTTCTGAGCATTCAATGTTTTATATTGATTATCTTTGAATAGAATATGTGTGATACATTTACCTGACTAATAATAAATTGTGACATTTGATTTTATTCTGACTTACTCTGAAACTATTAAGTCTAGTAGATTACATTGCATCCTTTGTTACTGCAAATCTGCATCCAGGGTTAAGTACATACTGTATCTCATCTTAGATGGGCAAATCAGGGAAGATTCTAGATTTGTTCAACTTTTTTAAGTTGTTATGCATTCACATTCACTATAGGGAGCTGGATCAAAACACTATTGAGATAATAGCAAGCATTGGAGCGGCATTATTTAAAGTTCTAGCGATAGCTTCTGAGTATTGTGAACTTTAACTAAGTTATTATATAGGCGACTGTAGGGGGAACAGTTATTTAAATAATCACAAGCATGGGCCAAGTTATCAGCCATAACCTCTGACTAATAATGAGACTGGAGAATTTGTGACTGTGAGATCCGCGTAAAAGAACGAGACTAAGTGACATTGGGACCTTAATGAACGAGAATAATAAGAGTAACGAGTTCGATAGAATAATCAAGTGTCTACTAGCCAAATTATCATATAAATGACCAATAACAAATGGGCATTTTTAAACTAGGTTGTAATAAATTTGAGTCGTAATAAATATGGAGTCAGAGAATAAATAGAAATTTGCCAAATTTGTTCTAAAAAGAATGAACTGTCAGGGTTTTGTCACTTCAGTCTTGTTTTCTCGAGCATTCTCGAGTCGCGCACTCTCCTGTCTGTGACATGTCTTGTGTGCGGAGCATGACGTTTTGTGTTGGGATTCAGACATTCATGCTCCGTGTGTTTGTCTTATGTTTGCTCATTGGTTGTGTGTTCATGTCATGTTTTGTCCTTTCATTATGTAACCCTGCCCATCTTGTTTACTCATTATTGGTTTGATTTGCCCCACCTGTTCTCCCTCATTATCTGCCTTGTATTTCTCTTTTTATTCTCCCTGTGTGTGTTGTCCTGTGCGGTTTCGTTGTCTTTGGATGGTTGCTTGTCAAGTCAAGTTAAGTTGTTGTAACTTGGTATAAAAACCCACACGGAGGGAGGAATGCTTGCAGTAAAACCAAGAAGACAGGACTGTAATACAACAACTGACTATATCTTACAGGCTCGAACATAGAACTGCCTCAGGTGATTCCCGGCACTACCACACCGACATAAACCCCCCCTAGTGATAACCACTAGAACTGCTAGAATTGTACTCAGTCTACTACCAAGTCAAGTCAAGTCTTCCCCATTGGGGTAGTTTTGTTTTCCTTTTCATCAATAATAAAAAGCCTTCTCCTAGCGATTCACCCACAACCTTGACAAACGTGCAGTGATCCTTTACCTTTAGCTTTTACTTGAAAAAGTGTCTAAATGATGAAGTCAAAGACATTACACTTCATGAGCTGAACAGGTAAACTCATCTACTCACTAGTCACTTGATAGCCTTGTTGTGTTTATAATCACACTCTTGCAAACTATTATTAACTGATGGTGAGGTTCAGTGTTGTGGGTAATGTATTTCATGTAACTCAAGTTACGTAATCACATTAAAAACAATAATAATAATATTTTGAACAAAATATCTGAGGTACTTTATCAAATAAGTAATGCAAGTTACTTTTTTTCCGATTTATTGACTGGCAACTCACCTGTCCTCCTTTTGAGAGAAATCGGTAGTTGTTGTGTGTGAGCATGATGATTATCGTAACTCTAGACTAAACGTGAGCATTTATTCATCTGGCGTTCCTGTAGCTCAAACAGTATGTGTGTGGAACTTATAGTGCAAAGGTTATGGATTTGATTCCCAGTGAAAGCAAGAAGTTGTTAGAATGTCAATGTGTTTCTTGAATGCAATGTAAGTGGCTTTGGATAGTCGTTTATACAAGACTCTCAGTTGTAAAAACAAAATTCAGTTTTCTTTAAAATTAATAAAATCAATGAAATGAAAAATCAGAATACAATGAATACTTCCATTATTAAAGTTAAATAAAACAATATACTATATAAAATGTACTTGCTGCTGAGGTTTATTATTTTAATCTTGATTTGAAAGGGTCTTTCCATGTGCCCAAAAATAAATAACTTTTTTTGTAATGAGAAAAACAAGCCCGGTTGAGAAAAAGTAAGGCAGAAGTAAAGTAATGCATTACTTTTCTTAAAAAGTAATCCATTTAGTCAATTTTAAGGGAGTAACGCAATTTTGTGATGCATTACTTTCCCCAACGCTGGTGATGTTGAAGCTGAGTGACCGTGGTGAAGGTAATTTATAGACTTTATAATTTAAGCTTTTGATGATTGTATTTAGGCTTCAAAATTCATAAGTTGTTAATTTATGAAGATTATTAAAAATTATCAAAAATGTAAAGAATAATAAGCTTTTCTTAGTCATAGAGTTTATCCAATAGGGTTTTGTTGAGGGAACCAGTTTGATGGTGACGTCATGACTGCAGCACTCTGATACTGTCAATACATGGACTTTTTCAGTGACGTGTTCCTTTGTGTTTCCCACCTCTCATCAGGCGCCAAAGACATTCATCTTCTTCATATCAGCTGCTAGTCATTTGTTCATCACCACATGTATGTATCATCACACAACACTTCAGTTGTCATTTGTTGTTTGTGTCTGCATGTAGACATGGTGGATTACCTGAGTTTATTTTCATGAAACCACCTTTTGTTTAAAGAATGCCTTCTGAGCTCTTCATCATGTAACAGATATTATCTGAACTCTGAGTGCTTGCATTCTCAGTGCATCATATCTAACAGTGGAAGTTCGATTTGAATGTAATGCTTGTTTAACTCTTATATTATGTTTAAATTCTGTGTACAAATTGTATGTTGCACCTTCAACACTGTGTACATTTCCTTGGATAATGTCTGAAACAAGCACAAGTGTAAATTTAAATAGCCTCACAGGCTAGCTGATAAATTGACATACAAATAAATATATTTTTATTTTAGGTCTGTGCAACTGCAGCTAACCATGAAATTGAACATCAAAATTGTCTGAAATGTTGTTTACCCATTCCACAAAACCTCAAAGTGTGAAATCTTTGAAGACATGTGCATAACCCTAAATGAGAAATTGTCAAATAAAATCATATTTTAGTTAACAACTCTGATTGTGTAAGTTACCATTGTTGTGTTTAGTCCAAAAATGTTTGTGCTGGATTATCTGCTATGTTTTGATTAATAATCTTGTGCATGTTGTACAATCAAATGAGCAGTATGTACAATAACAATACTATTATTCTAGTTGGTACGTCACCTGAAAATGATATTAAAAAATGTATTAAAACACTGTAGGACTTGTAGTTCAGTAAGAGAACGAATGCTGTATAAGTTTGGGACATCGTGAGGGTGCCATAAATGACGACAGGATTGCCATTTTCGACTGAACTATCCCTTAATCTGATGAAATCTAATGCTGGCTTTGCAAAGAGGCTGTTATTGAAGGATGAGGCACATCTACAGTACCTGACAGTCAAACTGTATCCTGCAAGAAATCAGTAAGAGAGCGTAAGAAAAACAAGAACCGCCTGTTTAAATCCAAAGGTCAGTGAGAGGGAAGAAAATGGTCATCATGGGAAAATAAGTTTTTGGGGTAAGATAATAACTAAGCAGACTCCAAGAAAAATGAAATAAAATGATAAAATCGCACACTATCAATATAAAGATTATGATATTTGTGGAAATATTCCTGGCCATCATTAGATAATCATTGGGTCAGGAGATTTCGTATCTAGACAAGGCACTGGCATTGACACACATGCCATATGGTGAAGCGGCATACATCAGCTCACTGATTAGTTTGAGTCTCTAACGAATCCTAACAAATCAGATCAAACAAACAGAAAGAAATCCACATTCTCGCCAAACATCGGAGGCATGGGGGGTGGGGGCGATGCAAATGAAAGAGATTTCTCTCTGAGCCTGAATGTAGTCATAGATCATTTAACTGCACTTTTCTGAAGCAAAGCACTGTGGGAAGGTGTCTTCAATCCCCTCTTCATAAAGGTGACTTAAAATTCCAAACTCACTCTCTCCGCGTCTTGATTCAGAACACCGCCATAGATCATTTTCCATTTCATAGCTCACATTTCTGTTCGCCGCTTAGGAAAATAAATAAAAAGGAGGAAAACTGAAAACTGTTGGACTGGTTTGCACAGCCCCTGTACAACGCCTACACACACACACAGAGAGAGAGAGAGAAAGAGAGAGAGAGGGAGGCAGTAGTTGTAAATTGACACATTACCAGTTTGCCTGAATTTATTCATAAACAGCTTTTCTGTTTTTTTCCCCCTTTTATTCAAAATTGCAAGATTGAGTCGCTGTCGCTTTCAAGCAGAAATGAGATTACTGTTTTTTTTTGCTCTCTTTCGCACTTTTATTGAAAATATCCACTTGCAGGAATGTTTGAATTAATGTAATGCAAGGTACGACAGGGAGTGTTTGACAGCGTCTCTCTCTGCAGTGTTCAATTATTAAAGGCTCAATGCGCCATATTGATCGTCTGTTGAAGAAAACGTCTGCCTCTCTTTCAGAAGTAATACACAAGGTGCATGTTCTATATTCTATATTCTGTGTTTATCATGTGAGTGTGGGTAGACTTGAGTTCCTGCTTTGAGTTGAAGAATCACACACGACAGTGGTGATGATTGTGGCGATACGTCTCACTGTCTGTCTGTCTGCCGGCCTTTCACACTGTTATTATCACATACACACTTAAAGAAATAGTTGAAAGATAAATTGAAAAATCGTTCCAAACCTCAAACTCTTCCAAACTCATCGTTCCAAACCTCCAAAGTTATTTTTTTTCCTTGACCGCTTTTCAATAGACACTAAAGACATTCATATTAGAAAAATAAATCTTTTTTTTATATATTAAGTACATTTCTTTTGTTTGTTATTTTAATTTTTAACTTCTATTTTTTAAGATATTTAAGATTTATATGTCTAAAAAATGCTTTAAATTAATAAAAGAATCCTTAAAAAAAGTAAAAGCTGTAAATTCAGCTTAAAAATAAAAGTTTCTTCAAAGCAGTCCATATGACTCATGCAGTAGGTTTGTGTGAGACTGAAATTTAAGTCATTAGTCACTGAGAAGCAGCGCATGACCTCTGCCAACCCTCACAACCCACAGCACATAATCCCCCGCTGTATGCATCATATATGCAAATTATACAGAAAGTTGCCCACTGTAATTTGTTGTTGATATATGGGTGTTTCTTTTGACCATGGGTATATTGGGCCCTGTGGACTTTAGAAAAAATAAACTTTGAAAACTCACTTTCACACTCTCTGTAACTTAATCATTTTGAGCACTAACATTCTTCAGCAGTGTAGAGACAATTTTTAATAAATTACAAATCGTATATCTTTATATTTATTTTGTCTTTTTTATGTCTTCTGTATATTCAGGAATATTTATTTATTGTTTTGATGAAAGTTCATAGCTTAAAATTTAAAGTCTGGGACTAGGGCAACAATAAAACCTACCTGTATGTGGAAAAATATCTTTTGATATGTTAATTAGGTTTTTACACACACACACACAGACCGTGGTTAACATACAATGCAAACAAATTTGTCTTACGCTTTTTGATGCAGCTACTGTCAGATTCGAAATCATTGGTTCCTTCATCTTTCAACAAAATTTTATTTTAATCTCCATTTCACTCTGCCTCCTTTACAAAAAAAATCTGCAGCCAAATTCCCAGAACAAACATACAGTCCTTTGATGCAAAACAATCTTGTATCCAGTTTAGACAGTGTCAGTGATTATAATGGGTTATATTTGCTTTTGATGCGACACATCTGGTGTAGGCAAGTGTCAGCTATTAAGCAACTATATGCCAGTGGGTTTTGATACTAATACTACAGTATAAAAACAGGTAATTTTTGGAGCTTGATTAAATAACTGCTGTGTTTATAATGTGCTTCACCCCTATGCATTCAGATCAGACTTCCTAATAAAGCAAACTTGGCAGTGAACATCTTCATAAAGATGTTTTTCCATCCGTGTGTTTCAGGATCCGTTTGTTTCCTGACTTCATCTACATATCTCACATGCCTGAGCAAACAGCATGCTGAGAGTGTTAGTAGATGGTACATGCTTTTACTATTGCCAAATGATGAAGCAGGTCCGTATCATGGGGCACCTTGTGTCTCATCCGGCGCATCAGATGAGGATCGGCTGTCGATCGTTGCATCAGAGAATGGGCTATTGTCCTCTGGAGAGGATGATGAAGCTGAGCTGCCCTTCTCCAGGGTGGCCATTCACATTGAATCTGATTCAGAGTTGATAGCTATGCCTGGGCACCAGGCTCGAGTGGAACCCTCCATCGTGCCCCGAGCACTCACGGTTGGATGATTTTTTCTTGGGTGCATGAGGAGTTTCAGAATTCTCTCTACCCTCGATGGCAGGGTCATACTTGCCTTTCAGGTGAGTTACCCACTTGCAAACTCTGAATCCTCTGACAGTCAGACATGGTGGAGGCATCTGACACCAGGTGCAGTACTTGTATCCATTCCCAGCCTTGTCTGCCCTTGTACTGGGCTAGATGCCCATATGCAGTGAATCCTCTTCTGTAATTCCATACGTTTACTTTTCACGATACGTGTCTTTCCCTGGACAGTTCTGCTCTGCCCGGTCTCTGCATTGGTTGTAGCTACTCCCTGGTTAGACAGGACCTTCCTCAGAGATCTTCCATATGTAGCACTGCTCCTCGGACCAGTCCATATGTGTATCTACCACATGTTACCTCCCGTTCAGTGGGGTATGGCCTCTATAGCATCCCTCTTTGTTGAACTATGTTGGCTTTCCTATAGCTCAAACAGTAGAGTGTGGTGCTTGCACTGCCAAGGTCATGGGTTTGATTCCCAAGGAAAGCAAGAACTGATTAGAATGTCAATGTGTTCTTTGAATGCAATGAAAGTTGCTTTTGAAAAAAGTGTCTGCCAAATGCATAAATGTAAAAATGTAAATGTAACTAGGCACACTTGCTCAGAATTAACAATGGTCATGACTGAAAAAAACAGACATTGAGATCCAAAGCTCTGTTCCTAGGTGAAATAGCATGATAGAGGAACCGCAGCTACGACTGTTTCCAGACTAAGCCCTGTCTCTCCCATCCACTTGGTATAGGTTACATTAGTAGGGACTAGTAACACTAGTGTCACATTAGTAACGTAGATGTTATCTGAATAGTTATCATCCTTGGTGTGAACAGGCCTTTACTTGTTTGTGAAACTGGCTCCAGATAAAATTTTTAAAAGAATATGAAGTTTTCAACATTTATTATTTATAAAAACTTTATATGTTTAGTTTGAATAAAAATCAGCCCCAGGGGCATTAAACAAAAAAAAAAATAAAAAATGAAGTCACTTCACATATGGCTTTCTATACAGATGCAATGTTTATTATCTGAGTGGGTCTCAGACTGTGGTGTGGGTAGACTTGAGTTCTTGCTATATTGAGCTGCTGAATCATAGGTGACGGTGATGATGATTGTGGCGTTAAATCTTACTGTCTGTCTGCTTGCTTCACGACTCCTGCAACAGCCTTTCACTCTGATGGTTATCTTGCACCCAAATACACACAGAGATTCAGCAGACTGAACCCTCAAACCAAATGCTCAGCGAAGTAGTTGCATGTAAACATGTTTGAAGGGAAAAATCCTATATGAAACACTAACATACACCACTGTTTAAAAGTTTGGGTGTTGATTCTTGTTTTTTGAAAAAAAGTTCATGCTTTTATTCAACACATTAAATTGATCCAAAGTGTCAGGTAAATGCATTTACAGTGCTACAGAATGTTTCTATTTTGAAATTAATGTTGTTCTTTTGAACATAGTTCATCAAAGAATCTTGTAAACATTTATCACAGTTTCCACATAAACCATTTTCAGCATTGACAATATTCAGAAATGTTTCTTGAACAGCAAATCATCATATTGGGATGATGTTACATTGAAGAATGGACTAATGATGCTGAAATTCAGCTTTGATCATCGGACTACATTTCATTTTTCTTGCCGTCACCCACCCCTACAGCGATGAGACTCTCAGATCACTCTTCTGAATCATGGCCAACTATATACCACCCTATAGATCTTCCAGACACTTCAGAAATTGACTGAAGGTAAGCCTCCAGCTCACCACCACCCTTGACCATGGAGACTTCTCAAGATCCCCACGCATAATGAGAGTGACCATCCACCGTGATGAGTTAGCCGGAACTAAAAGAGGAAGGGACAGAATCAACTATCGCCCCAGGGCCAGAGCTCCAGAGTGAGTTTGACCGGGTGTGAGCCCGCAAAAGAACAAACTATGATGGAATTGGACACAGAGAACTGACTTATGTTTTTGAACACAGAGGTACTGCCTCCCTCCCAGTACCGTATGTCTGTACTGAATCATCACTGTTTCAAGACAGCATTGAGACTGAGACTGGTTTCTGTAACCAGTTGGGAATTGGAAACGCTGTCATTGATCTCGTCAAGCTTACCTCTTTCACCATTACTGCAAAGCTCACACAGTCCTCAAATCCCATTTCTGCTGGACAGCTGCAGCCCTTCTTCTTCCCTGGAAATGCCTCGCTGTGGCATGAAGCTGCAAGTCATGCAACCAATAGCTTCGCGCAAGCGAGAGTATCCTGTGGCTTCATCTCCAACCATGGTTCTCTTCACTCCACCTTGGCCCATTGACCTGTTGACTCCTCCCACCCTTGGATCCACCGGGTTCCCCTTTGTCAGCCATCACTCCACCTCCACCATGAACTTTCGGGCCATCCACTGTGTTATTTTATCCATTCCAACGACTCCACCTATGGACATCAGACTTCTGACCCGCCGGAGTCCTGTCGTCTTCCCAACACAATGTCTTTGCCTCCTCTCGGTGTCTGTCCTCCTCCAGAGTCTCCTCCTGTATCCTTCTGGCTGTTTGTCCTGGTACCTGCCCCTCTAACCCTTCCTTTGTCATCCTCCTCACACCCTTGTCACTAATGGTGTGAAGACGTTCCTCAGAGGAGGGGGCATTTTGTCACACCGAATGCATTTTTAGTTTGTATTCATTGTCACTTTCGTTTCTTTGTGTTTCCCACCACTCATCAGTCTCCTTGGACTATAATTGTCATCTATAATATAATCATCTTCTAAATCATATTGATTTCTTATCATCATCTATAATCATCTTGGACTATAATAATCATCATCACAGCTGTTAGTCATTTCTGTTCATCACCATGTGTAGATAGTTCTACACCTTCACTCTGTTTGTAGGTTATTGTTTGTGTTGAGACATTTGTTGCTCATGCTGGATTATTCTAAGTTTTTTTTTTTTTGACTCTTCATCGTCTTTGGAACTTCTGTCTTCATCTTAATAAATATACTGTTTTTACAGCCTTGGTGAGCAAAATAAACTTTTTTCATAAAAATGTATTCAATCTTTCTGATCCCAAACTTTTGATTTGTGCATTTCTTATAAACAAATCCTTGTGTGTTTGTTTGTTTTTTAAACAAGTGGAGCGGAGGGATTGAAACTTAAACATCACTTGAACATCACCTGGGTTTTGACAAGACCAAAAATAAATAAAAATAATCTAAAAGAAAATAATTGGATAGTTTTAAAAGTACTCCTATTATTTGTACACCTACACCACTGAGAGCTCTGGGACCTCAAACACAAATTAAGTCAATTAAAGTCATTTGTATTTGTAATTCACTCTTAAGTTTTTTTGTTTGTGTTTAAGAACAATCAATGAATCCACAAAGACATTGTCTAAAACCACTCAACTAATCAATCATACATGTTCTTAAACACGTTAGGTTAGCCAAATTGATCAAAATAGACAATTATCATCACATCATAGACTTGCAGGGTCAGTTTTGAACCAATCAATGAAATTTGAGTTTTTTTTGCTTATTTTTTAAAACAACTTCACATTGAATTTAAAGTCTGCTCGCACCACACTACATCTGTATGTTCTTTTGCTTTGAAACCAGATTGAGTCTTTTGTTTTAGTCCCTGTTGCATCTGTGTGTATGTGTTTGTGTTTCTGAACACCCTTAACAACTGCCCTCTATCTTCCTGCATTTGATTAGAATCGTAATATGTCCTAATGTTATTTGCTCAGATCAGATCATTTCCCTGAGGTCTCTGTGAAAGCTGGTGCAGACCGAGTCGGTTTGTTTCGTTCATTTGGTCTGTGTCAAACTTGTTTTCCAAACAGGAAAATAGTCTTGGGCTACCCTTTGCTAGTAGTATGAAAAACAAGTCCTGCGGCTGAAACCTTATGCCAAGGTCATAGGCTTGAATCCCATTTGAATATGTGTCCATTTAAGTGAACTACTATTGATGCTGTTGACGATAATGCCAGACAGGTGCACATAGGTTGTGTGTACAGTGTAAAAAATGCCATTTAATTGCCTATGATTTAAGTATGAAAGAGTATTACTTTACAATAAATTACTGTAGTCAGTAATTTACTGTGAAATCAATGCATGCTTTATAATTTTCTCATAAACCACTGTGAATCAACAGCAGAATGATGCTCACAGTAACTTACTGCTCTTGTTTTACCATAAATTACATTTTGTAAATGTATTCTTTACCACTGTGGCAGTTTTAGAAGTCACCATAATGTTGATTAGTGTTCCATCATGGACACTCTGTATTAATGTTTCAATTTCCTTTCTAGCCAAGTCAGAAATGTGACACATGAAAAACATTTGATAAAATGATGACAAGCTAGAGGGTGATATAGTTTAGTTGAACCATTTAAAGTGTTAATGTGAAGATTTTGTTTCAGTATTATTCAAGAATGAAGATTTTAATACTTATTTTAGATTCATAACTGTTTGTTGATGGATCTTTCATAATAGTGAAGCAACTGTTGAGACTCATCTTTAAAAGATGTGACATCATCTTATAAGCATCCCCAATGTATAGACATCAATACAAAATATAATGGTGACTCAGCAAATAGTAAAAACATTTATTCAGTATAACCCAATATTGCTAAATGAACCAGCAACACACACACACACACACACACACACACATACACATACAAAAGCAAAAACAAGTTTAGCAGCATAGAAAAAGACAACAAGAAACAAGAAGCTCCACAACATCATCTATTCATGCCGCACTGCATGCTGGGTACATTCAGAAGACAAATGCACTGTTTAAATACAGCATGATGTTGTTGACACTAAATTGTGTTGTTTTCCAATAGTGTAAATGCAGTACTTTTTTAGTAAAGTTAGATACAAGAAAATAAATTTCTGTGATAGTAGTGCAATTATTAACCAGAACTGTAAATTATACTACAATTTCATTGTGCAACAGTAAATAGATAGATGGATGGATGGATAGTTAGTTAGATAGATCTGGTTGTTCTAATAGTACTTTATGTTGAAGGTGGTTGCCAAGGTGTTGCTATGCAGTTGCTAAGATGTTGCTGGTTGATTTTCGTTTGCTAGGTGGTTGCTTACTGGACTATCATCAAAAAGAGCCTATCCAAAATTTCAGATTTTATTATACTATATGGTAAAGTACATTACAGTTTATGTAAGATATTTACTGTATAATTGAAAGAATTGTAAGGCATAGACAGCCTCTGGAATTGACTGAAATTTTTGACCCTTTTTTTATTTGTTTTAATTACTGCACTACTGAGACACTTCGACCAGTCACATGCTCTCTTTCCACAAAACCTTGACCAATCACTTGCCCCTCCCCCCCCCCCCCCCTCAATACAGAGCTTGGTATGGGCAAACTCCTCACAGAGATGTTAATGCTCAGCGGAGTGTATCGGCAGATAATGAAACCGTGTAGTCGAGATAGATGGGGACTCAGAGGAAGCTGACGCAGCAGGTGAACCTTTCCCTCCAGGTGTTTCTGTACGAAGGAATCAGGTTTAAATTTAGTCTATCAATATAGGAGAAACCACCTCTTGAGGTTATTACCAAAACCACTCAGGCAGTGTTCGAAATTAAGCATTACAAACACTCCGCATTTAACTCATCTACATTCCAAAGAGTGAAATATGGTAATGTACATGGTCCAATGTTGATACAGATATCAGGTTTGTGTGTGAGCGGACACTGAAGGTTTTTGTCATTCTCATGTTGCCACTCTCTCTCTTTCCATGACAGATGTTACTCTGTCTCAAGGGTTTTTATTGGACAGTGCAGAAAGAATAGTGGAGCTGTTAATATTTATCTCTCGCTCACACACACTCATTCAGTTAGAAGCCTTTCCTGTGACCTTCATGAGTGTCATTACAATCGCTGGCAGACTGAACGGCGAAAATACACACTATAATGGAGAAACACCTGCCCAATAGACATATGGCTAGCTCATGTATGGATAAATCACAACCTTAATGTGGTTGGTTGATGAAGCATTAAAACAATTAACGAATAGAGGTCATTTGAGATGAGAATCTCAGTAATGGCCAAATTGTCATTGTGTCATCTGAGCTTACCTTTCTAACAATGATCCAAATGTCTTTTGGATATATTCTTTAAAGAGATATTTCACTAAAAATAAACACGAAAGGATTTATTTTATTTTTTTTGCCACCGTGATATTTTGGGTCAAGCTCTAAAATATGACCAAAAACAAATTTAAACCCAAAACCTGATATAAATCAATGAGAATATTATTCATGAGGTCTTTTTAGAAGCCTTTTTTTAATATGATCCTCAGATGATCCTTGTAGCATGTTGTGGCTCTCCATCCAAATCTCACATCATCTTTGGTTTAACTTCTGCTTTCATATTATTTCTGAATCAACTTGAAACATTTGTATTATTTTCTCTCCAAGAACCATTCTCAAACATAATTTATTTTGAATGTTTAGCTTGACACAGCGTTTCATTGGACTTCCTCAAAACACATTTTAGATATACCAGCAAATTTAATGTAGCACTGTCTTTGTTTAGCTGCATCTAATGTCATAATCCTTTCTTTGTTCTTATGTATTCCATAAAATCATTACACCTAGATCTCATCCAGTGTCTGGCTAAAATTGCGAACCACAACGGGTTGCTTGAGAGAGACAGAGTGACAGAGTGAAAGAGAGAGACTTGCACACAAAGTGATTTTCTATGCAAAGCATGTCTGTGTGAAGAGGTTTATACATCGCTCAGCTCAGAAAACAATAGATCATTTTGTTTTATAAAGCCTTGAATCTTACAACACACACATCTGGATAAGGAAAAGAATTCTGCATAGAGAATAAGGCAACTCCCTTTCCCTCCCTTTTTGTGTACTTGCAGATATGTACAGCGCTTTTGTCCGTTGTTGTTGTTTTTTGACCTTGTGTGAGAAATACCAGGAATCCAACTACACTGACCCTTTTAACACAGAAACACACACATACTTACACTGATACTCAGTTACTGCATCGAAAAACTCTATGAGAATGCTTCACGTGAATACGAACCAATATTGTGAATGTACATCAGAGATGAGATGACATCATGAACCAGGAAGCTATAAGAGCATCCCAAAATCCAGAAGTGGCTGCTTATGTGTCTTTAGTAAGCATTTGTGGCAAGCAGAGCGGGGTCGAGAGACCATGAAAGTGTCACAAGAGCCGGTGGTGTGAATGGTAATGAGCACCACCTGTGAGCCACCGGTCTCGTGTCTCACGGAGGAGCGACGACCGTGAAGGATGAGAGAGGACCATGTCTGGACTTTATGTAGTGTTTTGGGTGTGTGAGCGGCAGTTGTCCATGAGGGACTGCTGCCATTATGTTTATTTGTATTTGTTTTCTTTCGATCAAAAGTCTAAATAAAACAATATCGGGGGGGTGGCAGCCAGGGCGGAGCGGGAGGTGTGAGCCAGGAGGGCTCCAGCCCGTCAAAGAATCCGGCAGACAGCCAGGGTGGCACCGGGGGAACCAGCCAGGCAGAGTCTGGCAGGGCAGAAGGGTCTGGCGGATCTGGCGGGTTGAGCCAGATGGGCTCTGGCAGGGCCGGCGGATCAGGCGGGTCCGGGGGGTTTAGCCAGGTGGACTCCAGCAGGCCGAACAATGTGGTAAGCGCCTGCAGTTCAGGCCACAGGAGTTCAGGGTCCGGCCGCAAGAGTTCAGGGTCCGGCCGCAAGAGTTCAGGGTCCGGCCGCAAGAGTTCAGGGTCCGGCCGCAAGAGTTCAAGGGCATAGGGGGTAGTCTCCAGAACAGGTGGATTGGCGGAGGCTGAACACGCCAGTCAGATGGAAGCCGACGGAGCTCGTTTAAAAGAGGGCTGCAACATAAACCGCAGCTTGTTCACTGGGTCAAGTCATTAAGAAGTTATCCGATGAGAGTCAAAAGGGCTTCTTGAATTATAGAGACAGCTGGGAATAAATGAAGGAAAATGAGGGAACAAGATGGGCGGGGTTTACAATCACGAGACACAAACACGGGAGGAAGAGCAGTGCCACGGTTCTGTCACTAGAAACGGAACTGAACCTGACAGAACCGTGACACTGACGTACATTCACACTATTGGTTCGATTTTACATGTGCTTCACAACACATTCACGTTTTCATTTAAATGTAATGTTCGTTCTTCAGGAAACCCAGATTACATTTGTCATCTTTTTTTGGGACAATCCATATGTATAAAGTTTTTCATACTGTTCAAACTAAATTTTCTATCCTTAAACCCAAAACCTATTCATCATTTTCACATTTTCAAAAAACATCACTGTGACGAGCAGGACGGGGTCGAGGGAC
Organism: Rhodeus uyekii; assembly: GCA_037043235.1. NCBI lineage: Eukaryota > Metazoa > Chordata > Actinopteri > Cypriniformes > Acheilognathidae > Rhodeus > Rhodeus uyekii. Next base: position 672,246 of record JAWRVZ010000203.1, read on the forward strand.
TGTGGGAGCGTCACGAGAGCCAGTTGCCTGATTGGTAATGAGCATCACCTTGTGAGCCACCGGTCTCAGATCTCACGAAGGAGCGGAGGCATAAAAGGAGGAAAGAGGACCAGACCATTGCCTGAGCAATCATAAAACTCAAACCGTGCAATGCCGTTTTGACTGGCTGGGTACAGTACGAACAAGTTCTTCTTCCATTTCACAGTCCTCCATGAGATCTGAGACCGGTCGCTCATTGCCAACCATGCCACCGGCTCTCGTAACGCTCCCATGGTCCCTCAACCCCGCCCTGTTCACTAGATACCCCCAATGCCCTTCGCAGGCCAGTGGGTACCCACGAGTCTGCGCTCTACTCAACTACGGACCCTCGACCCTGTCCTGCTGGCTACAATCACTTACCATGATTTCCAAGTTGTTTCCCCCATGGGGACAAAAAATTATAATTTTGTCGTTTTTTCAGAAAACACAAAAATTAGGTCTGCCATATAATGTAATTATTTTAATAAAAATAAATAAATGATTGAGAGTCCTAATTTTAGTGTTATCTGATTCTGCTTCATTTGATAAAATACCTTGAAGCAAAACAACTGAAGAGTAAAAGACCTTCACATACATTTGCAGAAAGAAAACAAGAGGGTGAGCGAAGAATTTCAGATGAGGTGGGAAAAAGGGCTTCTCACATTTCATACTGTAGCCATTTAAAGATTCATAGGCCTTGAGTCCATGCTTTAGGTTTTTTATGGTTAGCCCACAGTGGTCATAACATCCACAGTGATGATGCGATGAGACAATCTGTCACCTGTGGTCTCACTCAAGTCTGAGTGGACCTGCACACACATGCATGCACCCTAAATGTTCCATATGCACACTCACACACCTACGTCATTTGAGCAGGCGGTAAGAACTGGACTAGAGTGTCATAATGAGGCTCACAAATGTTAGCTTTTGATGTAGTGATTTTGAATGGATCTAATGGATTTACATTGCCAAACCCACTAGTAATTTATTGACTTATTGTATCTCTATTTGTTATATCCTAGCTTAGATTGGTTATTTAATGACAATAAGATAGTATGTTATTATCAGAACAGGCACTAAGAAAGTCTATAATACTTCTAATATAATATTTGTATTCATTTCTACTACAGTTTATTTGCTGGTGCCAAACTCTCTGAAAGTCAAACAGTGAAAAATGTGCAGTTCACAGTTTTAAGAGCCTGCAAATCTGAATCAGTCATTAGTGAAACTGGTACTATGATGCACTGAAATGGACAATATTAGGTAAAATTGTTTAACTGCTTGTTAATGCAAACATCTAATCAATCGCCAGACAGGCTGATCTGAGTATTCCAAAAACTCCTCATACTGGGATTTTCAGACACAAACATCTCAAGGGATAACGCAGAAAGGCCTGAAAAAAGAGAACATATTCAGAGAGCATTGAAAATGCCATGGTGATGCCAGAGGTCAGGGGCGAATGGCCAGACTGTTCAAGTTGATAGACAGTCAACAGAAACTCAAAAAACACTTGTTACAACCAAGGTCTGCAAAAGAGTGTCTTGTGCAGAACATATTGAACTTTGAAGCGGAAGGCATACTGCACCAGAAGATTCTGAAACCAGGTGCCACTCAGCTAAGAGCAGGAAACTGATGAAAAACTTCAAAGAGGCTCACCAAAATTTGGACAATAGAAGATTGGAAAAACATTTTCTGTTCTTATAATTCTTTCTGATGTGAAATTGATAGGGTCAGAATTTGTCGTAAAAAATAAAATAAAAATAAAGTATGGATCCATCCTCCCTTGTATCAGCGGTTCAGGGTGGTGCTGGTATAATGGTGTGGGGAATATTTTCTTGGCACACCTTGGGCCCCTTAGTACCATCTGAACATCATTTAAACACTGTAGCCTACTTGAGCATTGTTGCGGTCCTCTTAGGACAAGAGATTTGGTGAAGGGTTTCAGAAGGGATACATGAAATGAAGAAGAGATGCAATATCGGGATGGCAATTGGAGACAGTAAGTGACTTCATTGATCTGTCTCACCACTTTGAAGGGACCTATAAAGTGGGGACTCAGCTTGTGACTGGGCAGCTGTAGGCGAATGTCCCGTGTTGACAACCAGACGAGCTGACCAGGGTGGAATTGTGGCGACGGTCTGCTTGGATCTTCTGCCAACGGACTGCCTTCTACAGATGGACATGAGTCCCACACCCTCTCGCTTTCCTGAAGCTAATGGTGGACAGCTGAAACGTCTGTGGGCTCTCCTGACCATTAAAACAGTGGGGGTTGAAAACCAAACATGCACTGGAAGGTACCGGTTCAAGCTGTCCTGTTGGTAACTGCAGTAGGACCAATAGATATCAACTGATTTCCTGGATCTTGCACTCAGTCTGGCCGTTGGTTTGAGGATGGTAACTGGAGCTTAAACTGACTGTAACAGAGGAGTTGAAAGAAGGATTTCCATAGCCTGGAGATAAATTGTGGCCCATGGTCAGAGACAATGTCTTCGGGGAGGCTCAAGTGATGAAAGACTTGTTGGAATGGGGCCTCCGCTGACTCCAGAGCCGTGGGCAATCCCTTTAGGGGAATCAATTTGCAGGCCTTAGAGCATCGATCCACCACCACCAGGATGCAGGTGTAACCATTGGAGGGTGGCAGATCGTTCATGAAGTTTACAGCGAGATGAGACCAGGGTCGACATGGCAGAGGTAACGGGTGTAATTTACCTTCCGGTAGATGGCGTGGAGACTTGGTGGTGGAACAGACTTAGCATCCCTTGACGTAGCGGGAGACATCACGATCCATTCTGGGCCACCAATACAGAGCTTGGAGGAGCAAGAGGGTAAGCTGGCTGCCTGGGTGTCCAGAGCCCACAGAGGTGTGCACTAGATCCAAGAGGGACAGATGGAGACAAGATGGTACATAGGTCAATCCCTCAGGAGCCCGCGGCGGGTTTAGCTTCTCGCAAATATTCTAGGTTGCGGTGCTCGGTAATCCCTTGGAATGGCTAATGTCAATGAGTTATAGTCTTTAGATTGTGGAATGTATTATTCTAATTTTTCATCTACAAATATATAATCAGATTGAGCAAAGTCATGTTTATTGAACGAGAATTTTACAGATTATGATAAGATAAAAATCCATATGTGCCTCTAGAAAAAAAAAAACTTCCTTTTGTGTGTACAACATAATCATGGTGAGCCAGCCAGGAGCATTGCTGATTGGATATGAGAGAGATAGATTCTCCCTGAGATGAACATCTAAATAATAGAGGTTTCAGCAATACAGAGAGTAAAGTACATCAGAGACTAAAGTCAAATCAAGATTTTAAAAAAATGGAACAAGTTTTTTGGACCAAGGAAAGGCCTATCAACAAGGATTCCTTGACCTCAAGAACCAACTCCTAACAGAATTTGTAACACCCCGGGAACTATTTCAGTTGAACAGGATTCCATTTGGAATCCTTAGCTCATCTCCAGAGGAACATGGAAGTGAATGATCTACAAGGTGTTATCTGTCAGCCTTACCTGGATGATAACCTGGTTCATAGTACAGTCCTCCTCACCATTAAGTTTATGTACATATTGTGGAATATCTACTGAAGGAAACTTATCAAGTGAAAACATTACTACAGATAGCTTGTGTTTGATACAAAATAGCAAATGCTGAAGAACATTTAAAAAGATTATGAGGAAAACATAGAAAAACATAACGCTTGCCATGTCAATGGTACTGGCACCCTTTGCTGCAAATCAGTATGAAAATCCAAATTGGCTCACCCATTGCAAATCACAAATGAGGATCACCTTTGACAATTTGCCTCCACACATGTGACATGAATTATCATTTTGGTGTTTGAAAAAGCCACCTGTTATTCCCTCTTCGTGTGTGACAATGGTAAAGACAAAGGAGCTGTCTGAGAACACCAGAAAAGCTATCATTTGCAAGTACAAGACCTCCAAACGGTATAAGGCCATCTCCAAAGACCTTGGTATCCCTGTTTCAACGGTGCATAATGTTATTAAGAAGTTTTCCAGGCATGGAACTGTCAAGAACCTCCTTGGATGTGGAGGGAAGAGAAAAATTGATGACAGAAGTCTTCGAAGGTTTGGTGCGAACGGTGGAAAAAACACCAGGTCAAACATCAAAAAATCTGAAGACCAACCTGGAGCAGTCTGGTGTAGTTGTTTCATACAAAGTATCATACGCCACAGACTAAACAAAGCAGGCTTTATGGGCGGAGGCTAAGGAAGGACTCCATTGCTGAAGAAAATATATAAAAAGAAATGATTGATCTTCGCAAAAGAGAACCTGGACAAACCTCAAACCTTTTGGGACCTTTTATGGAACGATGAAACAAAAGTGGAGCTTTTTGTTAATGCACATAAACAGTATGTTTACAGATGACGAAATGAAGCCTTTAAGAAAAAGAACACCATACCAACAGTCAAATATGGTGAAGGATCCATAATGTTGTGGGGATGCTTTTCTGAATCTGTTACTGGAGGCCTTGACCATAATCACAGGCTTCATGAAATTGGAAGATTATCAAGCAATTCTAGGGCGAAACGTCTTGCCGAGTGTAAGGAAACTTGGTTTGAGGCGAGATCATGGGTCCTCCAGCAAGATAAAGACCCAACGCACACCTCCAAAAGCACTCCGGAATGGTTGAAAAGGAAAGGACCAAGTACATGGACCAAGAACTAAGTAAACGTCAATAAACGTCTGAGAGGGGGGGGGGGGGGGGGGGGGGGGGAGAGGTATTTTAGGAACAAGAATGAATGTCTTCTGCTGACATCGCAATCTGGTCCAATCGTGGCACATCCTTTGAACCATTATTCATTTTACTACAAGCTCTGAAATGGTACTCGGGTCAAGATTATTCCAGTCTCTCTTTATAATTCCAGAAGCTCATTCAGAGTTTCTCTCAGGGCTCATTTCAGAATGATGATGAGGTTGAATCTTTGTTTAAGTGAAATGAATTCAGTGGCGTGTCACGGTCCAGAGGTCATTTCCCCCTCTGTTAATAAAGTTCAGAAAGTAAGTGAGGACAATGACAAATAGGCTATAATGTTTAGTGCATTTCAGACATAAATGAAATGGACCAATACACAGACACACACACATACAAATATATATATGCAGTCACACTACCTCACAAGCAAGTCCCCTCATTTTAAATTCTCTCCTCACATGCATGGCTGTACTGCGACAAATTGCTGTGAAGTACAAAATGGGAAATGGGAAAATGGGACATTTTGTATATACCTATGAATTTATGGAGAGTGTAGGTTATGTCCCATGTGGTAACATTTTATTTTTCTGGTGAACATATGCTGGAAATATTATATATTGCACACAGCGTGATTAAAATAAATATGTTTAACAAATTGAAAATGTATTTTGTTTGAAACTTCACATTTAAAAAAACTTTTTATATACAGAGTAATACAAAACTGTAAAAATAGTAGGGAAAACGTCTCTGGTTACGAATGTAACCCTGGTTCCCTGAGGGGAACGAGACGCTGCGTCTAGCGCTAGGGGAAATAGCCTTGCGTGAGTCACGTGAAGATCTGTGCAACCAATGAGAAACGAACGCGTGCGAATGCGTCACTGCCGGCGGCTGCCGGTGACGTCATGAGCTAGAGCATAAGAGCGCGTCCGAAACCCGGGCGCCTCAGCATGAATGTCTGAAGCGGGCACGGAGGCTCAAGGAGCTGAGGCAAAGACGCAGCGTCTCGTTCCCCTCAGGGAACCAGGGTTACATTCGTAACCCGAGACGTTCCCTTTCAGGGAACTCGAGCTGCGTCTAGCACTAGGGGAACGCAATACCAACGCCACCTCAGTGATGCCGGCCTCCGGGTGTGTCCCAGCTCACTGAGAGAGCACCCTAGTCCCCGGGGCGGCATCGAGGTCCAAATGGTAAAACCTCATAAAGGTGTGCGCCGAAGACCAGCCAGCCGCAGCACAAACATCAGATAAGCACACTCCGGAGAGGAGTGCCTTGGATGCCGCCATGCTCCTAGTGGAGTGGGCTCGGACCCTCAGAGGAGAAGCATGTCCGGCCGACTCGTAAGCTAAGCAGATAGCCTCGACTATCCACCTGCTTAAGGTTTGCTTAGAGGCAGGAGCCCCCTCAGGGGTCCCAAAGCAAACGAACAATTGGTCCGACTTACGCCAAGTGGCAGTCTTGAAAACGTAAGCGTCCAGTGCTCGCACTGGACAGACCTTGTTCTTGTGCTCCTGCTCATGATCATCAAATGGGGGAGGGTAGAAGGCCTGCAGCGTGATAGACCGAGCCACCTCAGTGGGAACCTTGGGGACATAGCCTGGCCTCGGGTGGAGAAATGCCTTTACCCTCCCGGGCGCAAACTGAAGACATGAAGGGGCCACTAAGAGGGCCTGAAGATCCCCAACCCTCTTGAGCGAGGCGATTGCCAGCAAAAGAAGGGTCTAAAGAGAGAGGTACTTAATAGAGATTCCTCTAAAGGTTCAAGGGGTGGCTGGGACAGGCCTAGGAGTACCACGGACAAGTCCCAAGCCGGCACCCTGGTCTGTGCCGCAGGTCTCAGCCTTAGTGTACCACGGAGGAAACGAGTGACTAGGGGGTCCCTGCCCAAGGATACCCCACCCAGAGGTACGTGGCAAGCCGCTATGGCAGCCACGTAGACCTTCAAGGTGGAGGGGGACAGCCCTGCCGCAAATCTTTCTTGCAGGAACTCCGGTACTTCGCCGACTTGACAGGTTACTTGGTTCATCTGCTTTTCGCTACACCAAGACATGAAGATCAAGGTGTAGAGTTTCCTCGTGGAGGGAGCTCTGGACTGAAAGATGGTCTCTACAACCTCAGCTGAGAGACCGGATTCTATGAGCTGGACCCCCTAAGGGGCCAGACACATTAGCTCTGGGCGGGGTCAGCAACCCTCCGCCTGGGCCAGAACTCCCGGGAGCAGAGTGATGGGAGGAAAAAGCGTACAGGTGTAGCCTCGGCCACGCCTGCACCATAACAACCCGCCCCAGAGGCCCTGGATGTTTAAACGAAAGCCACAGAGGGCAGAGAAATTCTTACGGAGGCAAACAGGAGACCTGTGCCTGCCGTATCTGTCCCAAATCTGCTCCAAATAAGAATGGGACCAAGGGTTCCAGCCCTCGGGGAGAACCCCTGGTTTTCAGCCACCACTGCAGGGGTCTCGCACACAGTCGGCCCCATGGAATAATCGCTGGAGCCGCTGCATGGACCCTAACACCTCAGAGTGTCTCACGTGAGTGGCTGAACGAAGGCTTGAATGCGCTCGGGGAAGAGCCGAGCCAACATAGCCACTGAGTCCCAAAGACTCCCAAGAAAGTGGTTCTCTACGTGGGAGAAAGAACACTCTTCTTGGTGTTCAGCGTAAGAGTGTCACTCGTCGCTTAACAGCTCAACGAACGGCCTGGATGCTCTCGGGGAGGAACCGAGCAGACATGGCCACTGAGTCCCAAATGACTCCCAAGAAAGTGGTTCTCTGAGTGAGAGAAAGTACACTCTTCTTGGTGTTCCGCCGTAAGCATCGACGAGAACCAGGAGTTCTTCCGCATGCTCAGGGTGCGTGGGCATCGCCCCGTGACCTTGATCGCGAAGCGGGTTACCCCTCAGGGAGAACCCCTGGTCTTTAGCCACCACCATGAGTGGCTGGCCCAGCTTAATGCTCCTAACAGCTAGACGAACGGCCTTCAGCCGTAAGCATCGTGAGACGAGAACCAAGAGTTCTTGCGCATGCTCAGGGTGCGTGGGCATCGCCCCGTGACCTTGATTGCGAAGCGGGTACCCCTCAGGGAGAACCCCTGGTCTTAGTCTTAACCCCAGCTCCTCTGTGTGCGGGCACAACACCTCGATGTTGTGCTGCTAACTGCGGCGACTTGGCCAGGGTAAGCCAAGTTGTCGACATAGTTCAGGACACGATAGTACCTTGCAAGTACAGAGGAGCTTAGAGCAGCCGGACCAACACGGAAGCACTGATACTGGTACGCCTTCCCCCCTGAAGGCGAACCACAGGAACTTCCTATTGTGGAAGGATGGGAATGAGGGATTTATATGTCTCTGATGTCGATCGTGCCGGACCCGTTATAGGACCTAATCTGTACTACGATCCGCCTGAGCGTCGCATCTCTTCGCATCAAATTAAGAGACAAAAATCCAGAATGAGCCGCAACCTTCCATCCTCCCTTCGGAACTATGAAGTAACAGCTGAAAAGCCCGGACTTGCTGTTCACGAGGGGTCCATACCCGATGGCCCCTTTCGCCAGCAGAGTGTCCACTTCTTGCTCCATGACCAGAGCCTGCTGAGGGCCTACCACTGCCCGAGAACCGGGGTGGTGAAACCCCAAGATAATGGCGTACCTGAAGGTTACCACGCGCAGGACCCACTGAGAGATACCGGGTAGTCGTAACCACGCAGCCCGTGAATTCTACTAAGGGAACCGGCCTCTGCGGGCCGGTCTCTGGTACTACGAACATATCCACCACTGAGCCGGGGCTGATACCGGAAACCCGGGTGGATTGCTCTAGGACCCTCCTTAGAGGGGGTGGTTTTCCCATGGCGGGCTGACTCTAGAGCTGCTCCTGGGAGACACCACCTTGTTGCGGCTTGTAATCAGGGCCGCTTAGTCTAAGCCTACTTGGCGTTCAGGATAACCCTCAGATCACCCCTTCTACCAGCGGCATGAACTTGAACTTGTGGGCCCGACCCCCCCGGGGATTACCGGAGGAAGACGGGTGGCGACACTTTGTTTCTGAGCGGCCCTGTGCGAGGAGCTTTGAGACCGTGCTTGACTGGCGGTCTCACTTGGAGGCGGTGGGGAGGAAATTCGCTAAACGCCACCTGCTGTCGAGCAGCCTCCTGAACTCGTCGACGACGCTTTTCACGGCATCGCCGAACAAGCCCGAAGGGGACAGAGGAGCGTCCAGCAAAACAAATTTGTCCTATCTTTCATAGCTGACAAATTGAGCCAAAAGGTGTCTCTCCGTAGCCACCAGAGCTGCCATGGAGCGGCCGACAGAGTAGGCCATCTCCCTAGTGGCCCGAAGAGACAGATCCACGGTCCGGCGCAGCTCTGCCACTGCCTCCGGACCTATACCGCCGCCCTCGTTGAGGTCCCCAAGCAACTCCGCCTGATATGCCTGCAGCAGTGTCGTGCCGTGCAGACACGCTGCGGCATGACTCGATGCTGAGTATGCTTTCCCCACCAAAGACGATGTGACGCGCATCGGCTTGGAGGGGAGCGCCAGAGATTTAATGGAGGACGCAGACTGAGGGACGAGGTAACTCGCCCTCATCCACTTTCTTCAACCCTCCATATCAATGATCTTGAGCCCCTACTAGATTATTATACATCGTAATATTACGTGTATAAATTTTCTCAGAGGCTGGCCTTCCCCAAAATCTAGATACCTCGGCATGTAAATCAGGTATGAAAGGCATTGCTCGGCGCGGGGAAATGACGCGAGTCAGAAGATAACGCTCGTCTAACATACTTAGGACGAGCGCTTCTGGTCTCTGCTGGCAAATCAAGCCCCAGACGTGAGACCGCTCGCGCCACAACCTCAACAAGCTCCTCAAACGCCGGCGAGGAGAGTGGCGAATCCTCCTCGACCGGGTCAACACTAGCAAAATCGATCTCACTCTCTGAACTTGATAGAGCTAGTGTTGGAGTCACAGCACGGGCATCTCACTCAGAGTGCTCGTGACTGGGACCCGCTTGATCTCGTGAAGGCTGAGGTAAGGACGGACCCACCCCAGCAGCCTCAGCGAGATCCATTTGTGATCCCCAGGACCGAGAGCGCCACAAAGCCTCGGCTACTGCAGGTCCCGAATCGCGGGGACCACCAGCCTGGGCGGCCTCGTTACAGACCGCCAGGCGGGAGCGGAGATCATGCAATGAAAAAGTTCATCCCACCGGGGCTCCGAACCCCGGTCTCCTGCATGATAAGTAAACACACTATCCACTGTACCACAGTGAGCATGCAGATATAACCTCTCGTAGTCTTTACAACCGGCATTCTCAAGTGCCGACCGTGCTCCACTCCCAAACAGATTACACACATAACATGTGTATCCCTGCCCGTTATGAAACGTGGGCAAGGATAAACACACGGTGTGAACCTCTGTTCATTCGCCACATTTTCACACTCATTCTGCTGATTTTAGTTATCTCTCAACTCAAAATCACTCTCACACAGACATAGCACGCTGAAAGCATTCAGAGCTGAGGCGCCCGGGTTTCGGACGCGCTCTTATGCTCTAGCTCATGACGTCACCGGCAGCCGCCGGCAGTGACGCATTCGCACGCGTTCGTTTCTCATTGGTTGCACAGATCTTCACGTGACTCACGCAAGGCTATTTCCCCTAGCGCTAGACGCAGCTCGAGTTCCCTGAAAGGGAACTGAGTTTACATTTTCTTTTAAATTTAAAACAGATGCTGTTCTTTAGAACATTAAGCAATCACGAAAAATATGCAAAAAAAAAATATTCCTCAATTAATATTAAGCAGCTTAACCATTTTCAACTTTAAAGGTGCTGTATGTATTTGTTTTTTTGTTTTTTTTTACTGCAGTAAAGTATAAAAATACCATTATACATTTGCAGATGTTTTAGGAAACATGTCAAGTTCACATACACTCTCTGATAAACAAAAATGTGTGCTTTGAAATGTGTGCTCCACGTCTGAATGTTTTTTTTGTTTTTTTTTGGTCTGTTTGATCCCGCCCAATGTCAATTTACCCAACAGTATTTCAACACCGCAGGATGCCAGTTGGCAAAAAAAATAATTGTATTGTAGCCATGACACCCAACAAATTAACTGGGTCAGATTCACAAATTATACCCGACTAAAGCCTCACCATCCATCTAAAAAGCTTTATGACCAGAGGTATATTAAAGCATGGATATATCAACTCAGAAACTTACAGTGTAATGCTCATCGCCTTCCATTGTCAAATGAGCTCACTCCAGTTGTGTGTTTTCAATCTGGCAACATGTGTGCGCGTCCAGAATTTTTTATTTAAATGATTTGTACCACAACCAGGCAAAGCAAAAGTCATTACATCCATTAAAAAAATAGGAGTGGGGGGTGGATATATTGATGTTATTTTATAATATTTGAGTGTGTGTGTGTGTACTTGAGACCATAGGGGGTGAGGCTGCAGGGACTGATGATCGTTAATCTCTGTTTGTCCTTGAGAAGGTGGAGCAGTCTTGTCCTTCTGCCATCCATTTGCAATGCCAGCCACACACACACACATTCACATTGTCCCCGTATGCACTAATTGTACTCTGATGCAAATATATATCAAGACATTCCCTATCTGTCCACCCCACAAACACAGCGCAGACATTAAGACACTCTCCATCTCTGAGGATAATTAAACTTGGTCCCTGCAGGGTTTGGCTCCTGACTGCCCACAATAACACACTCACTCAGTCTCATATTCATCTGATTACTGGCCACAACCCCCCATCTGTCTGCCCTTAGTGACATGGCACCGTTTTGACTGCTAAAGCATTGTATATGAAAAAAAAGGTTACAAAATACCTAATGAGAAAGTATAAAACCCAATAAGAACCTGTAACAATTACACAAAAATGGAAAAAAACAATAACCTACCACTTTCTATTGCAGAACAAAAACATTATTGTTCTCTATGACAGTTACACGTGGAATACATAGCACAAACATTTAGTACTAACAACAAAATATAAGTTATTAAATTAATATAAAATTAAGAAATTTTTTAAGCTAATGTCTAAACATGAACGTGTCATGACTGGTGCGAACATGGGTATAGAAAGGGCAGCTGTGTAATCTGTCATCCTCTTATCTTCAGGAGACTATCTGTGCATGTGTTAAGGAGCAGATATCATGGAGAAACACTTTGCAAGAAGGTTCATTGTTAGGTGTCTTCTCGTTAGAAAGAACTATTGTTCTGAGAGATCCGTAGAGATCCACCTGAATAGCAAATCTGAGTTTTTAGGCTTTTGAGAAGCCTCCTTGGTAGACTGTTCTGAGCATAGAGGACGAAGTGCTGAGGCCTCGATCCCATCCACTATGGAGCATTTTTAATCCTCCCTTTATAGAGAGTTGCTATCTAGAGGCCTCTGCACCTCAGAGCTCTGCCTGGATACTGATATCAAGTAGCTAGGCTCTTTGTCCTGGGCCTCCTCTCACTTTACAGAGTCATAATACTTAGAGCTCAGGCAGGCGGTGGTACAGAGTCGGAAGGCTCCCTCTGAGCCTCCTTGTTCACTGACTGCATTATGGAGTGTGTTAGGCCACCTCTCGTTATAGAGAGTCGCTTAGTAGAGGACTCTGCTCCTCAGAGTTCTGGCTGTACATTTACATTTATGTATTCCGTCCCGGGAATGAGGGTGCTCTCTCAGTGAGCTGGGACACACCCGCAGGCCAGAGTTGCTGAGGTGACGTTGGCATAGCGTTCCCCTAGCGCTTTGACGTAGCTTGAGTTCCCATAAGGGAACCTCTCGGGTTCCCCTTCCCCTTCAGGGAACCAGGGTTACATGCGTAACCCGAGACGTTCTCTGACAATGCCAATTGGGCATTGTTTAAATGCTACGGCCTACCTGAGCATTGTTTTTGACCATGTCCATCCCTTCATGACCACCATGTACTCATCCTCTAAAGCTGCTTCCAGCAGGATAATGTACCATGTCACAAAGTTTGAATCATTTCAAATTGGTTTCTTGAACATGACAATGAGTTCACTGTACTAAAATGACCCCATAGTCTCCAGATCTCAACCCAATAGAGCATCTTTGGGATGTGATGGAACGGGAGCTTCGTGCCCTGGATGTGCATCCCACAAATCTCCATCAACTTCAAGATGCTCCTATCAAAATGGCCAACATTTCTAAAGAATGCTTTCAGCACCTTGTTGAATCAATGCCACGTAGAATTAAAGGAGTTCTGAAGGTGAAAGGGTATTAGTATATACCAAACACAGTATTAGTATGGTGTTCCTAATAATCCTTTAGGTGAGTGTATGTCTACAGTACAAAGATATGTACATACACAAAGACTGAAATTTAAAAACATGGATCAAAATAACTCTAGCAAGTAAGGATAATAAATGTAATAAAAAGTTTTAAAATCTAAATATAGAGACATAGATCTAAATAAAAAACAATCCAATCAGCAACAATTAGACAAAAAAACAATGTCATAACCAATCATATAATATATCTGTACCAAACACCACTAAAATGACTGAATAATGCTAACAACCTCTGGGTATAAACATCTTTCATTTGATGATGGCAACTGCTTGCGAGTAGGATGTGATTCTGATTAAGACGAATTGCAAGAACAAGGTTTGTGAGAAAAGGATTTGAAACCCCTCAAAGACGAATTTCCCATAAACAGTAACCTGGAAAATGAATTATGCTGATGGCTTCATGCTATTCCTTCTAAATTTTCAATGAATAATCCACATTAGAATGCAGTGGCAACTGATGTTGTCACATATGTACGTATGCCTGGACGCACCCGGCCTTCAAGCGAGATTTCATAACTGCTTTTGAATGCTAATGAAGCAAATGCAGTGTAAACATCTGAAGAAATAACCGGAGTCTTTCACTGTCACCTTGCACCACACATATGAAGAGTTAGCCAATATTGTATTTCAATATTTGACAACTTTCTTTCTTGCATTTCATTTAATCTGGTATTATTTGTCACCACACAAAATACCATAGTAACTACAAAAAATTGCTCAGAACACCTTAGCAACCAAATAATGCTTTGCCAATCATGATAATAAATTTATCATTTGGAGTTCACTTATCTCTCGCTGAGTTCGCGTTGCTCGCAGCAGATGCGCCCAGATGCAGGCAGAGCAGATGTTCACTCCTCCACGTGCAAATGAATCACGCATGTCCGGCATTGCGCTGGCTGATTATGCAATTGTAGTTCGGGATGTTAAATATTCTTTGTCTAAAAAATAATTAAATCACTGATAAAATATAAATTGCTGCATTTGTTTGACTCACACAGCCTCAGTCACGTACTCTCGTCCACTGTGTGTGTGCGCCTGTCTGTGACAAAAGCTAACTAGCTGGCTTGCTTGTCATGTCTCAGTCAAAACTGTACACACAAAAATACAGGAAGGAGTGGGAATCAAACCCTGAATTCCAAGGCTGGTTAAAGCCGTTTATTGGTGATAATACGCGATTATACTTGTTAGACAGACAGAACGCAAGAAAGTATGCAATCTAGTACAGCCACACAACGCGCACGCACACACACACCCAAACACATCCCTGTTTCTGACACGCGGTCTGCTCAGCGCTGCAGCGGATTGAAGATCCAGGTTGTTAAAAAATGGGACGAAGCCAAATTTTTTGAGACAGCATTAGGCAGAACGCAAGAAAGTATGTAATCTAGTACAGCCTGATGACCTCACGAGTATGTTATGACTGTTTGCGCTGTGAGCGAAATTGTGTTTGCAATGTTGGAGAATATAATTAAAGGTTTGTATCGAGAATCGAAGGTGTTTTTTATTGTATACTGGTGAATATCTGCTGTTAGTCGGTGCACATATGCCTTTTGTTTTTAGCAAACATATACAGTGTATGTATATTTATATAGCATGCCGATCGCTTCATTTAATACATAGATATATTGGGTATAGGTTATCTCAACGCTTTTTTGCAACCCCTGAGACCGTCGACATAACCAAACTCCACTGTATATTCATTTTGCATGACAGCATTTACACAGATGTAAAATTCTAACTTTTACAATACAGACACATAACTTTGTGAAATCTCTGACTTTTTTCCTCTTACAAGTTAAGAGGAAAGTTTTCCCAATTCTTCAGACATTTAGGAGTTTGAGTAATTAAGAATTAAATTCATGCATTTTGTGGATGTGAGCGGTAGGTCTCTCACTCTCACTGGCTGTCCTTTTCCTGCTCGTTTTGATCTTACAGAGACTTACTGAGGTTAATAATGCTGCACATTAATATTTTATCAGACTTCTCAATTAAAGCTTTATTTGCAGGAGAAGATTCCTCTATAATGAATTCCCTCTTTCACTTGATAAAACACACACATACTCACACACACACACACACACACACATTCTACTTTCAAGTTTACTCTCACACATATGACACTATGTTTGTTTCAGTCAGGTAATTATCTAAAAAATGCAAAAATATTTCCATGAAGGCTAGTATGAGAAGAGACTAGAAAATATCATGCTGCCTAATATTTGCTGTCTATTATTTAGTATATAGTATATACTATTGCTTGTCCACAATGGATCAACTGATGTGAATGTTTGAAATGTGTATATATCTAATAATGATCATGATCAAGATTATTAAATGCTGCAAAACTATTGCTCATCTTGATTAGTCAATTGTAGCATTCAGTATATATTTGTAAATAATGATTGCTGCCAATGGCAAAACTGTATAACTCATCAAATATCCTACAAGCTGTGCTCATTTTCGCTGTGCAGTCTCTACAAGTAAAATAATAAAAGAGATGAAACTAAAAATCAGTATTGCAACATATATGTATTAATTCATTAATTTAGTAAATAGCAAGATAATGTTCAGGTAGATTATCAAAATAAACCCCTTTGTGATACTAAGACCTGATACAAGTCCTTTTTGTGACAACGACCATCTGACTGTACATTAGCATATACAATCCTTGTACAGTGTTACAAAAATACCATTAGCTCAATATACAATCAAAGTCACCATGGGAAGTCACCAGCATGACAGTATAAATCAACTGCATGTGTGTTGGTGTCTCTGCTTCATGCCTCCAACTGGCCTGAAGAAATGAAGAACTTCCAGCTCTCTTCATCTGTTGGACAAATCTGCCTCTTTTTCTCTTTTACACTCTTATTATAATTCTGTAGCTCAGTACCTGCACACACACCAACAAAACATAAACTTGCACATGTAAAATCTTGAGAGGTTTATGAAGCAGACATGCATCACACACACACACACACACAAACACAAACAGCCTTGACACTTTGGCTCATGCTTTTTGATGACTCTGAACGGTTGATTTCCTGGACTGATTCCTAAGACCTTTTATTTCATTTGTTGTTTTATACATTTATTTACATGTACACATTTTATAGCAAATCTGCCAGCAGTATTTCCTCTGCCTCCTGTTGTTCTATACTGACAATGCCTTCAGGCTTTCTAGCACCCTACAGACACTCTCAATCATGTGTGTTCAATCTTATAGCGGCTTGTGTGGGTTCTGCTTTGATAAAACATGCCTGCAGACTCGAGTCCAGACTCGACCAGATTAGAATTGATCATTGTGGACCATCATGTTCCCTTTCCAATCAGACAAATCCAGACGCTCCGGAATCAAAACCAACACTGGCCATGAGGAACAGCTGTCGGAGGCAAATTCATTTAAACACAACCTTCAAACAACAAACCTGCTCTCCAAAGACTGACCCTGCATTTCATTTCACAAATTGGTTTACCAAACAAATCATTTCAAATGGTTTGGAGTTATACTGGACGGCGAGGTATCCAAACAGATTCACAGTCAAAATGTTCTCATATTAGAGATATTAAAGGGGTACTTAAGCGCTGATAAAATGGCCTTTGGTAAAAAACGTCTCAGGATATGTATGCAACCACAGTTTTCTCTGAAGAGGGAACTAGATGCTGCGCCAAACACTAGGTGAATACCTTGACGGTAATCTCATGAAGCACTTTGTAAACAATCAAATTGTCGATTGACTGAGTGTGAGTGACAGTCACGAACCAGGGTGATAAAGGTGTGCCAGAAACCGGAGACAGTAGCTTAGAGGAGAGTCTGAAGCAAGCCCGGAAGGCGCGAGGAGCTGAGGCCATAGACGCAGGGAACTATGGTTACATATGTAGCCTGAGACGCTCCATTTCAAGGGTACTCACACTGCGTCAAACGCTAGGGAAACAATAAACCAACACCACCTCAGTGATGAAGGCTGACGTGTGTCTCATAGCTCACTACTCGTGTTCTCAAAATGGAGCTGAGGTCGAGCTGATAGAAGTGTGCGGGGAGGACCAGCCTGCCGCATCACAAATATAAGATAGGGAACCACCTGACAGAAGAGCCTTAGAGGCAGCCACGCTCCTAGTAGTGTGGGAACAGACCCTCAGAGGAGACAGGGATCTGGCCGACTCATGAGCAAAAGAAATAGCCTTGACTATCTACTGGTTAAAGTAGGGTTAGATGCTGTGACCCCTCAGGGTTCCTGAGCAAACAAACAATTGGTCTGTTTCACGCCAAGTGGGAGACCTGTGGACGCAAGTGACCTTGTTCTAAATCCTGGTCCTGGTCACCAAAAGGGGTGAAGGGCAGAAGGCCTGCAGCACGATAGACAGCGCAACATTAATGGGCACTTAAGAAACATAGCCTGGCCTGGGATGGCGGAAGCCTTGACCATCCCAGGTGCAAACTCAAGACAGGAGGGGGCTACAGATGTGTAGGTCCCCTAATCTTTTTAACAATGTGATGGCTACAAGGAAAAGAGAGAGGAACTTATAGGATACCTCCTCTATAGGCTTGAGGGGTGCTTGGGACAAACCCTGGAGGACCAGGGATAAGTCCCAAGTAGGAACCTTGGTCTGTACTGCTGGCCTCAGCCTTATGGCACCATGGAGGAAACGTGTGACAAGGGGGTCCCTGCCATTAGACATGCCGCCCAGAGGTACTTGGTAAGCAGCCACGTCAACTTTATGGGTGGATTGGGACAGCCCTGCTGCAAATCTTTCCTGCAGGAACTCCAGCACTTTGCCAATCTGACAAGTAACTTAGTTTACCTGCTTCCTCCTTCACCAAGAAGTGAAGTTTCCACTTCAAGGCGAATGGTTTCCTCGTGGATGGAGGATGGTCTCAACAACCTTGGTTGAGAGACCAAAATCTAGGAGCTGGTCCTCCTCAGAGGCCAAGCCTACAGTTTCCATAGTTCTGGGCAGGGTGACAAATCTAGCCCACTGCCTGGGACAGAAGGTCCTTCCTGACTGGAATCTCCCAAGGGACTCCGTCCAGGAGGAACATTAAATTCGTGAACCACACCCTGCCAAAGTGGAGCAAAAAGTGTGAGATGGACCTTGTCCCAGTGAACTCCCTCCGGAACTCCCGGGAGTAGAGCAATCAGGGGAAACACGTACATACATAGCCTCGGCCACAATACATAATTACATAATTTCAGTTTCCAGTGAAAGATCTAGCACATGGTAGGCAGTGGCTAAAGGCTGCAACAAAACAGAAAGAAATGGAGAGATGTAAATGGAAGACAGAGCAACAAAAAAAGTCTGTAGTCAAAAGTTTGTTGTCAACATTTCACGATCACAATGTTTTAGGCTAAATGGAGGGGTAAAACTCAAAGAAACTGCTGCTTTCAGGAAAGCCTGGAACTCTCAAACGTGTTTTCTAACATCATTTCCTAACAAATGATTATGAATTTCCCGGTCTTGGTAACACAGAGAATGGATAATTGTTGTTAATTCACATCTTTTTACCTATGCATTTGCAGATTGAGCACTGTGCTATGTCCGAACTGTTTGCATTTTATTTTATACGTATTATCTTTTTATTCTTTTAATCATTTTTAATGGTTTACTTTTATAATTCTTCTTTATGTAAAGCACTTTGAATTACCATTGTGTATGAAATGTGCTATACAAATAAACTTGCCTTGCCTTGCCTTACACTTCCGACATTGTAAGTTATACTTTACATGTAAAACAACACTCAACGTTTATACTTTTTTGCTATATACAATCGTTAACAGTATTTTTATTCATTTTTTAAAAAAACAATCAGTATATAAATGTATATTACATGTGTGTTGATGTTTATTTTACATAAGGTTTGCACAGGTTTCTGAAATATGCTCTGAATACAGTTTAAAAACTTCATTTATGTGATTTTGTTATTTTTTTTATTATACAAAAACATATAGGCTAAAAATTATGGCAGAATAGGTAACGAGTGTTGAATCCACCAGTTGAAGTGCCATTGGTTTCCTGCTTGCATTCAGTGTATATAGCATGGCATCATTACTGGATGTACACTACAAAAATATCAGCCTGAACCTCAGAGAACTCCTTCTGATAAAGAATGAATTGAAACAGGTATGAAATATATTACCAGCAGACAAGATTGAGAGGGAGAGATGAGAGAGAGATGAGCCTTGATATTAAAATAGACAAGAATGAAAGGTGACAGACAACTAAATCTCACCTATACCCAATAACATCTTCTCATTTCATGCATGCAGACACAGCCCCACACAGACACACACTCCTGATAGCACCCACCCAGAATGCTCTGACAATGTCGTTAATATGAAGTTTTAATTATTTAAATGGATAAAATATCTCCTCTGCTTTCGTGACATCTCTGTTGAATCTCAGTGTGGGATTAAATTATTTTAATAACCAGTGATTTGATTCTGACCCACATTATGAGTTCTATTAAATTCACATTATTTGGGTTGAGGTGAGAAAGATCTTCAGAACCAGAGGGTGATAAGTGGGTGTTTGGTGTGAAAGTTAAAGCTTCCATGTGTACAGCGACTAGTGATGCCCTCATTATATTCTAATGTCACATGCATTCAGTATAGACAGGATCAATGATTAAAATGTGCTCCTGTTTTGCCACTCACTGAAATCCCATATGACAAAAACATATCTGCAACAGATCATATCTAAAATCATATTGCCCAAATATATTAATATTGTATGTGTGTATCATGCACTTCATTTATTTCAGGTTACACACAAACACTTCATTTATTCCAAGTTACACACAAACACGCACACAATATATACATATATATATATATACACACACACAATAATATATAAATGCACGCAGTTCATTCTGTTTCTCGATTCAGATTTTCCATCTATGTAATATTATACCACTTATCACCATGGGGACCATATCACTTTGTGTATCTCTCCGCTTGCAGCATTTCTCACAGAGACATAAATCAACATAATTTACAAATACTATTGTTGTTGTGTCACAGAGTTTTTTTTTAGGTGAGAATATAGTGATTTAAATTCCAAATATCTGACAAATCTGACAATTTGCTTACATGATTTCGCAAATGTGAGCTCCAGACCATCAGCCGCCATTCAGCGCTCATGTACCTGCCGAGAACAGCTGCATCTTGGTCTGTCCTTCAGGAATCTGCCGTTGGCTATTATGTAGATAAGCATAAGCTTGAGGTATAATTCATTTTGAGTATATCAAAGGAGCAATCTTTGGTCTTATTCATCTATTACAATTACTGTTGAAAGTACCCTAGTCATTGAGGTTACATGAAAATAAAGACTCCAGTCACCATAGTCACATGTTCTCTGGGAGCCAGAGTACCTGACATCAAAGCAAATTTTAAAGTGCTGGCTAATGCTAATCATAAACACTCTAGATTGTTACTCACGTTGGCACTAATGATGTCCGACTTCGCCAGTCGGAAATCACTAAAATTAACATTAAAGAGGTGTTAAAACTCACAAGTACGATGTCAGGTACTGTAATATGCTCTGGCACCCTTCCTTCCAGTGATTATCCTCCCTCAATGGCTGGATGTCTAAGTGGTGCCCACAGAATAACATAGAGTTTAATAAACTATTGGAATAGTTTTGGGGCAGACCTGACCTGTTGAAAAGAGATGGTATTCATCCCTTCTGGGATGGTGCCGCTCTTCTCTCTTGTAATTTGGAACAAAGTCTTAGAGTTGAATCTTGACTAACTGGGGCCTAGGTCAAGAAGCAGAAAGACTGGCTATACCAACCGTCTGCTTACTGTCTCACGTTATAGAGGTCATATAAATTCCAACACATAGAGACTCATTCCCCGAGATATCATCCTAGAGAGACTGTGTCTGTTCTCCAAATTAGCACATACAAAAAACTATCAACACGTTTTAAAGGGCAAAAATTTAATTTATCTACAAACAGCAAAAAATGGATATAACACTGATGAACAAATGATAAGACTTGGGTTACTGAATATGTGTGATCCCTTTCCTCAGAAATACTTATTGTAAATTATATTATTACAGATTATAATCTAGATGTGCTGTGTATGACAGAAACCTGGCTAAAACCAGACGATTAAATTACTTTAGATGAGTCCATCCCTCAAGATTTTCCCTCAACCAGAGCATCGTCTGAAATGTAAAGGAGGAGCTGTTGCTGTAATTAATAGTAAATATTATTTATATTGAAATATAATTCTTTTGAAGTGATGGTGGTTTATTTAAAACTATTTAGTGTAAGTAATAATTCCTGTTTAACTTTTGTGCTGGATACTGTATTCAGGCCACCAGGGCACCATACAGACTTCAAAGAATTTGCTGATTTTCAATCAGAATTATTAATGGCTGAAGATAAAGTCATAATTGTTGGTGATTTTAATATCCATGTAGATAATGAAAAAGACGCATTGGGATTGGCATTTAGAGACATTTTAAACTCTATTGGAGTTAGACAACATGTATCAGGACCCACTCGTTGTCATAATCATACTTTAGATCTAATAATGTTGTATGGAATCAATGTTTGTACTATTCAAATTCTGCAGAGCGATGACATCTCAGATCATTACTAAGTTTCGTGTAAACCTTTAGCCAAAGAAGAAAAACTAACTAATAGTAGAACTATCACTTCTGACACAAAATATAGCTTTATAAATAATCTTTCTACATCTATTCAACATCCCAGAACGCCTAGAAGAACTTGATGTTGCAAAAGAAACTATCAACTCTCTCTTTTCCAGCACTTTAGACACAGTTGCTCCTTTGCGCTTTGCGCTAACACCGTGGTACAACGAGGACACTTGGGCTGTCTTCATTCAGAAAGGCCTTAAAATCAGCTAGATCTGCTTATTTTTCTACCCTCTTGGAAGAAAACAAATACAACCCTAGGTATTTATTTGAAACAGTGACTAAATTAATAAGAAAAAAAAACCTCAACCCCAGATGATTTAAAACAGCACAGCTGTAGTGACTTTATGAACCTCTTTACTTGCAAGATTCATAATATTAGAGAGAAAATTATGACCATGCAACCGTCTACTACAGTATCACAAAATACAGTAAATTTTAATGTGTCTGAAGAAAAATTCCACTCTTTCATTATCAGTTGCATTTGCTCTCTATTAAACACCAAAAACAAACGAAAAAAAATATTAGTATTTTTTTTATTTATTTAAAAATTCTGTTTATTCCGAGGTTACCATGGTCAGCCGGATCCGGGCCGTATTCAGATCAGATGAAGGACCTGCACCTGGACACGAGCACAATGCAGCCCTGAAGTGTCTGCGGAGACCGTGACTCTACCAGACCCTCCCCTGTGAAGATCACAAATCCCATCTTCAACCAGATCGAACTGGAATTAATATTTTGACCTGAATTGTTGTCAATATAATAATCATGCACTGTTTGTCTGTTCGCCAGAGGAAAACTGGTTCCCCGACTGAGTCTGTTTTTTTTTTTTTCTGTTCTGTTCTTCATTCATTCTGTCACCTGCTGGAGTTTTGGTTCCTTGCCACTTTCGCCTCTGGCATGCTTAGTTGGGGACACTTAACACTTAATGTTCATTAATATTACTGATTGGCCTGCTCTTTTAGAGCTGTATTTTCAGCCATAACAAACTGTTTGTATTGTTTTCCTATGATCACTGTAAAGCTGTTTCAAATTAATCTCTATTGTAAAAAACGCGATGTAAATAAAGTTGTCTTGACTTGACTAGTTGCAGAGTAAATCAATTTGACTAAAGGCAGTTTCAGTTTTATTTACCGTAACTGTAATATTTTAGGCGTTTGTACTTTTGAATGATCTGTTTGCAAGTTTATTTCCTATTGAACACACATCTTGTGCTTAATGGCTAATGTTTATTCAATAAATATTATTTTATATAAATAACATGCTATATGTGGTATTGAGTAAAAGTTAGCTACTATATTACAACTTTAGAGGGCATTGAAGACTTCATGAGTGAGTGAGTAGCAAAGTGTTTTATATTGAAAAGAACTGAAACAAGGTTGTAAACTATACTACACAACTTGGAAACACATAGACTAGTGCTGCCCTGGGAAATGCCCTTAACTAGATAAAAAATACCACTTAAAGATATCACTTTCCTCAACGGACATTCAAAATGATTTTGTGATTATGAATAAAAGATTAACCTGAAGAATATCAGCTATATGCACTCGTCTCTTCTTTGCTAGCTCAACATTGACTTTTTTTAAAGTGACTGGGTCAACAGTTAAACTTGTCAACTTGATTTGAATATATGGCAGAAGGAAATATTTCTACACAAAAGCGGGTTCTTAAAGACACTCTGTTGTTTTTTTCTTTATTTATTTATTTGCTTGTGCCGTCAAACTGTTGTATATATGCAATACCACACGAGTATGAGATATCACTGTACATTAGCATGGTTGTGATTGCCTATGGCCAAATTTTTCAAATGCATGTCTTTCCTGTAACTCAACCAGTACATCATTGGTGTTTACATCGCCATGGTCATGGGTTCGATTCCCAGGGAAAGAAAGAACTGATCTGAATGTTTCTTGAATGGAATGTTGAAGTTGAAGTTGCTTTGGGTAAAAGTGTCTGCATATGCATAAATATATATGTATGTATTCTTGTATTAGTAGTTATATTCTTGAATCAATTCAATATTACCCGATGTTTAAAATATATCTTTCATCAAAATAGAAAGTAGAAAACCGTTTTAACAAAAGTATATAAAACATGCAGTGTAAACATTCACATTTGTCAGTGAAGTGCAATCTTTTCATGTATTCCAGAGTTATGCTTATTATGATGCAACACTTTTTTTTGTGCTGCTTACAGTGAAGACAAAGTGTCAAAAAGCAGATGTTTTATTCTTCTACCTGGAGTTTAAACGCATGTAACTACACTAACCTCAACTCTCTTTGTCTGTCAAACACACACTTGCACATACAGTGTAAAGGGGGTTGTTCGCAGGTTGCAGTGTGTGATAAACTGGGGGATTTAGGTTCATTCCCAGCATTCCCTTCACTCTCATTATGATCCCCGTGAGAATTCTTCTCACGCAGCGTGGAGCACAAGTGCGCAGGGAATATCTGTGCTGCTGCGTGTGTGCGCCAGCTCGATGACATGTACCCTACTGTGGTTAAACATATAATCATCCATAACCTTCCAAAATGGCCTATATCTTCTTCTCTAGCTTGCACACACGAAGGCTGTTTACTCACAGCGTGTGAATTATCAGACCCAGAATGTTCCCAGCATGGCATTGTGGGTAATGTGACTTTTCAGCATGGGTCCACTGCAATCATACACTTAGAGAATGAAAGAACAGGAAAGAGAGAGGGAAAAAAGAGGTAAAGACACAAAGAGGGAGGAAAGACTGTAAGAACAAGACTGATGATCACCAGGGAGAAGTATGCAAGGCAAGAAAAGAGAGAATGTGAGAGATATATTTTACATTAAATAACTTTACAGTCTCAGTGGTGTCATTTGTGGAAATGAATCTCTTTGCTACTAAAACTAAGCTTTTTTTTTTTTAGAGCCAAGCTGTTTATAATTATTTTAAATGTTTTTAGGCTGGTACTACTGTAAATGTGTGTTACATCCAAATTTGTCTCATATATCTATTATCTGCTTGTGTGCTTCTAAAAGTTGACTAAATAATTTAAAACAGTGTTTCTCTTCCAGCCAAAGTCGTAATGCAGTTTTTGCCAATAAAATGCTGAGAATGAAAACAAAAATACTTTTGCATTTGATTAGCAGTAGCAAGTAGGTACTCGTGTTCTTCATTTGGGCTAATTGCCAAACTTCATCTCCATTCCCAAACATTAATTGTTTGTGAAGTGGCTAGAAATGCATTCAAATGTTTTTGAAATTGACTTTAGTACCTGGAACGAGCTCTTAAATGTGCTAGGCTTTGATAGTTTTGTCTCGCCTAAACATCCCACTTTGTAAATACACCAACACAGAGAAGAAAAATGCATGTCTATTACAAACAATATTGGGTGTAGATAAATAAACAAGAAATGTATTTAAAGAGTCCATATTATGCCATTTAAAAGGTTTTTTGGAGGTCTCCTCCAAAAGGTTTACTTACATTGAAGGTCAAGAAAACACTTACATTTTCTCATTATACACACTGCAGCATCAGCTCTTTTCCCACAGTGTCTGAAACGGTTTAATAAAGTACAGTGGAATCCGGTTATGTCGACGGCCTCGGGGGTTGCAAAAAAGCATTGAGATAACCGATGATCGAGATAACCAACAACTAATATGGCGATTTATTTGATGAAGCGATCGGCATGCTATAAAAATGTGCATACGCTGTATATGTTTGCTAACAACAAAAGGCATATGTGCACCAACTAACAGCAGAGATTTACCAGTATACAATAAAAAACACCTTCCATTCTCCATACAAACCTTTAATTATATTATCCAACACTGCAAACACAAATTCGCTCACAGCGTAAACAGTCACAACATATTCGTGAGGTCATCACACTGTACTAGATTGCAATCTTTCTTGCGTTCTGCATGTCTAATGTGCTTTCTCAACAAATTTGGCTTCGTCCCGTCTTTTAATAACCGGGTTCTTCCATCCTCAGCGGCGCTGAGCAGAGTGTGAGTCAGAACAAAAGCAAGTATGTGTGTGTGTTTATCTAAACCTCATACTCATTGGTCAGTAACTTCAGTCCTTCAGCTTCGGTCCTCCGTGTCATGAATCCATGTTGGACCTTCCGTTGTCCATCTACCGCCAGATGAATGGATCCCCCGGCTCTGCCTCCAGCCGCTGTTCCTGTCAATCCACCTTAGCTCCACCTGGGACCATTGGACTTTGGACGATTGGACCAGGTGGATTAGATCTCCACCTGGCTCCTTGAATTTTCCGGCTCCACCTCAGTCAGACATCAACTCGCAACTTGCAAGCTCTCCGCTGTGCTCCTTCTCTCCACCCCATGCCTCCAGGTCCCTAATCACTCCAGCTCAGGCGTTTCATCAATATGGCTGAGTCAGAGTGTAGTTCTGTAGTTTTGTTTTCTTTGTGTTCTTTTCCTATTTTCCCTGTGTTTCTTTTGATAGTTTGTTTCCATGGTAATTAATTGAGTTGGCATGTGTTCCTATGTTACATTAAGCATCACCTGTATATTTACGCTCTGGTCATTCACTCTGGTCAGCTTTCCTGCAGCTCAATCAGTAGAGCATTGGTGTTTACAACGCCAAGGTCATGGGTTCGATCCTAGGGAAAGCAAGAACTGATTCAATGTGTTCCTTGAATTCAATGTAAGTCGCTTTGGATAAAAGCGTCTGCCAAATGCATAAATGTAAAAATTCTAAGTTTCTATGTCCAATATCGTTTGTATTGAAGTGAGTGTTCTGTTTAAAGACTTTTACGATTTCCTTTCCTTCACTGTGTGGATCAAAAGAAACAGCCAGACGGTTACAATTTCCTTTCCAAACACCAGGCATCAGAATGGAAGATAACATGGCTGGATATTGTGTTTCGTTGGTGCACACTGAGAAGCAAGTCATTTATGATAGAGGGGGAAAAGAGCCACAGTTCCTTCCCCGATTGCTGCAACTTCCATTTTTATTACAGATTTTTATTTTGTGCAAATGTAGTAACGATTTTTCTCTGGGATGTACATGGTGCTTTATTGACAAATGTTTTATGTGACATTCCAATTTTGCTCATAAGTTAAATTCACAGCTTTGGAGTGAAACATAACTACTGACACTTGAGCAAATCAGTCTTTCTTTCTACCAATATTTCTGTAGAAATGCACTGTATGCAGGCATGTTTGTCAATCCTGCACCAGAAGTGTCTGAATGTAGAATAAAACCGTTTTTCTAGGTCACTAATATGCCAAGAGACATAAAGCATTTTATTCTATTATTCATTAGTTTAGGTGTAAAACGTCTTGAAATACACAATGCACAGAGGTAAATAACAGTAAACCCGCATCAAAAGTCAGTTAGTTTACAGTAAACCCACTTTTAAACAATTTACAGTATATTAAAGTCTATTTCCACTCTTAGCTGGTTGTGTTTCAGTGATGGGAGGTGCAGATTTTCAGCTTGTGGGGAGTTATCGAACACTTCTGCCATCAGAAAAGCCATTCACTTAAGAGCCTGCTATCATCTTCCCTGGGGACCTCTCAACACACACACACACACACGGAGAGAGAGAGAGAAAGAAGTACAGCCATCTCCTGAAAAGCCTGTCTGATAGTGTCGCCCTGAGCTTGTGTGAGGAGTGTTTGACTGGCCATTAGAACAGGAAAGTGCAGGAGAGAAAAGCGAGGTTTCAAACTTTCAAATCACAATTCATATACTTCTGCTGCACACTAAAAGTATGTACTTCACTGGTGATGCAAAATTGGATCCTCTAGAGTACTGGAATTGCAAACGTCAAAAGAGAATCATCATCTTTTCTTCTGTTCTTCAAGGGGTTATGGGTAATACTAGAGCAAAAATGTGCAAATTTCCAGTGCACTGTATGTTTCGCCATCTTTCCTCCTATTCTTTTGCATAACTGTGACACTTTACAAAAATTAAAGCGATTTCTGGGTTACTTCATTGACCTCCAATCAGAGCGCGATTAATATTTCTCACAAATTTGAAAGTATGAAATCTCATTTATATGAAAAGTTGTTTCAGATCTACCTGCAGAAGCACTTCTGTCAGGAAGCACGGTCTCAATGCCTCAAATCTAAGATTCACAACCTGTATATGTTTTGAAATATTTAAAAACTATGGATCTATAAAAAAACTTATTTTCATAACACTTCTATTTAATGATATAAAGCAGAATCTTACTGACCCCAAACATTTGAACAGAAGAGTAATGTCGGCAGCATATAGACGCATTAAATGCATGACCACACTTAGAGAGACAGAACACTAGTGGTGAAATATGAAATGAAATATGGTGTGGAAAAGGAGAGTACCGATTCCATTACCCATAATGCTGACAACAAATGAGAGGAAGACGTTTTGCCTCCACACAGCTTGATGTGTGAGAATTTCTGATCTCAGGGGATAAAAGAGAGATAGAGAGAACAAGACAGGGGGAGGAAAAGGGTGTTGAGGTTAAGAGGGGTCAGACTGATATTGAAATGGATAGAGGACGATATGGGGGGATGGGAGACGCATACGTGAAGGAGAAAGAGCAAGAGGAAGGAGACTTTTGACAAAGGCTACAGTTAAAAATTAGCAGCAATGTAAACCAAAATGCACAAAATAATCAATTGGTTTGAATAGGGTAAACTTAATTTAAAATCAATTGTTGAATCAAATTAAACTCCATGAGTATATACAACGTTCTTTGTGCTATGAGTTCACAAAATTGACACATTTTAAGTAATCTGAATTGTTTCTTTTAATTTAGACAATCTGAACTGAGACTGGGCTGGGACTTTTATTTCACAGCATGCTTTGCCATGTTAATGCCATCAAAGTGTTACCAGTTACCAAGTTACTGAATTAGCAAGTTAAAGTTAGGCAAGTTTCCACTTCGATGAATAGTTAATTGGAGATTAAATTAATACCTCGGTTTACGAGTTGAATTAGTTCCAAGAGCCCGTAACTCAAAATGCTCGTACACCAAAACAATTTTCCCCATAAGAATGCAATAAAAATCACTCGATTCGTTCCACACGACCATAAATGCCTATTTTAATTATTTTTAATTACAGTTAAAATTATAACCAATAAAATCTCATCTAAATACTAATTAATAATTGACAATTAAACTCTAAAAATACTTGACAATTTACTGTAACGCGCACTTTAGCTTTGAGTAACATCGCTGCTCGTGTGAAGATGAAAGGATGGTTTTACTGCTTACAGGGAGAATTTCGTCCCTTCTTTCTTACTCATCTTGAGGTCATTGTCTATATGCTGTACTGTGCGTATATATTTCACAACGTGAACAATAGCGATCACAATTAATGTTAACAACACGAGGTAAAACCGCTGTAAATCACTTATAAAAGTATCACTGTGGTGAATGATGCAACCAAACCGGACGACGCTGAGAGAATAAACAAGTTAAGGGGTGATGGGCTTTGTGAGAGGCTGTCGTTAGGATATTTCCAGTAAAAATGCACACGAAGATGCTCAGCATTAGGACTTTTCAGCACAAAAAATGTGCGTAGGTGAGGGAAAAAATGTTCTCGCTCTCCGATACAATGCTCGTACACCGATTTGCTGGTATACAAAGTCACTCATAAACCGAGGTATTACTGTACATGATAATGCTAAGTTAGAATATAAGAATTTGCTAACTCAAATTTTCAAAGTGAGTACAAAATAAAATGCTGTTTTAAATAAATTTCTGTTTAATCAAAGTTTGAATTTCTTAAGTTTAAACATTTGATGTAACCTCAAATGATTTAGTTTTGCCATCTTATTTAGTTGACATTGTATATAATTTTGTCTTGATCGAAGAGTGGGTTTTTTGAAAGTCAGCGCATCTCACTGCTATATCATTCCGCTAGCACTTTAATATATAAATTATTCCGCTTTTTTTAGAGCTTAAAACATTATGTGAAACGGTGTGACCCAGATGCACTTTTGTTTGTTTGTTTGTTTGTTTGTTTGTTTTTTTGATGCAAAATTACTACATCAGCTCAACTCCTATATCATTGCTTTAGCAATATAAAAGTCATGGATTCGATTCAGGAACACACAAATTGATTAAAAAAAATGTGTTAAAAAGAACAGACACTTTTTTTGTGCAAGCCCAACCTTGTGTTAAAACACAAATCCAAATCCACTGCATAATGGCAGATTGTTAGAAGATGCAGGCTGATACACAAGCCCCACACTCTCATTAGACAAAAGGAGCACCTTATGATTTGTTACTTAATGATTTTGTCGACATTGAGAGTGTGAGAGCGAGAAAGAGAGAGAGAGAGAGAGAGAGAGAGAGAGACTTTATTTCGCTAAGACTGATAAAATGTATTTCATTTAGCTGAGACACTTCAGATTGGAAGGACAACACAGTTCAGGACAGCATGTGCAGCACAAACCTGTCACATAAGCCTCATACAATTATAATGAGAACACGACTGTTTAATAATGTTGTGAATTCTTTGCACACTTTTTTTTTAGCTTGCTAAGAGTGCATCCAGCATAACCCGCACAGTCAAGTTCACTTGTGCATTCACAGCCTTTTGTGGTGCTGTAAGTTATAGTATTAGTATTATGCTTATTTTTGATAATTAACAATGCAGTAAAGTATAGTGAATTCTTGGGGTTTAGTTGCTGTGTGACACTGTGTTGTTACGGGAAGCGCACATCCACAACAGAAGTTACACAATCTGAATATCTAATGCAGTTTAAGTTTATCTCTGTGTGATTATCTCTGTGCAAATATAAGTTGTAACATTGTTTATTTTGTAGACAAATCTGATTAATGCATTGCGTTAATTAACCTTCAAATCAAAGCACTTCAGTTTACGTGTGTTCATAATGTAAATAAATTGCAATAGATTGCTTTATTAAGGTTTTTATTTTTTGTTAGGCAATAGATTTTTTGGTTATACTTTACAATAAGATTTCGTTTCTAAATGCATTCACTAAAATGAACTAACAGAGAGCAACAACCTTTGTTAATGTTAATCAAGTATTTGATTAATTTTGTGTTCATGTTAGATCTCAGTGCATTAACTAATGTTATCAGAACTTTGATTTTAATGATATAATTCAAAATGTTCAGATTAACAGTAATATTAATAAAAGAATCCTGTAGAAGTATTAATAATTCATTGATAGTTAATGTTAAGTAATGCGAACAAACTGAAACCGCATGTAAAGTTGGCGAAAGGGGTGTAAAATGGAGTCCCTTCTTGGGGACTCCATTCTTGTCAAATCTTCAGTTCAAACTTTCACAAATTATAAAACCAAGGCTTTCTTTGAAAGGTCTTCAAGCACATTTATTTCAGGTATTGTCACAAACGGCGGTAAAGATCCCTCCATTGTCCACCGGAGGTTTCACTGACCTGGATACTAGAATTTAAT
Source organism: Rhodeus uyekii (assembly GCA_037043235.1). Classification (NCBI taxonomy): domain Eukaryota; kingdom Metazoa; phylum Chordata; class Actinopteri; order Cypriniformes; family Acheilognathidae; genus Rhodeus; species Rhodeus uyekii. Next base: position 703,339 of record JAWRVZ010000203.1, read on the forward strand.
TTGTACTACTTTTCTCAAGACACCACATATCTGGACTTATTTCTGGACCCTTGGTCATCACTCAGGCTATTTAAACCCTGCGTGTGATCGCTTGCTATATTTCTGAGCGTTATTGGTACCTTTGTTGTTGTGCTCGTGTTTGACTCTGCTGTGGATTATTGTGTACGACTCTCTGCTGTGTTTGCCTGTACTACTTAAATTGATGTTTGCTGCCTGCCCTGATCCTCTGCCTGTTATGACCATGTTTACAGCTCTGTCTCTGAAATTGCTGTTTGCCCTGGTATTTCGATCCACGCATATCTGTGCTCTGACCTTGTTTTGTTTTAATAAACCGCACATGGATCTCGCTCAGCCTGAGTCCTCATTACAGTATACAGAAAACATGAAGTGATCCCTGTTCAGGCACTTCCTCTACTACCATTGAAATGTAAAATTTCCTCCTCTTGTTTATCACAGCAGATTACTATTATACATTGCCCATATATAGAAGGACAAATTGGAAAGTTTTCTTAAAGTCAGACTTAACGTCTGGAAAACTACATAATTCCTGGGGACTTTTCCACTTATTACTATATCCTTTAGATTGGGCAAACATGTGCATCCTACTCTCACCACAGAAATTTGCAAACACCTTTGCTTGTATTAGGGGGTTGTTAATGAGTAGTTCCTTGTTTATCCAGTCTTCAAAGTTTGGATCTCTCTTACTTGACAAAACAGAATTCCACAATTTCAATATTGATTTATAAAATGGTAAAAAAAAAAAAGTTCATATTTAAAATCATTCATTCTGCAAAAGGATCAAGCTGTATCAGTCCAACATATGTTTCCAGTGAACAGCAACTTCTGTGCACACGAGAGCCTTGATACTTCCTTTTAAATATATTCCACTGATTGTTAAATATAAAATAGCAGATTTTACCCAATGCTGACTCAACCGGGAAAAAAAAATCATTATTTTCTTTTTTGACAATTGAAGTAATTAATTAGGTGGATTTAATATATTTAGTTTATGCCAGAGTGCTGAAGCATATAGATTGTTTGTGACCAACACTCTCCTCCTAAATTGTAACTGAGACTGTGTCCACCACTACAAACAAGTCCATCAATGTTTTCCTTAATATATTTATCAGTTCCTAGATATATACCTGAAAAGGGAACTTGCACTACGTCTAAACGCTAGGGGAATGCCTTGGCATGTAGTCTTGTGAAGTGCTGTGAAATCGATCAAACAAGTGTGTGAATGAGCGTTGTGGGTTGTTGACGTCATGAACCAGGATAATAAAAGAGCACTTATGAGCAGAACATGGTCAGCACCTGAGCACTGTGAGCAGTTCTCCTTGCGTACGCTCCACTCCTGCTTGTAGGGGATTTTAACGAGGTCCCGCTGCTGCTGAGGCTCTGGGGTTCGCAGATGGATCTGACAGCGGGGCTTGAGGCTCTGCCCTATCTCAACTCTTACCCGGCAGATTTGATTTCCCCTGCCTGGACCCGGAACATGCACATCCAGCCAGGCAGCAGCGTGTTTATACACTACCGCACTGCTGCAAGCCTACCGAGTGGAACTTCTAGAGGACCTCAACAAGGGCAAGCGTATTGGCCCAGAGTCAGTAGCCGGACTTTGTCAGGCCACAGATCTCTCTCTCCAGGGCACTATGGAGATGGCTGCCTCCATTGGTTGCTCCATGGCAGCTCTGGTGGCCACAGAGAGGTATCTGTGGCTCAACTTAACAGCAATTAAAGAAAGAGACAATAACTTTCTCCTGGACGCCCCTCTGTCTTTTCGCAACTCAGCAAAATTGGTCGTCAAGAAGGTTCAGGAGGCTGCCCTCCAGGCAGTTCACGTCGCTGGGACACAGAATGTGGGAGCAGACATCCTGTCGAGACAGGGGTGGGTGGAGGAGCGAATTTGGAAGACAAGCACAAGAACTAGTTGACCTGTTTGCATCCGTAGAAATGACTCGATGTCCTTTGTGGTTCTTCCTTACTCATCCAGCCCCACTTGGGGAGATGCAATGGTTCAGATGTGGCTGAGGCTACATCTGTACTCTTTTACCACCGATTGTTTTGATCCTGGAAACTCTGGAGAGAGTTTGCCAGGACAAGGTCCATCTCATATTGATTGCTCCACACTGGACGGGAGGAGTGTTGTTTGCGGACCTATGATCCCTCCTAGATGGAGTCCCCTGGGAGATGCCGATCAGGGAGGACCGTCTGTCCCAGGAAGCGTGCTTGATTCTTCACCCTTGCCCAGAACTCTGGAAACTGTGGGCTTGGGGCCCAGCTCATAAATTCCGTTCTCTCAGTTGAGGTTTTTAAGACCCTCCTCCTCTCCAGAGCTCCTTCACAAGGAAACTGTACACTCTGAAGTGGAAGCATTTCACTTCTTGGTGTAGTGAAAAGCAGGTTAACCCAGTTACCTGTCAGATTTGTACCGACCACCTAGTCACACGTTTTCTCCATGGCATCCTGAGGCTGAGGCCTGCAGTACAGACCAAGATTGTCCCAGGCTCCTTTTGAACATATCGAGGAGGTTCCCATCAAGTTCCTCTCTCTCAATAAACCATTTCTGCTAGCCATTACCTCACTGGTACCTAACAAAGGATGAGGAATCTACAAGCTGTGTCTGTAGCCTCCTCATGCCTTGAGTTTGCGCCTGGGATGGCAAAAGCTTTCCTCCATCCCAGAACAGGCTATGTTCCAAAGGTTCCTACCAATGTGGCACAGTCTATTGCAATACGGGCCTTCTGTCCTCCCCCTTTGGTGATCAAGACCAGGATATAAAGAACAAGGTCTGTCCAGTGTGAGCACTGGATGCTTATGTTCATAGGACTGCACCTGGTGTAAGTTTGACCAATTTTGCTTTGGGACCCCAGCATCCAAACCTACTATGAGCAGATGGATAGTCGAGGCTATCGCTCTGGCTTACATCAGAATATGAGAGTTTGAGCCATAAAATAAAAATATCACCAAAACCTTTAAGTGATCTAAACAAATATAAGTGGACAAATCTATCAAATGCCTTTTCTTGATCAATTGCAAATAAGAATGATCCATTATTGTTTTTTTAACAATGCAATACATTTGATAATCATTTACTATGTATTCTTTCTAATTTAAAAAAAAAAACAATTTGAAAGACATTTCCTTAAAACAATTTTGACAATACACAAAATTGCAACTAGTCTCCAGTTCTTTAACAGACCAAGATTACCTTTCTTTGGTAAAAAAGACAAAACTGTTCTTGTAAAGCTTGTTGGCAGTTCTTTTTTTTGTGTGTGTGTGAGAAGATTTAAAATCCTAAAGCAAATTGACTTCTAATAAGTCCCAAAAGTGTTTATAATGTTCCCCACGATATCCATCAGTTCCCAGTGCGCATCCAGTGGATTGCTGATTAACAGCCTTTGTTATTTCATCAATATCAATATCCAAGTCCAGTTCATTCCACTGTTTATCACTCCATTTTGTCAAATGTTTTAAAAGATCATCCATACATCCAATCTCACACGGACCATCTGAAAAGACTTCTGTACAAAAATCAATAGCCATTGTTTTCATTTCTTTAGGATTAGTTGTCACAGTTCCAACTAATTTCTTTAAACGCAGCATTGACTTTCGCTCTCGTTCTTCATTTCAAAGTTTAAAAAAGAAAGAACTTGGTGCATCCATTCTCTCTCTCTCTCTCCCTTTGCTCGTTTCTGAAAAAGGTAGGCCAAAGCTTTCGTTTTTTCCATCCAGTCTTTCAGCTTATTCACCATCAGTTAATTAGACTTATTTCAGTTGATTTAATTTCAAAATAATATTTTGCCTTAGTATAATTTTGGCAAAAGATCTTGAAATGTGTTTTTCCTTCATTCCACAACATCAACAAAAATTAGTCAATTTTTTCCCCAAAAAAACATGAAATTGTTCATAGAAGAAAGCATCTTACTTTTTTTTTTTTTAGAAATGAACAATGAAACACCCATTAAATTAACCTAAAAGGCCAAAATATTATCTTTCTCTAATTGATACAAATGTTAGACTAGTTTTCTTTGAAAATAATACAACACAACTCTTCGTATTAGAGCCAGGACTTAAAACAAAATGCCCTTCCCACCCCTTTTCTACTACTACTACTACTACTACTACTACTACTACTTTTCTAGGTAGGCAAGGACAAGGACAACGATAAAGATAAGGAGCCAATGGGACTTTAACAAGGAATGCAAGGGTAGCGTAACAGCCGTGCTAACACACCACGTGATTACAACAAACTCATAGTAGCACAAACAACAACTGAAAGGTGAAAAAGGAGAACTAAATATACTAGTACTGATGAACAAAAGACAAACACCTGTGATGATTAGTGACCATGGCAACTGATGAGAAAGATCTAGAACAAAATAACATGTGACTTGAAAGGACAAAATAAGAGTCCTGGTTTAGTGAAGGTGTGACATCTATGAAAATGATGTCCATATCCTTATTTTCAATTGAATCTTTCAACACTTCTCTTATTTTACCATCTCTTCCTCTATTAGAGTAAATTGTAGCTATCTTTGTATTTCCCATCAAAAGAAAGGAAAGATTATAATAAAAGAAGGGTGAGCAAAAAATATACACCCCAAGAGACTTCATCATTAAGGAGTTGTAAAACATTTTTCAAGGTCCATTTCCTTTTTCATTAAAAAAAAATGTTTGATCTAAATCTTTTTCTTCTGCTTAATTCCACATATCTTATTGTGTGTTGCATTCTCACAGCTGATTGCAGAAATGTTTTCATATCAGGGAACAATTCTCTAATCTTAACAGCTTTTCCAAGCGTTGCTTCTAGGAAGTCATTAATCTTGTTTATAATACATAAACTTCACCAATTTGGGAAAGAATATCTTATGCTTCTGAAATGTTATCCTCCATGTCATCTTGCTCAACAGTAGTATCAGTTAACTGGGATAAAAAATTTCCCAGGGTTTTGTGCATCATTTGTCATAACCTTCGGTAACTTAGCATGAAAACCCTCTTTATCTTCATTTCCATCATCAACACCTTCACAAGACACTCCAAGGGAGTCATATTCACTGCACTGGCCATTTCTTCAAACAGCATCTTCCGCATGTGAAACTGTGTCAGGAAACACCCACATTTGGATGAGCCCCCATCTCAGGCTGAAGCCTAAGACTTCCTAAAAAACACTTGAAATTAAATGAATCACTATTTAAACGAGATAAAAGAAAAAAATGGGGAAATTGGAAAATATAAAAGTCTAGAGAAAAAAAATCGAAAATCTCATATTATCCCATTACATTTACCCAGAGAGAGAGAGAGAGAGAGAGAGAAGGAGACAAGGAAAACTCAGAGGGAGTTCTGGAGAAATCCCCTGCAGGTGCCTCATGTATGGTTTGAACTACAGCGAGCATGAAGAGAGGTTGTGTGTTTATCTGTGTCTAAGTGTGTGTACTTAACTATACTTTAGGGACAGATCTGTCCCCAGAAAAACGCTGCATCTGACAAAACCTCCCTTTGAGGATGTCCGCTATTAAAATCATTATTTATTATCATTCAAAAAATGCATTAGGTTTATTTTGAATGACCTTTATGTTTGAAATATGTCTATTTATAAATGTCCATTTGTGTGTGTTTGTTATTGGAATATATTTTAAAACTGAATTTATTCCTGTTATACAAAGCTGAACTTTCAGCACTACTATCATTATCATTACTCCAGTCTTCAGCGTCAAATGATGCTTCAGAAATCATTCTAATATGAAGCTTTGATGATCAAAAATAATTTCTTATTATCGTTAATCTTGAAAAAAGGTTTTGCTGGTTCACATTTGTACTGAATATAAATTTTATAAATGTTTATAAAAGTTCAATAAAATGCACTACAACAGGAAAAAATATTAATTTCTTTAAACAAATAATATTCTGTGTATATACAGTGTATATATATATATATATATATATATATATATATATATATATATATATATATATATATATATATATATATATATATATATATATATATATATACACACACACACACACACACCTTATTTTCCGCACCATAAGGTGCACCGGATTATAAGGTGCACGGTCGATTTTTGAGAATTTTTCATTTTTGAGTCTTTTAGGTGCGCCTTATAATGCGTAAAATACGGTATACAGTGGAGTTCACTTATCTAGAGTCACGGTTAACTCGCCAATACTATTATGTCAACGTTTTTGAAGTGGAACCGCCAAACTCCCTATTTGTCTTAGTATTTTCGATTCTTTAATGTCGATTCGTTAATGTTGCCGAAATCTAATATCTCAAGCACAAAAAAAGGACGTCTGTACTCCCACAGATGATATATCAAAACTCTGCACCTCCTGCCAGTTTGAGGTGCTTTTAGAGGCACCAGTTTCTCCCACCAATATCTGATTTAATGCCACATATTTTATTCAGTGTCTGAACGGCAACCAAAAACTCGAGCATGTACATTCTCATTTAATAACTCACATCACGTACATCAATAAGTTTTCTTTTTTCTTTCTTGCGAGGGTTGTTGTTTTTTCCACTATCACTCTGATTGGCTGTCTGACCTGTCAATCATGCAAGAAGACATTATTTGCTTCTTAAAGGGAGAGAAGCGCACTGCTTTTCTGTTCTGATTCTGACTTGTGTTTGTTTTTTTATTATGTGAATTTCGCGCACAAGCACTGTGTACCGAGGCTGAACAGTTATGGATAATTGAAGTCATGCGAGCAACATTTGAAATTCGAAATGTGATCTTACACAAAAAAGTTCATCAATCTATGGGTGTGGGTTAGGCCAACGATTTTTTACACAAAACCCAAAACCCGCTGGCTATATGAGCGTGCGGCTCAGTGGACCCCTCAGATTTTTAATTGGTTAAAATGGCGACTTTCTGAAGTGAAAGCACATATCGCCCATACTCCTGCAGGTGCGTCGCACAAGACGATCGCTACGCTACACCGCCCCGTCAACAATCGCGCACTAACCCCCCCCCCCCCCCGCAGTTTGGCCCCCTCATTTTAAGCTGGGACCCCCCAAAAATACATTTCGGCTACGCCCCTGGTGCGGATTATCTGCGTCTGTGGGTTATATGTGGGAAAATATATGTAATATATGTTGTATGGGTTATCTTGCTAAACGGTTATCTCAATGCTTTTTTGCAACCCCTGAGCCCGTCGCCATAACTGAACTCCACTGTATATATATTTCAGACTCAAAGCTTTTGAGGAGTAATTAGTTTGAGAAGTGGATTTACTTTTGAGCATTGTAATGTTTGAAGCGGATTTCAAATGGCAGTAGACCGGGAAGGTTTTATAACAAGTAGCTCATTCGTAATCCCATAAGATCTTACCTCCATGCTGTGGAAATATAAACCTAGAAGACAGAACACATTGTTTGTGCTGAAATCATTGTTCATCGTGTGTTTGTGGGGTGGATACATAAGGTCTATTACATGTGTGTTTACTTATCTACACTACATACAGTACACTTCTAATATAAACGTAATTAAAACTAATTATAAGCATTTTCAGAGTGAAACTTGACTACGCGTTCTATTGTATTTACATTTTATATAATGTACTGACATTGCCCACACAAACAGTAACATTTGAAATCATCTGCATTGTTGAGCCAGACAACAGTCCCCCAAATATGAAAAATGATAATTTAATCAAAACATGAAAATATCATTAGCTTTAGTTTAATCAATGGAAAGCCCCACTATAATAGAAAAGCAAACATGAATGTGTGTGTTCCAGCTGCCTGCTGAATGTGTTGGCGTTTGAGCACCTTGCGTCTGTCTGTGAGCGCAAAGCTCTGACCTCATTAGTTAGCGCGTCGCTCCCGTGCTGCTGTGTGTGTGTGAAGTGGCATGTCTCATCTTGGCATAGTGAACGGACAGCAGAAGGGCAGACTGCTACGCTTTCACCCCTCCAGACTGGACCACACACACATACACTGCTGTTGGGACAATGGGGTTTTTCCCTGAGACCTGTAGAGAGACATCAGACGACTAAAACAGTACATTTGCACATTTAGCAGACTGTTTTATCCAAAACGGATTTCATTGAATTCAAAATACACAGTTTATCAGTTTATGCATTCCCAGGAATTAATACCTATGACACGCACAGGTTGCAGGTTGAAAGAGGACATAGACAAACGGTTTGCATTGCACACGTCCCCAGAGGGTGTTTATTGAACATAAGAGAATAACTTAATGTGGAAGTACTGTGTTCGAAATACTCGTCACACTTGCAGCAGATGTGTATGCAACAATCATTTAAAGGGACCAATGACAAATAGTGATGATAGTGTCAATCTATTGCCATTTTAAACCTGTATGACTTTGCCCGTACAATGAAAGTCAACTGAGTCCAAAACCACATCAGACCCTTGACTTTTAAAATGTGTGCTGTCCACGTCATCGCATCAATAGTACAATTTCTCAAGTTCATGGAGAAATGCCCAAGTGAAAATGTGCTCTCCACTTTGAAATGAGGAGTTTGTTTTGTTATATATATAATTTTTCATTTTGTGTTGCTCATGTACATATGTGCAATGCGCTTTCTATGTGTCAAGGATTTCACATCTGTGTTTGTGTACTCGCAATGAGTATGTTTTATGGCCTCAGCACAAACAAATCTTTGAACATTGCAAGTGTTTAAAGGAATGCATATGGTCTTATTTTTAGATATATATACACTGCGCATTAAAGTGTTTCGCATAGGCGGCATTAGCTGTCTGCTGCGGCAGGTGATCAGTGTACGGAGAAGAAAGGGAAAGTCAAACCTAAAGAAAGTAAATAAAATCTAATTAGCGGCAAAAACTCCTTTAGCAGTGGAATGAGCTGAGGGATTATGGGAAAAGCTGCGAGAGAGAAAGGGAGAAGCTGCACAAATGATCAAAAGAGAGAAAGAGCGGAATACATTCCTGTAATAAATGGAGCCGACGCTGCGCCGTGCCTAAATATTAAAGAAAAACGTAACCCTTTCCCCCAAACTACCATCACCTTCCCTGTCTCCACTCCCCGAGAGCATTTCTGACTTCGAACTGATAATCATAATGACGGAAGGGTCAATGTCTGTGTCACCATGAGAAAGATGAGGAATCTCTCATTAGACCAAAACGGGCATTTCATAAGATCCTCTCCTGAGAAAGTTGCCGTTCAGACACTGAATAAAATATGTGGCATTAAATCAGATATTGGTGGGAGAAACTGGTGCCTCTAAAAGCACCTTAAACTGGCAGGAGGTGCATAGTTTTGATATATCATCTGTGGGAGTGCAGACGTCATTGGTTTGGCAGAGATTTCAAAGAGGCGCTGTCAGCAAAAAGGTCTGCTTGTTTTTATTCATCAAATTTCTCATCAGATTGCACTGATTTTCAAAGTCTTAAAAGTTATAGAGCTGAATACTGTAAATGTCATGAACTTCAATATGTTGACAGACAAATGCTGCAGGAAGACATGACATCAAGGTATTACGAATGACTGGAATGGAAGCTAATGAAAACAGGTGGAAGAGATTCAATAGGTGGAAGAGTTTTGGGCAGTTGGTCTGGTTAGCTGAGAACTTGACTGGTAGAATGCATGTAGTGTCAGGGTTCTGCCACATTCTGTCTAGTAATCTCTTGTTGTTGTGGCAGAGCTCTTACACTACTGTAATGTCTAGTTTTTGATGTGTGTGCGCACGACTTCAAGGATTCCAGCTGCACGCGCGCTTGTCTGTGTAACGTCTAATGTGCGGGTTATGATGTCCGATCCCGAGACTGGTCTTGTCTAGTTTCGGTTTGTGTCGGGGTTCGGATATTCATGACCAATGTGTTCGTCCAGCAAACACCCGTTTTGTGAGTGGGCGCGGTTTTGGGCTTGCTTGATTCCACGTTCCCTCGGGTCTGTGTGGATCGTTGTAAGCACGCGATTCGTGTTTACATCGGCCGCATGCTTTCATGTTGTGTTTTCTTGTCACGCACAGTTTGGTTTTCACCAGCTGCACGCCGTCTTTGGTTCGCATTGGCTGCGTGTTCATGTCTTGTCACTGTTACCCAGCCCGTCTTGTTTTATTGTCATTAGTTTTATTTATCCTAGCTGTTTCCTGTTCAATTACCCTTCCTCCTGTGCCTATTTATTCCTCTCGTGTTTGCCGTCCTAAGTTGCTTCGTTGTCATTTTATGATGTTTTATTAACAAAGTTCGGGAGGAGCACGTTCAAAGGATTAACGCAATCAACACGTCATCAGCAATTACACCTCATCCTATCAGCATGAGAGGAAGCATGTATATATAGACATGTTTGACTCACCTACAGCTCTTGACATTTTTCGGCATCCCTCCACCACCCCAACTCCTCACACTTAATTGTTCCTATCAAAGTAAGGATACGGGGGGAGTGCTCCAGGTTCGGGCTAAATACCGAGCTCGGAGCCCTCTCCTCGGACAGCACGCCAAATACGCTTACGATTTATTGCTCCTGAATCATTTGTAAGTGTGAACTCGTGAACTGTCGTCTTGAGTCAGTCTTTTTATGGTTTTCCACCTCGGGGTGGTTTGTGTTTGAGTTTTGTTTCTTTTTTCAATAAAGACCCTTCCCACCTTCATCGTGAGTCCTTGCTCTCTCCAAACCTGACATGTAGTGGTGTTGGAACTCAGGATTGGTTACTTCCCTGATGAAAAATCCAGCATTGCTGGTTACCTGCATGTTGAAGGATGCTGGTCTCTGGTTTACTGGATCCCAATAGGGGGTGCTTCTTTCTGGTTTACTGTTCTCCAGCATGTGTTGCTGGTTACTGCTTTGCTGGTACCCAGCTAGGAATGCTGCTTGTTGGTTTGCTAGTCTCTAGCAAAGAATAGCATGGGATGTGGGTCGCTGGTTTGCCGGGTACCAGCATGGGATGCTAGTTGCTGGATGCTGGTCCCCAGTAAAGGATGCTGATTGCTGGTCCCTAGCATGGGATGCTGATGGTGGTTGCTGGTTTTCTGTTCCCCAGCCTGGGATGCTGGTCGCTGGTTTGATGATCTCCAGTAAGGGTTGTTGGTTGCTTGTTTGCTGGTCCCCAGTATGGGAGGCTGGTTGCTGGTTTGCTGGATCCCTGCATGGGATTCTGGTGAACCAGCGTAAGGTTTGTTTTGCTTGCTGGTATCAGCTTGAAATGCTGGTATGCTGGAGGACCAGCATATGGTAGCTGGCATGATTTCAGTTAGACCATCAACATGGGGGGGGGGGGGGGGGGGGGGGGGTATGTGCTTTCACTTTTGTTTTCACAGTCGCCATTTTAACCTGGAAGTGAGGGGGCCCAGGCCCACCCAGGCCCCACCGTGGCTACGCCACTGATGTGTTACATATGACGTTTATCATTGTGTGTTTGTAGCTAAAGACTAAGACAATTTTGGTCAATTACTTCAAAAAGAAAAATGCATGTTGCTGGTTGTATGTTTTGAAAGTAAAATCCCCAGTGTTAAATAAACACGGCTCAGTTTTCATATGGTCCCAATCTATAGAGAGCAAAAGTAACATTGACACAATGTTGCAGTTAGTGAAATAAGTGATAACTGAGCATTAGTGATGACAAGCAGAATCACTGTAGATAAGAGGAACAACAACAACAGAATAAAGAGAAGAGATGAGCAGAAACAAAACTAAAACTGACTCAAAGCCACACAGTCTTAGATGAAATCAACTACTAGTAAAATCAATATCTCAATTCAAAAACAGCATTACCATATTGACAAACAAGTTTGGCTTTATTTGTTTTATAAGGTACATGTACAAGGATTATTAGTCTGTTTAAAATCACTGTTATGGGGAATAGTGTTCCCTTTAGTTGGACACTTGGCGATTGACTTTGGTTGAATTAATTATCTGTCAGCAGTTTGTTAAAAGTGCATGCCATCACTATTTTCAACAATATTTAAAGCTCCTGACGGATCTGACATACCATTTACTATGTGCACTTTTCTGAATCACTGACAGGTGGATTTTTTTAAATACAGTAATACCTCGGTTTACGAGTTTAATTCGTTCCAAGAGCGAGCTCGTAAACCAACATGCTCGTACACCAAAACAATTTCCCCCATAAGAACGCACTAAAAATCACTTGATTCGTTCCACACGACCATAAATGCCCATTTTAAATATTTTTTTTAGTTTTAACCTATTAATTACATTTAAAATTATAACCATTAAGATCTCATATAAATACTAATTAAGTATTTTTAGAGTTTAACTGTCATTATTAACCATTTACTGTAACATGCACTTTACCTCTTCACTGCTGGCATGATCGAGACGAGAGGAGAGGGGAGAGGGGAGGGGTTACTGCTTATATATTTCACTACATTGTAGCGTTGCTTCTTTTAATAACCAGACAGGTTCCTTCTCATTCAGAGATTTTATTGAGAACTATCGGATTGCGGTTCTGGCTTCAACCCACGCCTTACATAACAGAAGAATCAAACTATCTCTGCTTACGAGCTCTCTTTCAAATGCCTCAGAACTCTCTCTAGCGCCGACTGAAACCCCGCCCTCTTAAAGTGACAAGACTGTCAACTTAACACTTATTGACACATTAGATTAACTAGTTCCTTCAACATTTGTAACGATATTACAACGTGAAGAATAGCAATCACAATTAATGCAACAACACGAGGTAAAACCGCTGTAAATCACTTATGTATATGATCTCTACAGAGTTATAACTGATATAATATGCTGTTCTCTAAAAGTGTGCGGCCCTTTAAGAACGTCATTGTGTGCGTTGGACTGTGAACACACGTGAGTCTCATTAGTATGCAATGTGTGGTGTTGGTAACATGCTCCATTAATAAAGTTTCATCATATTCACAATGTAATCATATTCACAACAACTTATAAAACAATGCACTGTGGTGAATGATGCACCCATACTGAGAGACACTGAGAGAATGAACGAGTTAAGGTGTGATAAAGGGATCTTTTCGACGCAAAACTGCGCATGGGTGAGGGAATTTTTTCTCGTACACCGAGACAATGCTCTTACACCGATACGACCCTCCATGCTCGTACACCGATTTGCTCGTATACCAAGTCGCTCGTAAACCGAGGTATTACTGTATGCAACCAGCCAAATGAGTTTGAAAGTTTTTAAAAACAACAACTTTCACTATAAAATTCTTGTTATATAATGCTCTTCTCATAACTACTGATATTGAATAAACTGTCTATGATTATGCTTTTATGCTTGATTTTTTTCTTGGTTTTAAAATGTACCAATAGCTGGATTTTTGAAAAATGTCTGTTTGATGTCTCTTCGAGACTGTTGCTCGTGCAATAAAACTAATTAATAAACTAACTAATTGTACTAACTAATTAAATTGTTGATTTTTTTTTAAATTCTACTAGCTGATGCATCTAGTATGCAAGAACTGCATGGCAATACTTTTTGTTACCTGTAACAGTCATACACAGTACATCAAAATATACATGAGGTATCATGATGAAATTATATATTCGGTTGGGTTCATGGAGCAGGATTGTTTTCAGTGATTAAAACAATAAGAGCCACTCTGTTCTTCACATAAAGTTACTGGATGACTTAAGAAGACATGGAATATGTCAGACATTTGTAATACTATACTGTTTATGGTCAGATTTTGCAATAAATACCCTGTGACTGTCTGTGACATGTTTTATATTGTTGAGAAATGGGTATGTTTAGGGTAGGACTGGAGTTAATTGGTCCAAAATTTAAAAGTATAAATATTAATAATGTGCAAATGCAAATAATTAACTGGATCTGGTGCATAAGGCAAACAAATTAAACCAATGGAGTTCCCTGACACCCAAGGCTAAACACCCAGTTTAGACCAATTGACCATCCTTCAGTTTTTAACAGCTTGGGAGTGAGAATGGACTATTAGTTCACTATACTCAAATGCCATCTACATGGCCTTACAAAATTTAGTTTATTATATATAATCATTAGATCCTTTAACTTAAGACTATGGTTTAAAACACTAACCAACCAAAGCGGATTCTGTCAGTTGGGCTCTGAAAGCTGTAGAGCGAAACTGAAAGTTTGTCTACAAAATAACTTTGAAAGTCCTATTTTCTTTAGGATGTTTGTCTTTAAAATTTAATTAAGACAGTAATTCTATTGTATATAGCAGAATTCACAGCAGCAGGTTATAGCATATGCCTAAGGAACAGTAAAGCAAAGAGCAAATTTCTCTAATTAGCTTTGGACATTGGGCACCATCACAAAATGCGCACCATCTTCATTTCCAGCTATATCGGCCAGATAAAAATGGCTTTCATCCAGCTGAGTAAACAACTTCCCACAAAATTTTATAATCGCTCTAAATTTTGTTGACAAGTTTAAAACTAGTTTGTCAACTCATTATCAAATGGCTTGCTGCTTTAAGCTGTCTCACAAACGAATTATGCAGATGACTTTCCCCAGACGCCAAGTGAACCACTTATGCAGGTGCTCTAAATTAGCAGAATAACGTAATCATATTTCACATGTGAATCTGTGCATTAGATCACTTAATCAGCATTTCGTTTTTTATTGCTACCTTCTGCTGTGCGTTGAAGATTGAACATGAAGAAAGGTGTCTAGAATAGGGCTTGCATGACTGCTCGATTTTACTAGTCATCAAGAAAAACAGTCGATTAGTCAGTGGGTCAGTGTTTACGTCAAGAAAATGACTCACAAACACCATGCATCGCCGTTTCTGGCAAATCCAAAGCTGCGTAGATGGAGAGCCTGTGAGTGCAGAGAAAGATGATTTTGGTGAGAAGGAAAGCATCCATATGTCACTTGCATTGTCATTAACGGTGCAAAAATGTCAAGTTGCTTCTGTTTAAAGTTTCTGTCAGCATTTGGGTGACATATGATTTGGTGCGAGGAAGTTTTGGCAAGAATTGTAGCTTATATGTGAGCATTCTGAAATAACTATTATTTTCACTTTTAATACACAGTACATTTGAAAATACTTATTAATATAATGTATTTCTCTTTTTTACAGTTACGTTTTTATTTCAAATAAGCGTTCTTTTAAACTTTCATCAAATAATCCAGAAAAAAATGCAAAACAGTTTTTACCATTGATATTAATAAGAAATGTTATATCAGCATATTACAGTTCCCTTTCAGGGAACTCGAGCTGCGTCAAGGCACTAGGGGAAATAGCCTGACGTCAGTCACGTAAAGATCTGTGCAACCAATGAGAGACGAACGCACGTGAATGCGTCACCGCCGGCGTGTGCTGGTGATGTCATGAGAGAGCATAAAGGCGTGCCCGAAACCCGGAAGTGACAGCTCTGAGTGTCTTCAGCGTGCTGTGTCTGTGTGAGAGTGATTTAGAAACGAAATCTAGTTTAAAAATCAGGGAATTGTGTGTGTGAAAGTATGGCTGATGAGCAGACATTTAAACCTTGTGTTTTTCCCTGTCCGCGTTTTATAACGGAAAGGGATACACATGAAATGTGCGTTGTCTGCCTGGGGGCGGAGCACGTGCGGTCATCGCTTGAGAACGCCGGCTGTAAGGACTGTGAGAGGTTCTCATTGCGTACGCTCCGCTCCCGCCTGGCGGTCTGTAAGGAGGCTCAGGCTAGTGTTCCCCAAGGTTCGGGACCTGCAGCAGCTGAGGCTTTGCGGCACTCTCAGTCATGGGGATCACAAATGGATCTCGCTGAGGGAGCTGGGATGGGTTCTTCCTTATCTCAGCCCTCGCGAGACGAGGCGGGTCCCAGTCATGGGCGTGCTGTGGGCACGGTTTCCCCAAAAGACGATCGTGCTGGGGCTCCGGCACTGACTTTATCCAGTTCGGATGAGATGGATTTAGCTAGTGTCGACCCGGTCGGGGAGGATTCGCCACCCTCCTCGCCGGCTTTTGAGGAGTTAGTTGAGGTTGTGGCTTGAGCGGTCTCGCGTCTGGGTATTGATTGGCCGGCGGAGACTAGGAGCACTCGTCCTAGAAAGAGTATATTGGACGAGCACTACCTTCCTGCTCGCGTCACTCCCCCGCGCCGGGCTATGCCTTTCCTTCCTGATCTCCATGCTGAGGTGTCAAGATCATGGAGAAGGCCAGCCTCCGAAAGAGTGCATACACCGAATAGTGCTAAGTATACCACTCTCGTCAGGGCTCAGCCCTATGGGTATGGAGGAATGCAGAAAGTGGACGAGGCTCTTGCAGGATGCCTCGTTCCCCAGTCTGCATCCTCTATCAAAGCTCCGGCGCTCCCCACCAAACCGATGCGCGTCACGTCGTGTTTGGTGGGGAAAGCTTACTCTGCTTCCAGCCAGGCTGCTGCGTGCCTTTATACTACGGCACTGCTGCAGGCCTACCAAGCAGAGTTGCTAGGGGACCTCAACGAGGACGGGGGTATCGGTCCGGAGGCAGTGGCAGAGCTGCGCCAGACCGTGGATTTGTCTCTCCGGGCCACTAGGGAGACGGCCTACTCTGTCGTAAATTTACATTTATGGCTCAATCTATCGGCCATAAAAGATAAGGACAAGTTTGCTCTACTGGATGCCCCTCTGTCCCCTTCGGGTTGGTTCGGTGATGCCGTAAAAAGTGTCGTCGACAAGTTCCAGGAGGCCGCACGACAGCAGGCGGCGTTCAGTAAAGTCCTTCCCCGCCGCCCTTCACGTGAGACCGCTGGTCAAGCGCAGTCTCAAAGCTCCTCATACAGGGCCACTCAAAAGGAGAGTGTCGCCACCCGACTTCCTCCGGCGAATCCTTGAAGGTCGGGCCGACAAGCTCAGGCCCAGCCTTCGGGCAAAAGGGTCGATCTGAGGGCCGTCCTTAACGCTAATAAGAAGGCTAAGACTAAGCGGTCATGACGCTAAGCCGCAACAAGGTGGTGCCCCGCCACGGGAGAACCACCCCCTCTAAGGAGGGTACTAGAGCATTCCACCCGGGTTTCCGGAAGCCCCGGCCCAGTGGTGAATATGTTCACAATACCAGAGACCAGCCTCGGAGGCTAGTTCCCTTACTAGAGTTCCAGGCTGTGTGGTCACGTCTGCCGGGTATCTCTCAGTGGGTCCTGCGCACGGTAACCTGCAGGTATGCCATCCAGTTTGGGGTTTCTCCACCCCGGTTTTCAGGGGTCCTACAGTCTCTGGTAGGCCCCCAGCAGGCTCTGGTCATGGAGCAAGAAGTAGACACTCTGCTGGTGATAGGGACCATCGAGTATATACCCCGCGCGAACAGCAAATCCGGGTTCTACAGCCGGTACTTCATAGTTCCACAGAAGGATGGAGGGTTGCGGCCCATTCTGGATTTGCGTCTCTTAAATCGCACAGTTATGCGTCTAAAAATCAAGATGCTGACGCTCAAGCAGATCGTAGTGCAGATCAGGTCCTAGGACTGGTTTGACACGGTCGACCTCAGAGACGCATATTTTCACGTCTCCATCCTTCCGCAGCAGGAAGTTCCTGAGGTTCGCTTTCGGGGGGGAAGGCGTACCGGTATCGGGTGCTTCCTTTCGGTCTGGCGCTCTCGCCCCGCACGTTCACAAAGGTAGTGGACGCTGCTCTAGCTACGCTGCGTTTGCAAGGCATTCGTGTCCTAAACTATATCGACGATCTACTTATTCTGGCCCAGTCGCCGCAGTTAGCAGCACAACATCGAGATGCTGTGCCCGCACATGAAGGAGCTGGGGTTAAGGCTGAACACCTAAGAAGAGTGTACTTTCTCCCACGACGAGAACCACTTTCTTGAGGGTCACTTGGGACTCAGTGGCCATGTCTGCTCGGCTCTCCCCCGAGCGCATCCAGGCCTTTTGTTCAGCCGTCAAGAGCATCAAGCTGGGCCAGCCACTCTCGTTGAAACACTTTCAGAGAGTGTTAGGGCTCATGGCAGCGGCGTCCAGCATTATCCCACTAGGCCTGCTGTACATGAGACCCCTGCAGTGGTGGCTAAAGACCAAGGGGTTCTCCCCGAGGGGAAACCCGCTTTGCACAATCGAGGTCACGGGCAATGCCTATGCACCCTGAGTATGTGGAAGAACTCTTGGTTCCTTTCTATATGGAGCAGATTTGGGACAGATATGGCAAGGCACAGGTGGTCCTGTTTGCCTCCGTAGAGAACACTCTCTGCCCTCTGGGGCTTCTGTTAACACATCCAGCGCCTCTGGGCCGGGATGCCATGGTACAGGCATCAGATTCCGATCGGGAGGGACCTCCTGCCCCAGGCGGAGGGTTGCATTCACCCCCGCCCAGAGCTAATGAAGCTGTGGGTCTGGCCCTGGAAGGGGTCCAGCTCATAGAATCCAGTCTCTCAGCTGAGGTTGTAGAGACCATTTTTCAGTCCAGAGCTCCCTCCACGAGGAAATTCTACGCCTTGAAGTGGAAACTCTTCACGTCTTGGTGTAGCGAAAGGCAGGTGAACCCAGTAACCTGTCAAGTTGGCAAAGTGCTGGAGTTCCTGCAAGAAAGATTTGCGGCAGGGCTGTACTCCCTCTACCTTGAAGGTTTAAGTGGCTGCCATGCACCTCTGGGTGGGGTGTCCTTGGGCAGGGACCCCCTAGTCACTCGTTTCCTCCGTGGCACACTAAGGCTGAGACCTGCGGCACAGACTAGGGGCCTGGGACTTGTCTGTGGTACTCCAAGGCCTGTCCCAGGCACCCTTTGAACCTTTAGAGGAGCTCCCTATCAAGCTCCTCTCTCTTAAGACCCTTCTTTTGCTGGCTTTCACCTCGCTTAAGGGGGTCGGGGATCTTCAGGCCCTCTCGGTGGCTCCCTCATGCTTAGAGTTTGCGCCCGGTTTGCGCTCTTTTGCTGTTGCTTCCGGGTTTCGGGCACTCCTTTATGCTCTCTCATGACGTCACCGGCATGCGCCGGCGGTGACGTATTCACACGCGTTCGTCTCTCATTGGTTGCACAGATCTTCACATGACTGAAGTCAGGCTATTTCCCCTAGTGCTTTGACGCAGCGTCTCGTTCCCCTCAGGGAACCAGGGTTACATTCGTAACCCGAGACGTTTTTCTCAATTGATTTGTCACATTTCTCCAAACTCTGGTTACTGCTTTCGAAACACTCACATGATTGGCCAAACAGTTCAATTTTACTGAATAATGAAGCAATGTGCCTTTTTTCTGGTAATGTATTCATTAAAAGTAAGTGCTTTCATCAAAACTACAGGTGATTTTATAACATATCCAGCTATAGATGCAAAAACATACTAATGAAAATGCATGTTCATTGTATTTAAGTTCTTTAACTCAAACATGCAGCAATCACTCTTTATTGCTCACGCGTTTAATTTCCATCTGGTCAGTGTTATGTGTAGATGGTGGTGCGTGTGCGAGGAGAACAAGATCCACTCTGGAAATTCTTTATTCAACAAACCGCAAGCCAAAAATACTATAAATATAACTGAAAACGCACTTATCGTGCATCCTCGATAAGGCACAGGAGGGTCTTTAAGGACAAACATGGGATTGGAACCAGCTGACGAGACTTGGGAAGTGATTAGACAGAGACGGGAGCGTGTAAGACCTGGAAGATACACAGGTCCCAGGGACCCAGATGGGACAGATGCGACAAGACAAGACTGTGACAGTCAGAGAATGTCATCTGTATCACATAATATATTCTTCTTATGCATGCAACATCTTACCAACTCCAAACTTTTATCTTAATTGTGACATGGAAGACACTTCACCATGATTCAGTTTGTGATGCCTTGGGAGAATGAATGGGTTGGCATGTTCAAGAACCAGTATGGATTGATTTGAGCATTGTGACATGGCATGTTATCCTGCTGGAAGTTACCATCACTATGTAAACTGTGATTGTAAAGGAATAGACAAGGTCATTGTATTGTTACTCAGGTAGGATGTGGAGTTTAAATGATGCTCAGTTGGTATTAAGGGACCCAAAGTGTGCAAAAAAAAGATCCTACAAACCATTACACGATCAGAAGCCTGGACCGTTGATGCAAGGAAGGATGAATATACGCTTTCATGTTGTTTACGCCAAATTCTGACCCAGAAATCAAGAAATTCCATGTAATTAAAAGATTATGTATTTGCCAGCAGTTCAAGAAGTGTACCTAATAAAGTGGCCGGTGAGATTTGGCAGCTGATTTTCCACCACAATTTTGCCACATACGAGGTCTTGACAGAATGAGACTGACAAAGCAGATCCTCATTTTCACATTACAAGAGTAAACACACATTTTCATCAATTTATCATTGGTAAATTCCTATAATTACTTTGACTTTGTGTTGTTGTTTTGTCATGTTTGCAAGGTACTATCAGACATTTTTAGGTGTGAAATAGAGCATGATTAACTTTGAGTAAAGCTGCCACAGAAAGCACAGTTCATCACTTTTTTTAAAACCAAATTAATCAAGTCAATGAAATTCCTACAATGAATTAAAAAGGCTTTTAAATATTTGTGTTTCTTTAAAAAAGGTGGTTTGCTTTTTTGATACATCCACTCGTGCTCTCATTCGTCGATCTCACCACGGGAACCAATCACGTGTCTTGTCTGAGTGCCGTGGGCGTGTACAAAAATTCATTGGCAAGTTTCTCTCTTTGTCTGGCATCTTGGGAAACCATTTATCTTGCGCATCACGATAAAACAACGCTGCTTTCCGCTATTCGGCTGCCGATATGGCGGTATTTTTATTTATTTTTTTTCGATAAATATTTGTGAAAAATCTGCAATGCACTGAGACCGCGAAACTTGAACCGCAAAGTAGCGATGGATTACTTTACTCATTTGACGCCAAAACTTGTTATTTAAGTAATGTCAAGTTGTGATAACTTGATTTCACTGAGGTGTACAAATGACTCAAATTACATAACATAATTACAAATTACATTACATATTGTCTTAAAGGAGCAGTAGAAAAAAAAACAGTCAGTTTAATTCCAAAATCAGAGAGAGGTTCAAATTAAAACTGTTTTAGTACAAGAAATGCTACACAAGTTTAATATAGGGCTCCTTTAATGTCATTCTCAGTCAAAGCTCTTGTAATATTTAACACTAAAGTGCTCCAACATTTAGTTTGGTGGTTTTTATGCATAACAAGGCTTCTGTGTGTCGCCTGATATCGCGTTCTGTCTCGCTGTATCTCACATGTGGTCTGTGTCAGTCTATTTTTGACTCTCATCTTCCTTCTATAGGCTGTGATTGAGGATTTCACAGTGTTGAAGACAGCGAGATATGCATTTCTTCTCATTTATCTTCTGAAATGTGGTTATTTGCATTAATATATGTCAGTGATAAAACGATCACTTGAATCAGTACTACATTTCTTGCTCTCGCTCCGCTTCTAATGTTGTCTGTGCCTATTTATCTCACGGTCTTATCTTCTAACCAAAGGCTCTTCTTAGTGGCTTCATTAAACGATGCACACACACACACACACACACACAATTTCTTTGACTCTTTGAAGCACATATACATGTCTCTGCTTTCCACACATGTACCAAAATACCCTTACGCCCACTAGTATATAAATGGCAATGCTAAAAATCTAAGCTGGAATTCCCATTAACACCGCATTTTATTCTACAAACTCTATTCATGTCTCCCTTGAGCTCGGAGATGGGTTTATTTGTGTTTTAATTAGAAAAATTCCCTCTTAATAGGCTAATCAAAATTAGACTCTTAAAAATGTTAGAAGAATGATTTAATTGGAAGGAAACATCAACCATTCCCTGCCAGAGAACGTGCCAGTGTCTCTGCCATCTTGACTGTATTAGTTTGTGTGTTGAACCATTTGTGGTCTAGTCATGCGAACGTACGTGTGTGTGTGTGTGTGTGTGTGGTCCAAAACGTATGGAGAATTGTTTCCAACACAGAATATGAAAAAAATAAAAACTTTAAGTACTTGAGACTTTTTATCTCAAGATTCAAACTTTCTTGCAACTGACATTTTTTCTCACACTTGAGAGTTTATTTCTTTATAACTTACAATTTTGACTATAAGCTCACAATTTTCTGTAAATTTAGGTTTTAGGTTTATGCAAGGTTTTAAGTTTTTAATTGCAGTTTTACATCTTTAAACCCTTACTTGCAAGTTAAGAAATGCAAATTGTGAGTTATAAACTTGCAATTGTGAGTAACTTTTTCCTTTTTTTAAATCACTAAATGCTTCTTTTTTGCATTCATTTATAATTTAATACAAACCTTCAGTTCCACAAATTTGCTTATTTAGCATACACAATTGTGCAAAGTCATATTTCTTCTTCATTTTACATCATTACATCAAGATTTTAAAACCTTCTTGTTTATTTACAGGTTCAAGTGAAAGAAAGCCCAGATTTTTGATGTAAACTCAGCATGTGTGTGTCATCTAGCCTGTCTAAAAGCCTGTGCGTGTTTGATTAATTGATTATAATAACTCAAGATGCATGCAAATTGTGTCTTTGTACTGTAAATATGCATGAATTTTGATTGCATATGAACATGTGCATAGACCTGCATTGTGCGTGTGAATGTGTGTTTTCCTTTTGGAAGTTAAACACTCTTGCCGCATTAACTTCATTTATCTCACTTGTGTCAAACTGTTTTTGTGGTTTTTGGACGCGTTTTAAAAGAAAGTCACGTTCAAGACCCAAACAATCCTGGTAAAAACAGGCATATGTGCGAGTTTGTGTAGATGTGTTTGTTTTAAAGCGCCATGAAATGGTTTGAATAATGATTTCAGTTTTCTAAAAGACTACAAAAGTGTGTTATTTTTGCATCTCTTATACAAGACATTGATTGCACAGTCCGGCCATTAAAATATAATACAGTAATTGAGACCAAATCGGAAACTATCTTTATCCATGTGCATGTGTGTATCTCACCCTCCAAACTAGATTTAGAATCAGGAGCCGGAAAGAGGAAAGAGAAAGGTATAATGGCCTGATATCCGACTTCACCAATCGGATAAGAGACACCAGAACAGCTCAGTCCAATAGACTCCACTTCCTGAGATATAATCCAATCTTAAAGATCAAATGTCCTCTTCAAAACAGCAGGATCCACAACACTATACCAACTAAAAGCTTGAAGGATTATCTTTGGTTATTAAGGCCAAACATTTTCAAAAGTCTCGCCCTAGCAAGTGTAGCTTACATAAAAATCATTAGTTTTTAGCATAGACTGCTCGTTTGAGTTTGTATTCTAAGAGAAATCTCCAATTAAAAGATGTTGTGAAGATTGCATGAAACAGACAATCTCTAATTGAATATTCTTTTAGTAAATATGGGGAAAACATCCCAAAAATACATAGGAAAGCTGTGAAGAAGTTTGCTTCAAGAATGAAAATTGTCATTATTTACTTACCTTGTTTCAAACTTATGTTGTTTCAAACCTATACACTGTTGTTATTTTAAATCAAAACTCAAGCCTGTATGACTTCAGATCTGTTTGTCTGCCAAGCTCCCTTAAAAATACATTAAAAAATGTCTTGAAAATAGTCTATGTTAGAAAGTTTTAAAAGTTTGCACTGAAGAGTTCATATAAGTGGGTCGTGAATAGATTGAACGCTAGTTTGTTCATGCCATGTGAGCAATATAAGTCTATGAGTGACAGAAATGTTGCTGCTTGTTGAAGCTTTGATTCCCTCACAAATAATTTGTTTTGAATCATTGCTTTGGAGTGTACACTCACCTAAAGGATTATTAGGAACACCATACTAATACTGTGTTTGACCCCTTTTCGAATTCAGAACTGCCTTAATTCTTTGTGGCATTGATTCAACAAGGTGCTGAAAGCATTCTTTAGAAATGTTGGCCATATTGATAGGAGCATCTTGCAGTTGATGGAGATTTGTGGGATGCACATCCAGGGCACGAAGCTCCCGTTCCATCACGTCCCAAAGATGCTCTATTGGGTTGAGATCTAGTGACTGTGGGGCCATTTTAGTGCAGTGAACTCATTATCATGTTCAAGAAACCAATTTGAAATGATTTGTGCTTTGTGACATGGTGCATTATCTTGCTGGAAGCAGCATCAGAGGATGGTTCAAGGTGGTCATAATGGGATGGACATGGTCAGAAACATTTTAGGCCGTGGCATTTAAACAATGCCCAATTGGCAATAAGGGGCTTCAAGTGTGGCAAGAAAACATCCCCCACACCATTACACCACCACCACCAGCCTGCACAGTGGTAACAAGGCATGATGGATACACGTTCTCATTCTGTTTACGACAAATTCTGACTCTAACATCTGAATGTCTCAACAGAAATCAAGACACGCCAGACCAGGCAACATTTTTTCCAATCTTTGGTGACCAATTTTGGTGAGCTTGTGCAAATTGTAGCCTCTTTTTCCTATTTGTAGTTGAGATGAGTGGTACCCGGTGGGGTCTTCTGCTGTTGTAGCCCATCCGTCTCAAGGTTGTGCATGTTGTGCCTTCACAAATGCTTTGCTGCATACCTCGGTTGTAACGAGTGGTTATTTCAGTGAAAGTTGCTCTTCTAACAGCTTGAATCAGTCGGCCCATTCTCCTCTGACCTCTATCATCAACAAGGCATTTTCTCCCGCAGGACTGACGCATGCTGGATGTTTTTCCCTTTTCACACCATTCTTTGTAAACCCTAGAAATGGTTGTGTGTGAAAATCCCAGTAACTGAGCAGATTGTGAAATACTCAGACCGGCCCGTCTGGCACCAACAACCATGCCACGCTCAAAATTGCTTAAATCCCCTTTCTTTCCCATTCTGACATTCAGTTTGGAGTTCAGGAGATTGTCTTGACCAGGACCAACCCCTAAATGCATTGAAGCTACTGCCATGTGATTGGTTGATTAGATAATTGCATTAATGATAAATTGAACATGTCTTCCTAATAATCCTTTAGGTGAGTGTATATCAAAGTATCAAACTTGTCACATGATTTCAGCAATTGGAATACTGGGCCTCATTTATGAAATGAGCGTACGACCATTTCAATGCAAAACTTGGCATTTATCAATATGGACGTGAGCTTTTGGTCATTATCAAATCTCACATGAGGTCTCAGCTCGTATACACATGTTTCTTGGTTAGCAGGAATTTTTGTGCATGGAAAAATGTAATGAGAACACTTTGTTCATGATTATTTTCCTGACTGAGTCCGACAACCAAAGCTCATTAATCAATCATTAGCTATTAAACAACTAAATTAGAATGTCCAAATAAAATTAGAATAGATGGGTGTCTTTGACCCATTAAAAATGCCACAAATGTTTAGATTTACATGCTCAAATAACAGAATAAACAACAGAACACGAGGATTCACGCTTGCACATGAGGACACATGCAGTGCTTCTGTGAACAGAGAAAAACACTATAAAATTAACAATATAAAAGGAATAAAATAGGCCTAAATAGGACCACGCAAAATATATTTCACTTAAATAATTAATAGATTGACAAAAATATGCTATGCTTGTTTTTGTGACACTCTAACGTATGCTTTATTTATTTTAGAACTACAACTGATAGCAAAGGCTTCATACATTCATTCAGTTTGACTTTAGACTGATAAATAAGTCCCATTGTTTTTTTCAAATGGCATCCACTGTAAAAAGCTTTATAAAACTCCTAAATCACTTATTTACATTTACATTTATTCATTTAGCAGATGCTTTTATCCAAAGCGACTTACAATTTGAGGGATACAGAAAGCTATTAATCTTGAAGATGCAAAAGTACACAAGAGTGCTTAAAATACAAAGTTTTGAACATTGCTTGAAGTAGTACAAGCCTGGAGAATAGAGGGACCAAAAGTGTTTTGTGTGTGTTTTCATGTTAGGTGCTCACAGAAGAGTTTTCAGCTATCTTTGGAATATTGACAATGAATCTACATTCCGGATGAAGGCAGGAAGAACGTTCCACCAGCAAGGAATGGTGAATAAAAATGTTCTTGAGAGTGATTTTTTGCCTCTCTGTGATGGTATCACGAGTCGTTCATCATTGATCGATCGAAGGTTTCTGGTAGGTGTGTAGATTTGTAGTAGTGTGAAAGTAGGAGTTTCTGAGCCTGAATTAGCTCTGTAAGCAAATGTTTTGATTTTTATGCGAGCTGCCAGTGGGAGCCAATGTAGTGAGATGAAGAGTGGTGTGTGATGGGCCCTTTTGGGTTCGTTGAAGACCAGACGAGCTGTGTACGAGCGTTCTGGATCAGTTGCAGGGGTTTGATTAAACTTGAAGGAAGTCCAGCCAGAAGAGCATTACAATAATCAAGCCTTGAAATGACCATGCTTGTACCAGAAGTTGTGTTGCTTGCTCGGTTAGGAACGGCCTGATCCTCCTTATACTGTGGAGTGCACGATTGACCCGTCTTTGCGATGTGATCTTTAAAGGTCAGCTGGTACTCAAATATTACTCTGATCTCATATTTCTGGCAGACCTTGATGGGGTAATCATTGAGGAGCCGATCTGGATGGTGAAGTTGTGCAGCAGAGTCAGATTGGCAGGAAAGATGAGATGCTCCATCTATTCCAGGTTAAGCTGCAGATGATGCTCTTTCTTCCATGCAGAGATGTCCTGAGATGTTCTGATTGAAATGATAGGTTGAGCTGTGTGTCATCGGCATAGCAGTGATTGGATAAAATGTATGCCTGCATAATGGGACTCAGTGATGTGGTGGACATGGACAAGAGAAGGGGTCCAAGAACTGAACCCTGAGGAATACCGGTGATCAGTTGACATTCTTTGGAGACTTCCCTGCGCCACAAAAAACTGAAAGACCTATCTGTGAGATGGGATTCAAACCAGTGAAGCGGAGTTCACAACTGTATTCACAACTGTATACAAAGGCAGCAGATAGATCAAATAGATTGAGAAATTGAGACTAGAATAACTAGTTAACTAGAAACTTAACACTTAAAATTCATCAATTGTGTTGATTTGCCTGCTCTTTTAAGGCTGCTGTTCAGCCAAACAAACTTTGTTTATATAGTTTTTCCTGTGACCACTGTAAAGCTGCTTTGAAACAATCTACATTGTAAAAAGCGATATATAAATAAAGGTGACTTGATTTGACTAGAAGTTGTGAGGGGACGGGATCTAAAGGCGACGGGTGGTTGAATGGCTGGAACGGAGAAGTTTAGATACATCTAAACTTGCAGAGAAGGCGGAGAGAAGGTTTTTGGTTGCATCAGTGGTCGGTCCAAGTTTGTGCGTGTGTGGAGCTGAGAATTGATCGCTGATAGTTACTATTTTGTTCATATAGAAATTGGCAAAATCATTGGCAGTGAGAGAGGTAGAGGATGGTGGTGGAGGGGGACAGAGTTGATTGTTTTGAAAAGTGTGCGTGAGTTAGAAGTGCTATCGATCTTGGTGTGGAAATTCAAAGATTTAGCAACATGGACCTCACTAAAAAAGGTAGAAAGCAGAGATTGATAAATACTCAGGTCAGATAGGTTTTTGATTTGTACAATTTCCTCTCAGCTGCTCTGACTTTGGACCGGTGTTCACGGAGAACATCAGTTAGCCAGGGGTTAGAGAGAGTAGTATGCGCTGGCCTGGAAGAGAGCAGACAGATATTGTCTTGAATTATACATTTTCACAGCTCATATTATGTGTTTTTGTCTTCTGAAACTTCTCTGAAAGAAGTTTTGCAGTGTTTCATCAGCAGAACAATCCTAAAAACAACAGTAAAACTGAAAAAGATGCATGTCCATTCCTCCTCACTTTCATTTCCCTTTAAAAATCAAAGACGGTGCTGCTGTAAATAAGGTCAATGGCACCACTATCAACGCCTAAATTAATCTGCACTGGTCAGGTTGTAAGTAGGAGCTCTCCAAACATACATTTTACAAGCTGTAACTACAAGCGCTACAAGGACATGAGCACTTTTTTACAAGTTGAAATCACGTAATTGCAGTAATTTTCCACATGCCGATAACGCACCTAAATATACAGAATTACCGCAAATTTGAAGTTCAAAGAGAAAATTCTAAAGATGGCTGCAAACTTTTTTCTTTGGCACATGAGGTCTCTATATACAGTATGTCTATTTTATATGGTATTTACTAAAAGATCTGTACATTAGTCTTTAATGAAAGCACTTTTATACAATTTTGTAGAATATGATTTTTGGCGTATTGTTGTTGCATTTACACAGTTTGACCAGTAAATTTCCCCCACATATGGTGTTTCGAGCATAGATATATAAACAAAGATGCCTTATGATTTTATATTTTTACAGGCTATCATATTGGAACGGTCAAATTTGACGGTCAAAAACGGTCAAATGAACATTTAGGCTAACCTAATATCTATAGACTTCAGCAGATGATTTTGCTAAACAAACACAATTCAACAAGATGAAGGCGTCAGCAAACATGACATTACAAAGTTAGCATGGTATTCAAACTTTGAGTTAATACATATGAAAACACAAACCAACACATTCCCTCCTGTAAAAGATTATCCCATTTCTTCTGGAATCTAAATCTCAATGGTTTTGGGGTTTTGGTCCCACATTGTGGCACCATTGATTCTTGCTTTGAATATGACATACTGACCATTACAAGGTGGTCAGACATAAATTCTACATATATAGATGTATCATATATCATATATCTATAGCTTCGAAACAGTGATTAGTTCTGCAATTGGTTCACAAAATTCAGTTTCAATAGCTTTTCCCATCACTATCTCGGGCTGATTCAGACTTGTATGAATCATTTAAAAGAATTACGAACTACGAGCTTTAATTCAGTCTGATGAATCAACTCTGCCAGGGCGGCTAACAAATCAACATGTGACTCATGCATAAAAATGACTCATCATTAGCTCAATATACTCATTACTATACGCTTGCCTGCTGTGTCTCCAAATAAGCAAAAGCTTTCATCTTTGTTCATGGTATAGACTAATCTTTATTTTTTTATAAGTTACGAAATTGAATGGAATTAAAAGGCGCATACTCTGACAATGAAAGCAAAAATTGATGAATGACTTTAAAGAGTAATACTCATATACACATATTTGCAATCAATATATTTAAAGACAAGTTGTTGTTAAACATGCACATTATGAGTTTTGTCAGTTGTATTTTATTTTGTTTAGTGCTGTATTTATTAATAAACAACAATTGAATAACTGGCAATTATTTTTCAGCTATGAATTATATAGCATATTAATTTTTGCCACTTCAAAAAAGATTGTGAAAAGTCATTAAAAAGAAGGCAACAATTTGGCAACAATTGTTTTAAACGCATTCATTACTGAACTTTATAAATGAACTTGGATTTGCGCACCAGTTCTTCGACATATAACACTCATTAAAAGATTTTCTAAATAATATATTGTTGAAGCTGCACTGTGAGTCATTTACATAAGCCAAACATTTACCCGCAAACTATTCAACTACTTTTCTGGATGACTAGTCAACTAATAAAAATGAGCCGTCCATTGCCAAGCACTTCATCTACATGTCTTATGAATTTTAACAAACATCTATCTTGCGCTTTTTCCCTCTCTTCAATCAAGAATTCTAGCTAATGAAGGTCCCAAAGCGCCAAACACACACAATCATCATAACCCACATTCTGTGACATGCACGTGTGTTACATTACAGACACGCATGCAGAATAAATGTAAAAGAGGTTGTTTAAAGAGCCAGACTCTCTTTCTAGGGTTCTCTAGATCTCTGTTTAACTGCTGTCTAGGGGGTCATTGAGGGTTCTGCATGAGTAACTGAAAATAACAATCATTCCCTACAAAAGCAATTATGTCTTCTAGCACCAGGGCTCAGTTTGACTCGCCTCGTCTCATTGGACCATTAGTGTAACAGTCTGTTACAGTAAGCTGTGATTGGTCAATGGGGCTTGAGTCTCATAGCTTAAATGAGAAAATGTCACAAGCATTTTCACTCAGTCATGCTTAAACTCTCAATATGTGTCTTTTTTTTTCTTTTTTTTTAAATACTCCAGCTATCCCAGTAGAAGCAATTTTTTAGTAGCAGTGTAGCAGGACAAAATTCCACACAATATGACCAGCAGAGATAAGACGGCATTTTATATTTATGTGTTTGCCAGACACTTTTATTCAAAGTGACTTGCATTGCTTTCAAGCACTTGCGTTTTATCAGTTCATGGGATTGACACCCATGCCAAGGTTGATTTTCTCTCTTAAGTAGCATTGGAAAGTCTGATTCATTGTAGTGAGTCGTTTGGATTAAATGGTTGATTTTTGTGAATCAGTTCTTTTCACAGAAGTGACACATATATTAATCACTCTTATCAATTTAGTTATTTATTTTTATTTGTAAATTTACGTGTGCAAGGTTGATGCCGACAAATCCTCAAATACGCCATAAACAAACAATGTAAGAGTTATAACCATTAAATCTAAAGTGTTACACCTTTTAACATTCGGGTCATTTTGACCCGAAAGTGAACTGTGGCTTTACACATGAAAATATGCCAATTATTTTCACTCTGCTGCCACTTATTGATGAACCAGTGCACAATGAAAAGAAGATTCAAGCTGTTTATCATTCATCATTTTTTGTTTGTTTAAAATTTCTGAGTAATATTGATGTTTTTTGTTGTTGCTTTGTTATAAAAATAAATAAATGCAGGTTTCATAAATGTAGACTATTTTGAGCAGATTCAAATGAATTTAATTAAATCCAATGAAGTCAATGGAGCTCATACTCATATATTATATGTTCTTATATGTTTCCTCTAATGATAAATTAAAATACAAATTCTCATTAATGTTGATTAAACATACATTTTCTTGCATGTAGGTGTTATGTTTTATAACCTTACATTACACCGGATCCAAACTGACCCTGGAATGCAAAAAGTGTATACAGTTGTTTTATGTATTGGGACTTATGTATTAATCAAAGAATCCTGAACAATATTCATCAAAAATATTAAGCAGCACAGCTGTTTTCACCATTGATAATGTTAATAATAATTTTCTTGAGCAGAAAAACACTGAAGACTGGAATAATGATACTAAAAATTCAACTTTGATCACAGAAAGAAATCACGTCTTAGAATTTATTTACATAGAAACCACAAATTTTAAATTGCAATACGATTTAACAATATTTTTTACTATGTTTTTGATCAAATAAATATATATGAATAATAATAATGTTTCATAAGCAGAAAAACACTGAAGACTGGAATAATGATACTAAAAATTCAACTTTGATCACAGAAAGAAATGACATCTTAGAATTTATTTACATAGAAACCATACATTTTAAATTGCAATAACATTTAACAATATTTGTTTTACTATGTTTTTGACCAAATAAATATATATGAATATACAAAACCACACCCTATACTGACATCAACCTTCACATCCTCTATACTGACCATAAGCCAAACCAAAGGAAACAACATTTCCTCAACAGAATAAAACAATCCCTCTTTCACCAGTGTGTCTCTGCGATCCCTGTCCTCACCACTAATGTAATTGTGGTATGAAGCCCAGAGTCACCAGCTGAACTTCAGTAGTTGTTTGCGTCTCTGAGGCCTGTATGTACACTATAGATTGGCAGTCAGTCAAATCCAGAACGGCTAAACCAAATCTCCAGAACAGTGTTAACATTTGGACTCCATCAGCGCTTCAGACGGGCTGCGCGGTGCATGCCCAGTGCCTGCTGCACGAGACAGATGTCTTAATAATAAAAACAGCAGCTTTCATAAATGGAAGAAAAAAAAATCAATAATAAACATAAAATAGCTGGGAAAGCAATACGCCTGGTTGCCACCAGAAAAAAAAGTGAACTTCACAAAAATGATTTTTATTTCTTTTGCTCTGGCAACGCCTACACTTCTGAACTTTCTCTGTCTGTATTTGCATGTAATCGATGCCCTGCATCCATTAAATAGATGTCCGTCTGCCGGTCGGTGGGGAATTGTATATCATGTGGTAATAAACATCACGTAGGCTGTTTGCCCTGACCTCTACCCACCGTATCACACCATTTGTCCTTCAGACATGAGCAAACACACACACACTAATCTGAAGGTGTCCAACGTGCAAAAAGCCAAGCTTTCTCTTTCCATCTATGCCACTTCACACATGCCACATCTGAGCACTTCATTTCTCTAACACACGCACACTATGCATTATGACGACTTCATTGGCTTGTATTGTGTTTTTTGTATTGTTAGGCTAGTTGTAATTATTGCATCCTAACCTTACATCCACACCTTGAAGAAACCTTTCGGCATTGTTAGATTTTAATTAAGATATTAATTAATCCCTTTATGAAGCTGCGAGAGCCTCTAAGAGGTGCCCACAATGACGGCTATTTCAGCGTCTTTCATTTGGTCTCAACAAAGATAGCAAACCTGACCCTCACCCACCTCATGCGTTTGATGTCAGCTGTGCATGATAAGTGGATATCCTCCTAGCAGCACACCAATGGGGCCGAGGAAACACCTCCTTCTGTCCACATGCAGTCAGGGGTGCACAATGGAAATCGATTTGTGCATTATATCATGGCTACATTAATTACACGGCAGTGCATTTCTACAAGACCCCACAGCCACCCATGATCATCACTCTGGCACTCGTGCGGATGGACTTGTGATGATGTGGGCCGGTTAGCGCACTCGTGCTGTCCCATATGTTCAACTATTCTGAAACTGAAGTCGACTGAAACATTATGGTGATTAAATAATTTGCTTTTGGTGTTAAAATGTAATTTATTTTTATTTAAACAAAAACATTACAGTAAAAATGTGTAGTGTGGAAATGCAAGTAAACAAAAATCACACATATACACATTATATAAATATATATATATATAGACATTTATGAGTTTACGAAAAATTTTGTAAGAAGAGAAGATGCTTTTTTAAAACATTCTATTCATAATAGAATACCACAATATACAATTTCCACAAACATATTGTCACGGTAGCAGGGGAGGAGGGACACAGAGAATGGTTGAACAGACTTTTAATAATAAACAAACAAAACTCAAAACGGCACATCATGTGCAGGAATTAGAACAAAAAACACTTGAGCGGCACTTAGCGGCACTTCTATGTGCAAAACTGGGAACATAAATCCAGGGCGGAGTCAAAGGCGGGAGAAGCCCTGGGGATCACCGACTTCAAAGACACAACAGCTGGAGGTCCAGGTGGAGCTGACGAGCCCATGGGACCGCTGGCCCAGGAGACCGAGGTGGAACCATGGTGACGTGACGAGCGTTCAAGGTGGAGCTGGAGAACCACAGGACAGAGGCTGAGTCGGTGGGACCGATGACGAAGTGTAGGCAAAAAAGTGTAGGCACGGTAACGACTGACCAAGAGGGAGCCAGAGGGATGAGGGAGCCCGGTGTAGCCATATGGCCGATGGTCTTTTGTAGAGGGAGGGAGGAGCCAGGGTTCAGCCGAATTGTCGACGGGTCGAGGTAGAGCTATGGGCACAGAGGTTGGAGGCGGAATCCAGGGATCATCTGTGCCCGGTGAAGCTGGTGGACCGACGACACACGGTGGCCAGGTGTTGGTAGGAGCTGGTGAAGGGGTGTTGGACACCAGCAGAGGAGGGACCGAATATGGGACTGGTAGGAGACAGTTGAGGGCTGGACGGAACCAGTGGGGAAAATGGGGTAAATACCTCTTCAAA
The DNA here is from genome assembly GCA_037043235.1 of Rhodeus uyekii. NCBI lineage: Eukaryota > Metazoa > Chordata > Actinopteri > Cypriniformes > Acheilognathidae > Rhodeus > Rhodeus uyekii. The sequence continues at coordinate 736,883 of JAWRVZ010000203.1, forward strand.
AATGTCATATAGTCCCAGTATAAGTACAGTGGCCAAAACCAATCCATCCACCACAGTGAGGTAGAGGGCAGGGCGTTTCTCCTGGCCCTCAAGCTCCACTAATCCTCCCTCGTCGGTCAACGGTGTTGTCGGCTCACACACCTGGTTAGACATCTGTTGTGTTTCCAGGGTCATGACTCCTTCCGACTTCTGTCTCGGTTCGAACTCATCACTCATGGCGGTGTGGTCTTTGTGGTCTGTGGTGGGCTCATGCAACGTCCAATCGTCGGTCGCTCCCTGTGGTGGGTGGCTGGTCTCTGGTTGTGGAGTAGGGCTGGTGTTGAGCGGCAAATTGTTGTTCACTAGCACCACTCCACATAGGCACCGAAGTCTTCCTTTAGACAGTCCGGGTAGTTCGGCACACAAATCGAAAAGTTCCAGGTGTGTTCTTCCAGTGAATGTTCTCCCAGCTCCAGCAACAGCAGGGCAACTGCAGAGAAGTCAATCTTAAAGCTGTGTAATCCGTTAGTGGCGATAAACAAAGTTGAGTGTACTGTCACGGTAGCAGGGGATGAGGAGACAAGGAGGCACAGGGAATTGTCGAACAGACTTTTAATAATAAACATAAAAAAAACACTTTAAATGTACAAACTCAAAACTGCACTAAAGAACTAAAACAGAAACACTCAATAACTATAAATAAACATGGCACTTCTAGTTCCAAAACTGGGAACATGAATACAGTTAACACTGACACGAAAAACACTACCATCATACGACAACACTCGACAAGGACTGAAGGCAAACATGGGGTTTAAATACAAAAGGAGGGAATTAGACACGGTTAACAATGTGTCAGTGACAGGTGAATGGAAACACATGGTAAATCACGGAAGGAAACAGGACGTAGACAAAAGACACGACTGACATGTAACACATATTACGTTTTCAGCATGGATAAAAAAATAATCGTTATTAATAATTGAGCACCAAATCAGCATATCACCATGTATATCACAATATCATTACTCTTAAAAATAATAGCTCTTTATAACTCATAATAATATCATAACTCATATATATATATATATATGTGAGTTAGTATATAGTTATTTATATGAGTTATATATATCACTATATGGTGATATGCTGATTTGGTGCTCAATCATCACGCACACGCACACGCACGCGCATTAGATACCTTAAACATAATATAAGTGTATAATATAACATCTGAATAAAAGTTACTGACACATTTTCATGCCCACTAATCACTTCCCTTGCATACAAAAAAAAAACGTGTGTGTGTGTGTGAGAGAGAGAGAGAGAGAGAAAGAAAGAGAGGGGGACTGTGTGTGCGTGCGCGCGTGCGCGCGTGCGCTCGTCCGGTAGGCTGCGCTATGCTCGCACCCGCAGGAGTCGCTCTTCCCCCCTTCCGTGCTCGCGCGCTTCCCCGGTCCCACGACGAGAGGGTGTATGTGTGTAAGAGCGCGCGTGTGTGAACGCTGGAGCTCATTGCTGTTGCAGAAGCTTCGGCGAGACGGTCGCACTGCCGATGCGCGGTCGGACACGCAACTTCTCATGGATACGCCAAAGTAGCGCGCGGACGCCTGCCACTCAAAGACCGGGATTTATTACTCACGAGGATAGGTATGCAACATGAACTCGTATGCAATTTGATCATTTATGAACTAAATGCGTTTGGGAGCGAAAGTTGGTTGGGCAGCGGATGGGGGCAGCTTGCCTGGAGGGGGGCAAGTGTTGAAGGAGGTTTATTCCGCATTAAAGGCATGCGTTGCGTTACCCGTGTTATGCGTTTGAGATCTCTTTGCAGTGCATCACTTAGGTCTGAATTATGGTTGTGCATTGATCTTTTGATTCGATATGCAATGCGTTCAGGAGAAGGTGGGAGCCTGATTTAAGTTGTCACAGGAGGGACAGGGAAGAGACCGTTATATCTGCACATAGGAGACTTGTGGACATGCACCGGGCAGAGAAAGTTGTTGGAGGTGTGGTAGATGTTAATGCATGCATGGTGCAATGGCAAGGCGGGATGCTCACAATGTCCCGAGCATCCGAGGATGGGGCTGTGCATTTACAGGCGGCCCCGGGTGCATGTGTGTAGATATTCTCTAGGGGCCCAGTGCATCTTTTAATTAAAAACCCACGGAGCACAGGCTGCACACCACAGATCCTCCTCAAGAGAGAGTGTGTGTGTGCTACACGCACTAATGTGCTGAATTCACTTTTTTTCTCGCCATCCTCATAAGATTGGCTTCACACCGCTCTGCACTCGGATGATGTTGGCGTGCTCCGCACATCAATGGGATACACACTCTCTCTGAAATGCGACAGTGCTCTGCGTTAGGTGAATGCATAGTGATGGGGTCAACTGGACACAGATATATGCATTATTGCAAACATATGCATATACATCCATGCATATCAACAAAACCGTTTGAAGCGCATATTGAGCTGATCATAAGCATTACATCCAATGTGTTGTTCCTAAAAATAAATATAAACAGGCTTTAATTAGAAGCGTTAAGGATAATTTGAAGTACTTCAGTTTTGTTTCTAGCATTAATTATAGATGAATTACTCATTGGCAGCATTAGATATGCCTTTGCACTGCTTGCTGTGTTGGGATTTTGGGACAAATCCAGACTTTATGAGAAACTCTTTGATTTGTAATTTTGTTTGTGAAAATATGTTCTAATCCATTTTTGTAATTAAAGGTCTGCTCCACCCTAAAATGAAAATGCTCTTATCATGTATTCACCCTCATGTTGTTCTGTAAAACACAAAAAAGGAGATATTTCTCCGTTATGAAAGTCAATGTTTATTGTTTCCCTTCATCTTTTGTGTTCTGGTTTAAAACCACATGAATGATTCATTTAAGTATTTTGATAAATTTGTTATTTTTAATGACCAATACTGATACCCAGAGAGCGTAGTGATCAATATAATGCTGATATTTATTTACATAATAACGTTTGATAATAGCATTTAATATCCACAGAAATGCTGAAATGAAATTAAAACATTTAACAAAATATACTAATATTTTGTGTGAAATAGAGGAGGTAGTGCACAAGAATGTTCTTATTTTCATGATGTCATTCCAAACTTTTATGTATTTTTTTCTTCTTTTATGGAGCACAAAAGTAAATACTTAGCAGAAAGTCTAAGCTGCTCTTCTCCATACAATGAAAGTGAATGTTGACTTAAATTTCAATCTGTTCCTTCCATATACACAGCTAATATATGACTTTGATCATATGGACTACTTTTATGATGCTTTTTGAGTTTGGTCACCATTCAGTTTCAGAGCAGCTTTTGTTTTCCACAAGAGAAATAAAGTTTGGAAAGACATAGGGTGAGTAAATTATTATTATTATTAGCATTTTCGGCCTATTCTAATCTGAAAATGTCTGATATGACAATATATCCGTATATGTCTTAATGTGTGTTAATGCATAATTCTCCAGTCACAGTTGAATCGATAATAGCACAGCAAAGTGATGCGTTTATACTCCGTTAATGCACAAACTATAAAACATCAAACCACAGCAGAAACACATATTATGCGGAAAGTGTGTTTAGGATCTGACTGAGCAAAAGAGGAGTTATTCATGTCTGTGCAGAGCAACACACACACTTTTGTCTGCGTTCCAAACAGCTGTCTGTCCGGATATATGATATGTTTTCTCAAAAACATTTTTTTTTTACTGGTCCACCTGTTCAGTTCCGTTTGTCCTTTAAGCGTTCATCAGTCTGTGTGTGTGTGCTGGTAGAATGACCTCCACGCCGCTTATCAATGCCGATGTTCTCCCTTAGAAACTGAGGGATGTGTCCCTGTGTGGGGCGACCCTTCCCCCATCTGTTCCCAGCGCAGCCCAGCGTGTGTGTGCGAGCCGATCCTCAGCATCTGTCTTTGCCAAATGCCAGGACTCAGTGGACGCTTCACATGAAATCAGCGCCCCGCTCTGGGTGTGTGTGAGGGGGTGGGGGAGTCCTGATGTGCCGTTGTTGCGTCTCAAAGCGTCCGTGCCATTGTTTGTGTGCACTGTGTGTGTGTGTGCGTGCTTTTGTTCTCCGCTTGCGCTGGAATGCTCTTCAGTGCTGTGTCAACTGTAAAGACCCCCTCAGATCCCGTCCTACACCCCGCGGCCCCTCTCTTCAGTGTTTTCTCTTGTATTTCAGTCTTAATTTGTTTTGTCTTGCCCTTCTAGTCTGCCATTTTTCATAGAGGACTGAAAGGCAGAGTAATTAGAGTGGCTCTTTCTGAAAGTTTCTTTCTGTGTGCAGTCGGGCCGCGTCAGTATGACAGAGGGCCACACATATAAACAAACGTCTAAGGCAGTCGAATACCAGGCTCTCTCCATGGCTGTGTCTCAACCTAGTGAGCTGCCTAACTAATGGATTAAATGCAACTATAATGCTCTTACTAAAATTGCATTTCATCCACTACAAACAAAATTACTACTGTATCCATATGCTATAATTTAAATGTTATTCACAGAAGCCTGTGGCCATAAAATGATGCATTTAAAAAAAAAATCATAAAAGCAATAATAATATAAATAAATACAAAATAAAATCTTCCTACTTTTTTGGTTGGTCGATCAGGTTACATTTGTATTTGCATATCAGCACGATAGCAAAATGTGATATTCATATGATTGATTGATTTATATGAATCTACAATTTTTAGATGAAATATTGTCAGTTTGGACTGTTTTGGCTCTATTTTGGCAACAAAAAAAGTTCCAAAAAAAGCAGAAAAGTTGTGTAGACCAGCAAGACACAGCAGTGTTTCGTTCCTGAATGATTCACCGTTTTTGAACGAATCAGGTGAGTGAATGATTCAATGAGTCATTCATAAAATCAGTGGACAGTTGTTTCTTTCAGCCTGTTTGAATCAGTTTAATGAATGATTCAATGATTCACTTATTAGCCCCTGGTGTCTGGATGTAGTATAGGCTAAAAAAACACCCTCTCCTCCATCCATCTACTTTTTTTATTCTTCCGAATACAGTTTCTGTCTTTTTCGGTAGTTCTTAGCAGATTTAAGCATAAAAGTGTACTTTTCATTTAGCCCAAAACCAAAATTATGTTTGGGTAACCTTACGCTGTTCAAGGTTTTGTGTTCTCCACAATGATGAATTAAACCAGCCTGGTTTCATTTGCAAACATTTCATTGCATCGCTAGTACAGTGGTACCTCGAGATACAAAATTAATCCGTTCCGAGGCGGCCTTCGTATAATGAGTTTTTCGTATCTTGGAACACATTTTACATGTAAAATGGCTAATCCGTTCCAAGCCCTCCAAAAACATCCCATTAAATTTCATAATAAAGCTAAATTGACCTATAAACAATGAAATAACGTAAAACGTCGAAGCTTACCTTTCGAGTGAGGCTATCTCCGAAAGTGGCGGCAGAGGAGGAGGAGGACAAACGGCAGATAACGTACGTACGTACTGTAACGAGTTATATTGGGTAAGGCTCCTTTAAGGCGGAGCGCTCTTTCACTCTCTTAAGTTCAGTAATGAGGTGGTTCGAACTGAGCGCGAGCAGGGAAGCCTCGCATGTATGCGGAGTGAGGTTTTCCGAGCTATCCGGCCTCTCCTAGAGAACAAACGCGTTACAGTACGTACACTTAACTACGAAAACACATACAAAATTTAAAGTTTCGGGTGCGGAGTGGCTGAGCTAAAGCACGCCAGCACGTACGTATAGAAGATGCATGATGGGAGGGATGCTGTCCAATTAGAGAGAAGGATGGCTTGGCTAGCATCAGGAACCAATGGGAGAGCAGGAGGATGGTGGCGAGTCTACTATAACTAAGATGGCGGCGTGCGGCGCGAGTTTCAAAATTGTTATGGGGCGAATCTCGGACTTTCAGAAACCTTTCGTATCTTGAAAACTTTTCGTATGTAAAGCAGTAAAAATTTTCGTCTTTGCTTTCGTAACTTAGATTTTTCGTAAGTTGAGCCTTTCGTATCTTGAGGTACTACTGTATTTTCATAGTTCGATGTCCAAAACCATGGTATTACTATTGCACCATATCCCAAAATTCCAACACCAATAAGTGTATTTGGTGTTGTGTAGGTTGGTAGGTAGCTCACTAGATTGTTAGACATTCTGTGTGTGTGAGCTTATTAAAACACTCAAGTACCTTGTTTGGACAGAAGTCGTAGGTCTTTTGTTCCCTGTCTGTCTTTCATTTGTGTTTCTCAATGATCATAGCAGCTAATTAACAGCATTGTAATTAGTCAGGTAATAAAGCTTCAAGTCAAGAACAACTGCTCAAGGGAGCGTCTCTTTAATGAGCGCTGATGCTGTTGTGGAATCGACTGCGTTCAGTGGCTTTGCAGTGTGTGTGTGCTGTTTGCTTTCTTGGGAAAGGACATGAGAGTCAAAATGAGTATATTGGGTTTGATCCAGCTCGGTAGACCAGAAGAGAAAAACGATAGATGGAATGAGCGAGATGCAGGGTTTGGTCCAGTATGGTCGACTGGTGGTTGAAATCGGAGAATTTTAGGCTAAGAATACACAACTTAACAACATACAATAAGATGAACACGATATAGTTGCACTGTAAATGATTTAGCAAAGTAGCACAGTACGTTTTACAAGGAAATACTGTTTCTGTTTGATTCAGTGTGTTAATTATTTGTGAAATTTTCTAGCAATTTCTGAGTGAAAATAGTTTCTAAGTAAACCCTACCTTTTTTCAGTGTGTGACATGTGAAATGACATTTTAAAAATGGGATAGTCAATAGAGCTGCACGATTCTGGATCAATTGAGAATCACATGTTTTGGTTTGTTTCAAACAGAGATTCTCCCACAATTCATTGGTGATAAAATGTTAATTTCCGCAGTCTATTTAAAATGTTTCTGAAATGTAATCTGAATTATTTAAAAAAATGGTTTGAAAGAAAGATTCAATGACGTAAATACTAGAGCTGCAGTGATGCATTGACGTCGTCTATTACGTTGACTACGAAAATACGTTGATAACTTACGTTTTACATTTACATTGTTAGTGACATTAGTGGTGCGTGATTCTCTAAAATGGTGTTTGTGCGTTAATTCTGGCACTTTATTTGAATTAAGTTGAAATAAAATTTTTCTTAAGTATTAATCCGGTAATAAAAAAAACCTATTAGATTAATCCAGAAAAGTAATCGTTAGATTAGTCGACTAATCTGAAAATTAACCGACAAAAAAAAAAATGGTTAGCGTCAGCTCTAATAAATACTTCATTAGTTTCATTGCTGGATGAATCAGTTTTTTTTAAATGTCATTTGTCGCTACTTACTGGTGTAACAATTGAATTGATTAAATCATTATTTGAGTCACTCTTATTTTCTAAAGGTGATTTACTCTATTTTGATCACTTCCATAGACATCAGTGTTTATATCTGAAATATAAACTTCTATCTCAGTATGTCTGTGATGATTTGAATATTTGTAACACTGAAAAATAGTTATACTGTGTGGTTGAAAAGACTGTCTGTGAAACACATTCATACCTAGTTAGCCTAACTGCTTTCTCTGGGTCAGTGGAAGCATCAGCATAGATTTGAACATTCCGGTGTGATTTTGTCAAAGGTTTAATAGACACGGGTGAATCGCTGTCATTTAGTTGTGTCTGTGTATAGCGGGATCTCTCTCTCTCTCTCTGTGTGTGTGTGTGTAGGCTGGTGAATGATGCGCTCTGAGCACATCCTGTCGATTCGGTGACACCCTTGTCTGTCTCGAGCCTGATGTCTATTGATCCAGCCTGCCACCATCAGTGCCCCACACACACACACACACACACACACACACACACACACACACACACACACACACACTCACACACACACACACACACTCTCTCTCTCTAAAACATCCTCCGTGTTAACGGTCTGAGAAAGACTCTTACCTTCCTGACAATCAAGAGGAACTTGATCATTTAAACCAGCCAATCATGGCTCAGTTTAATAGCAAGAAACCTGAAATCGGAGCAGAATCAAAGCAATGTTCAAAGGAAGCATAATCTGAAAAAAGCAATTCATATTGACTTGTCTTTAAAGAAACGCTTTGTTCTGTCCCTCTGGGGACTGACAATTATCTTGGTGTCACAGTAATTTGTTGATTGTTCAAAAGCAGAAAATAGTTTTTGGACGAGTGATTTTCCTTTCACAGGTGAAATGTGCGGACGGTCAAGATGAAATCAAAGAGAACCCTGTTTACTTTTCTGATATATAATTCTGGTTCATTTTGAACAAGCGATCGAAAGCACATTGTTTGAAAGAAAAATGTTTTTTAGGTATTTATATCACTTAGTATATCATCAAATACATTCTCAACAGTTCCTCAAATACATGTTTTTTTTTTTTTATAATCTTAATCTTGTGTCACTAGGAAATTTTAGGATTTGTGAACTTTTTTCCTAAAGGCAAAGACCATCATGGTTGTTAAACGGATGGGAAGGTTATAGAGAAATGTCAAAGGTCATTGGCTAGGTGTACGATTACAACATTACACATGAAACATCATCCTAGCCCAGGTCAACGATCGTCTATTAACAATTCTACTAACTACAAGTAATTTTAGTTTTACAAGTAACTACTCAACTAACTACAAGTAATTTTACAACTACATGTCAGCTAGGTCTCATTAGAGTATTAGTAGACTGTAGAAGACTGTTAGGTTAAGGTTAGATGTTAGGATTTGGGTTTGTAGAATAAGTTGACATGTACCGTATTTTCCCGCATGTAACCCGCAGACGCAGATAATCTGCACCCTCATATAGCCCACGGGGTTTGGGGGGTTGTGTAAAAAGTGTCTGCATAACCCGCACCCTTGTATAACCCGCACCCATAGATTGATGAACTTTTTTTGTGCAAGTTGACATTTCGAATTTCGAATGTTGCTCGCCAATTATCCATAACGGTTCAGGCTCGGTACACAGTGCTTATGTGCGAAATTCACACAATAAGAACACAAATACAAGTCAGAATCAGAAGAAAAAGAAGTCTCTCCCGCTGTGCAGCAGCTCGTCCCTTAAGAAGCGATTCTACAGGTGTTGACCATCGGATGAGATGAGAAAAGCCCGCCCTCATGCAGCACAGCCAATCACGTCTTCTTGCATGATTGACAGGTCAGACAGCCTATCAGCGCCAGCTGTCAGAGTGATAGTACAAGCACCAGAGACAACAACACTCGCAAAAAAGAAAAACTGAAAGAAAATGCCGCAAAAAAAACATGTATAAATATATATAACAATATAACCATATATAACAAATATATTGAAATATTATTACGTGTAATGTTTTTTATATATAGCCCGCACCTCTATATAACCCGCACCCCCGGGGTTTGTAAAATCTGGTATAACCCGCAGGTTATATGCGGGAAAATACGGTAGTTGCAAAGTTGCTTACAGTAGAATATCGTTTGGGGAGCATCGAAATAAAGTGTTAGTAGATATTAAGCAGACAGTCTACTAATAAATCAGCTCTAATTAATTGGTGTTAGTTGACATGTAGTTGTAAAGTTTCTTGTAGTTAGTAGAGAGTCTGAATTTGAAATAAAGTGTTACCAAACAACCTTATTTTCTCATTAGGAAGTCATGTGATCATAAATCCATAATGTGCTTCTGTTTTCGACGTCATCAGTTTAAAAGCGAATAGAAACTTGACATTGGCCCACCCACATCCGCTCACACACATTCGTCTCTCTGCTCCTTGATATCTCTCTTATCTTCCATATTCCTCCAGGGTTTTTCCCTGATGTGTTTTTGTTAGGCTCTGATTCATTACATCGGTTGAGATAAATTCTGTTTTTCAGTGGGTTGATGTTACCGGAAGCAGGGGAGCAGCTCGTTTAGGACACGGCAGTGGTGGGTCGATAGCTTGTTAGAGCTCTGCTTGACAAGATGTTGTTTGCAGAGGTAATTTACCCATAAACTCACTAAAGTTGCAACTTACGTCACTGTCATCCCAGTGTGGATAAGCACAAATCAAAAGCGCATTGATCGGCATGCAAGCTTTATAAGACAAGCACCTGGGTGTGTGTTTGTGCACTTGTTGTAGTTGTTTATTGTTGCTCTGTTGCTTGGTGCTCATTTGTATGTGAGTGTCTGATTCATAATTTATCATGTCTTCTACAAAGTAGTTTTATTGCTTTATCTCCTTACAAAAAAGTAAAAAAAAGTGATATCATTTAACTAAATGATCAACATAGTCATGTATAGTATATGACGTAATCATTTTAGGGCCCGTCCACACGGATCCGGAGTTTTGGGAGACTGAATCCGCTCTCTTTTGATGCCGGGTCCTAAAGTGGATAGATCTGAATCCGACACCCTTGCGGTCTCGTGTGGACGGCCAATCCGTATATTTTTTTGTGAACCGACGATGTCATCACATCACGTGTCGGCTGCGTCACACGTAACAGCAACAGTGTTGCCAGATTTCCTGAAGATTTCCAGCACAACTACAGCTTAAAACCCATCCATTTAAAAAAATACCAGCCCAAAGTGCGTACTCTTATAAGTAATGAAAAAATTTGAGCGATTTTATGCATCAAAAACCATCCCAAATTTTATCAACCAGCCAAATGCATTTTTTTCCCGGTCGGACGTGACAAAAAGGTAACTAGCAATCTGGCAACACTGAACAGCAACAACAATGCACATGCTCAAAGTCTTCTTCTCTGTGTATAGTGTATATCTGTGTCAGAATTACAGCGCCCCATACTGGTCTGGCATATATACTACACCGGATTCAGTTGGTTTTAGTGGTCTCGTGTGGACGCTGATATTTCTTGAGACGGCGCCGTGTTTATGATCAGATAGGGAATGCACTGGCTTCGTGTGGACGTGGCATTAGTATTATCTAGTAAAACATGGTAGTAATAGTGACATAGTTAATGGGGTAGAACAGAGAAATATTGACATACAGTGATCCCTCATTTATCGCGGTTAATGTGGACCGGAACCTCCCGCGATAGGTGAAAATCCGCGAAGTAGGATTGGCCGCCCTAGGAATTTACACATATGTGTGTGTAGGTACCAGAATGTTTCAAATATGTATATTTATATTTTAATTAAATCTATTTAATTATAAAACCTTAATATTATACATTTACTCTCTTTCTCTCATACGATGCGTATTATGGTGCTCTACACACATGACAGACCTTTGCGGTTCATGAATATGATGATGATGATGATGATGATGATGATGATGATGATGATGATGGTGGTGGTGGTGGTGGTGGTGTTACTGCACTGGTATAATGAGGCCTTTAAATCAGTTCTGGAAGCGCCTCATCATCAGATATCGGCGCTGGATCGTCAACATTTGCTTCTGAGAGAGGCAAAGAGGCTCCCACTCCACTCATGCTCTCATTGGTCAATCTCGCGCCGGGAACCAATCACGTGTCTTGTCTGAGTGCCGTGGGCGTGTACAAAGCCTCTGAGAAAGTTTCTCTCTTTGTCTGGCATCCTGGGAAACCGTTTCTCTCGCGCATCACAGTAAAACAACTCTGCTTTCCGCAATACGGTTGCCGATATGGCGGTATTTTTGAATTTCTATTTTTCAATGTATATTTTTTTTAAATCCGCGATGCACTGAGGCCGTGAAACTTGAACCGCGAAGTGGCAAGGGATTAGTGTATTCAGATTTTGTGGACCAGAATGAAGGGATTCTGCAATTTTCTTGAAAAGTTCATGTTGAAAAGTTCATTAGATAAGATAAATTTGTTTTCAATATTCTTAAAAGAAAAGTTACTAATATTTTCAAAATAATCCAGAGGGGTTTTGTGGTATTTGTTAGCTACTGCAGGTGAATCTGGCCCAAATTAATTACAAAAAAAAATTCTGATTCAGGAGTGTTTAATTGGGGTTGGCCAGAATTGGACACTCCTGGTCTAGAGCAACATTAGTCACAATTCTGTGCCCACGGGAGTCACTTCAAAGATTTTACTTATCCAAAGATATCAAGAGAGTTGCCAAAGGTTGTCAGTGAAGGACATTGATGTGCCAGATCTCACAAGCATTACAGTGACAGCTCCATGTACAAGCAAAACACTTCTTAACACTAAAAACTCTTTTTTTTCCACATCCCTGTCTGTTATAAATTTGTAGACTTCCACAGCAGATCACACTATAAATAAATGCATAATAGACACTTTAATTCAAAGCGACTTACATTGCATTCAAGGTACACATTGACATTCTAATCAGTTTTTGCTTTCCCTGGGCATCGAACCCATGACCTTGTTGTTGCCCATGACCTTGTTGTTGCAAGCACAATGCTCTATTGTTTTAGCTACAAGAAAGACTTTTAATGTTTTTATCATTATTTTGCGAAAGCGGGTCAGTTAAGGTCCATGATCTGTCCACACTGGATTTGAGTACTAAGGATCGTGGTGTGAACGTAGCCTAAGTGTGTGTTGAGTTTCATTTCAGAATTCATACTGTAAGTGGAATGCTTTCCTCTTTTAATAAATAGCTCTTGATACGTATGGCCCGGTTATTTTAGGGTAGTTTTATTCGTCTTAAGTTTAGGAACTCAATTACACACTGGGACCTGGAAAAGAGTGGGGCCCATCTGTTCATGTTTTCCTATGTGAAATTTAACAAAAGTCATGGGTGGTACTTGTTAGTTTTTTACACTTTATGTTGCTCTGTGGCCGGTTGTTTATCATGTTTGTGTTTTGTGCGCGTGTGTTTAAGTTCTCATACTCCATCCATTGTGTTGTGTATTTATGTGTTTGTTATAGCCAAGAGGATTGGTAAACTGTGGCTGTTCTGCTCATAATGGAAGCGGAGCATGTTCAGACTGCACCGCTGCCTAGAGCTTTTTCCGTGCGTGTGTCTTTGGAAGCACTTAAATGTTCTTCACGTATAGAGAGTGTGTAGTTTTCACTCCATTTGTGGAAGTGGTTTCTGAGATCAGAGCAGCTCTGTTTATGTGAGTTTAGTTAGTTGTACCTTAGGGACAAGAATGTCCCCAGAAGTTTGGTAAACCTGACAAATCCTCACTTATGGGATGTCCTCTGAGCTAAAAATCATTCATAAATACAGTAAATACAAACTGTTTCTTTTTTTTAGGTTGGGTTTGCCTGCAGGCATGGAATTAGCATTAGAAGCAGAAACTATATGGTATGTCCTCATTTTTATAGCGAAGTAAACTTGTGTGTGATCTGGTTTAGTGAGTTTTACAAGCTGTAATTGGGTTTGGAGCTGATTATTACGGGCAGAAACACAAATCACGAGCGTCGAGAGAGATGCTGCACAGAATGGAGAGATTTAATGATGAAATGGGACTTAAAGGCAGTTCTTTCAATGCAGCAGATACATTATTAGACAGTGACTGGCTCTTTCTGAGTGTACAGTATGTGTGTAAAGTGTTCAGATTTGATTAGTTATGAAGGTGAGGGAAGCCCAGGCAAACCAATACAAACACACACACACACACTCGGCAGTGTGAGTCACACATTCATAGTGCTTTTGCCTAGTGTTTTTGGCAGTGTGTGGTCAGTGCTCTTTTACTAGACATAAATATACAGTTATAAACACATACACCACACACAAAGACAGCGATAGAAAAATACTCACACATACACACTCATAGCGTATCTGCTTCTGTTGTTGAATATGCAGTTGATTAAACAAAACACACACCTCAATCATAGCTGAAAATATTTTCTAATTATTTTACTTTATTTTTTATAAATGAGGAAATTCCCAAATGTTTCCAAGATTTAGCTAACTTTGTAGGACAAATGTCCTACTTGGACTTAAACACATGCTCAATAAAAATAAAAATAAAAATCTTATTCTTACACTTTTTTTTATCTAAGCTTACATCTGTTTTGCATTGGAACTATACGAATTATTGTTCTTGCATTAGTTGAAACCGGACAGTGGATTTCGTGTTCCCAGCATGCTTTGCATTGGAAAAGATTAGGAGAGTAAATGTTGAATTTAAGTATATTTATTATATAGCGATATTTTTGAATTTATATTTTTGAGAAATCCGCGATGCACTGAGACCGCGAAACTTGAACCGCGAAGTGGTGAGGGATTACTGTATTATGATTTATTAGGCTTGCCCACTACACAGGTTGACTGTGTTAAGTCTATGTGGCAATTTGATGTAAAAAAACAAAACTAACTTAACACATCCACCACTGACCACAATTGAAAACTGTGCGTTGAGTTGCACTATAATGCCAGTCTCAGGTGTGCGTTTCACTCCGTGTCACACTTGTCGCTCTCCTCTGATCTCTACCTGATCGCAGGTCTCTCTTTCGGTCTGTGCTTCTGTGTGAGCTTGTCTCTCTTTGATGAATCACTTATTGAAGGACAGTGAAGGGGTCGTTCAGGCAGCAGTAGTGGTGCTCAGAGCAGGGGCATAATCAGTCCCAGAGGGTTCGAGCGGCAGGCACCGGTAGCAACGGCTCAGAGAGCGGTAATTGCCCTGACCGTATATTCTCGCAGCACGATAGGAGACAATACACACACATACAGACACTCTCTCTAGGAGCGGCTACAAGACAAAAAGAGTCTGTTCAGAACACACCTGATTCAATATTGTGACAGTAAATCGCAAGCTTCATTGTTCTTTAAGACTGCATTGTGTTCTGGTAAATGGACAGTTTATATGAATAATCTGTCTCGGCTCTAGTATCCATTTAGAGCTAGATGACAACAAAAGCAAGCAAAATGTGAAAATCCACAGTCTACAATTCCTTTTAAGTGGTGCATCTAGTGTGTGTGCCATTATATTTATACTACACTACTGTTTAAGATTTTTAAATGTTTTTAAGGTCTCACCAAGGCTGCATTTATTTGATCGAAAAAATGTTGTTTCAATGTTGAAAACAGTTGCGTACATTTAGTTTTTCCAGGATTCTTTGAAGAATAGAAAGTTCTAAAGAATAGGATTTAATTGAAATAGAAAGCTTTTGTAACATTATACACTACCACTCAAAAGTTTGGGGTCAGTATGAATATTATATATACAGTAATACCTTAGAGATACGAGCGTAATCCATTCCAGGACTGAGCTTGTAACTCAGATTGCTCGTATCTCAAATCATTTTTCCCATAAGAAATAACCTAAATAAAATTAATCCATTCCGGCCCTCTAAAAAACTCCCTTATTAATGCTAATAACAATGGAATAAACATGTTTTTAATTGCTATAGAGACATACACACAAAACAATTATAGTATATAAGAATGTAGTATGAAAAAATGTGGCTTCAATTATGAGTTCTTACCTTCGAGACAGACAATACGGTAGCGGCTTGTGTGGAGAAGGAGGGATGGATAGCGTAAATTACGTAGATAACGCAAACACAATACAGAAGTGTCATGTTTCTTCCCATGTAGTGTATTGGATAGCCACAGAACCTTATATTTATTATTATTGAACACACATAACTTGTGCTGCTCTCAGCTTAATATTCATGAATCACTCGTCGCCCCCGGTAACATCGGCTGTAAAACCAAGGTGGCCCTCTAGTGGAGTGAGGCAGCTTGAGCTGCTCCAAGTGCTCGACCACCTTGCGTCAGCGTCTGTAAGTGTGCTCGTATTTCAAATCTTTACTCGTATTTCAAAGCAAAAATTAGCTCGAAGTCTTGCTCGTATCTCGGGATACTCGTATATCAAGGCATTACTGTATATGTATTGTGAATGTGTATACAGTAATACCTCGGTTTACGAGCGACTTGGTATACGAGCAAATCGGTGTACGAGCATGGAGGGTCGAATCGGTGTACGAGCATTGTATCGGTGTACGAGAAAAAATTTCCCTCACAGATGCGCAGTTTTGTGTGGAAAAAGTCCTAACGCTCATCATCCTTGTGCGCATTTTTACATGAAATATCCTAATGACAGCCTCTCATAACACAGTCAGAAGGTTCCAACCCCTTTTATAACCCCTTAACTCATTCATTGGCTGCATCATTCACCACAGTGATACTTTTAAAAGTGATTTACAGAAGTTTTTACCTCATATTCTAAACATTAATTAATTGTGATTGCTATTGTTCATGTAGTGAAATATACACGGTTTTAGCCAAATATTAAACAAAGTAATAGGGTTAGACAAACTATATTTTTATACAAACAACATATAAGCCTCTCCTACAAATGAGCACTGTTTTCATGTTCGTCGGACCTGCCGTTTCTCTGCAGTATCGGCAAAAGCACAAGGAGTAAAATGTGACTTCTTACCCCGTGAGCGGGGCTCCTTTTAACAGACAGCGGGTTAGTTGTAACACCATGTTATCCAATGCAAGTTCATTCACGTATTTTTATGTTTAAAAAAGTTGCGTCTTGATGATCATAAGCATAACTTATGAATTAAATATATATTTTTCCTTTAGTTTTTACATTTGTTGTGTTTTGAACAATGTAATGACATGAAAAACATTTTAATAGGTTAATACAATGCAAAATATATGATTATTGATGCAACTTGTTCAATTCGGTTTAATGTTACAACTAACCCCGCGCTGTCTTGTTTACTTCAGGACCGGATAGCAGCCACTATGTGTTTTTCACGTCTTTCAAAATCTTTTAGCCAAGAAGATGGTAATCATAACAAATACGATTAGACTAACAATCTTTCACACATTCTTTGAAAATCGAAAAACAACTACTATAACAAAAAATATTTACATGCTGCCAAAAGAGTTTTTCCTGTGGTTCTCATCCAAACTTCGATTAAATTTCTCGAAAAATGGCCAGAAGATGTGTGCAAACAGTGTGATGAAAAGCCCTTTAGCACGTCACATTTATGCCCGTGAAACTATCTAAAAAAATCGCTGTTACTATTTACCCCGCTTTACTTTGTGCCCCACGCTCCCCTAGTTCTCGAGGCTCCCGCGAATTTGTTCATACGCGGCTCCCGCGATTTCGTTCGTTCAAGGCTCCCGCGAATTCGTTCTCTCGCGGCTCCCGCAAATTTGTTCATTTGCTGCTCCCGTGAATTCGCTCCCATGTTCCACGACTTTAACTCTGGATTATCACTTTGTTTGGTTTCTGCACTATTATAATAAATTCACTCATTTGCTTTCATCCTTGCTTTCCCCGCTCTCCCCTCCTCCCTCCTCTCTCTCCTCCAAGCATGCTGCTCAAACCTGACGTGCATTACAGTAAATTGTCAAGTATTTTTTGAGTTTAATTGTCAATTATTAATTAGTATTTATATAAGATCTTAATGGTTATAATTTTCACTGCAATTAATAGGGTAAAACCCCGAAAATATTTAAAATGGGCATTTGTGGTCATGTGGAACGAATTAATTGATTTTTAGTGCATTCTTATGGGGACATTTGTTTTGGTGTACGAGCATTTTGGTTTACGAGCTCGCTCTTGGAACGAATTAAACTCGTAAACCGAGGTATTACTGTATATATATGTGTTTGTGTGTATATATGCAATAACCTTTTGGTTGGATATATAGGGCTGATTTTCATCAAATGAGTAAACTTTTTTTTAAATCAACACATATCTACACAATTTTAGTATGTTCCTCATTGTACTTGGGGAAAAAACATGCATGGTGTATTTTTGTGTGAACTATCCCTTTAACTGTGTCTATGTGTGTGCATCTTCTTGTGTCTATATGTAGGAGCCTTTTAGAAAGGCCACAAGAGCTAAGCCCATTCAAAGGAGTCTGATTACCAGAACAGGATGTTTTTGAGTGTTTGTGGACAAGGGACCAAAAGGAACCAGGAAAATAAAAAAGTAGTGAAATCCTAGACCTGGAAAGCACTTGATGATGATGTCAGCAGGTCTTTTGAGATGGTTTATGTCGGATTTTTTTTTCCACAGCAATTTCACGAGAGGTTAAAGGAGGTCTGATTCACTTTAACTGATGTGCTGTCAGTCTTTTTGTCCTTCAGTATAACAGTGAGTCTTTTAAACCGCAGATCTCAAGAACTCAGACCAAACAGATCACGAGAAACGTCAGAACATCAGTTCTCAGAAACGAAGACTTTGTAAAGTATGATGTGCTGGTGGAGAGATGCTTGACTGATCTGTAATAGAACCTGTAGTGTTGATCTGAACCGAAACAACACAAAGAATCTGGCATTCTGCTGCGTTCCTGGTAGGCGTGTAAAAAAGCTATTCAAAAGGAGGTGCGGATCTGTTAAATGGAGCAGATGCAGGAGATTTAAAGCTTTTTGGGGAAAACCAAAAGTGTAATTCCATACTTGAGTTGTTCCATTGATTAAAGCTTCCTTGTCAAGATGGAACATAATGCAGTTTCAATAAAAAAAATGATAAAAATTGAAATGTTTGTGAATTAGCAAAGTGAATAACAAAAAATCCTCACCAGCCATGCGTTAATTTGTTTATATAACACAATACATTTTCATAACCCTGCACTCGGTTCTTTGTGGGACTGTTTGTGTTTCCAGTTAAATATTTTGGCTTTGGGATAAATTTAGAGGCTGATAATTCTATCAAGAACAGCTTTCAGTTGTTTCCTGTCTGTCGTCTTCAAGCATCACCTCGATCACATGAGAATTCGTGGAGCCCTGTGGATGACGAGGAGCTGCAAAAGACCCACGGCTGTGTTCATGAGATGGGAAGCAGATGGTTTGATGGCCTGCCTGGGGGGCTGATGAAAAGAGAGAGAGAGAGAGAGAGAAAGCGAAATAGCAGCACTTGTTGCCCGAAGCCAGTGTTTTGAAACATGGCTGTTACACAAAGAAAGCATGATGGCCACTTAGATGGTCAGGACTTAGGATGGAGCTCCAAACACTTTCCCTAGATAACCGGCTTTGCTTTAATGGATTACAGCCTGAGGTAATTACAAGGGGATCTGTAGTACACACTTTGAATATAAACCTGCAGGCAAAACCATCCTGATGGACCATAAGGCTTAACGAACTGTAACGCTAGGCCTAGCTGTTATCTCAGTATAAACTGTTTTATTCATTTGTTATGAATAATATTTGACTTTGCGCTCATTAAGTTTCCAAAAGAGAAAAACGTCAAATTGGATATAAAGGACTGAAAATTACTTTTTCGTTTTTTAATTGAATGCAGATTTATCAAACGCATTGCCATTACTACATGATTATTTAATATATAAACTATTTTTTCTTGATTATTAGCACCATGTCATAATATAAAACATTACTGAGATTTAAAATGGCTCAGATTGTGTAAAAGATTTAAAAACAATAGCAGGCAAAAAGCTCAATGAGGGTACTTAACCACAAAATAAATAAAAATAAAGGAAATGTCAGCACGCCGCAGCTTCAAGAGTAGAAACATATTTATGGCATGTTCTCACCAAAAGTAGCATTTCAAGCCATGTGGCCAGAAAATGCAGCGTCTCATAATGGACGTTAGTAGTGTGTATGACCCTCACACCAACGTTTGGGCCATCTAGGATCTCCTCCCAGACCTGAATCAGGGCATGAGTGAGATCTGTGGTTCTACTTGGCGGCTACAGATGCTCCGATACATAATGTCCCAGAGGTTCTCAGTTGGATTCAGGTCTGGGAGGGCCAGTCAATGGCATCAATGCATTCGTCATCTAAAAACTGCCTACACTCTCTAGACGCATGAGGCCGGGGATTATCACGCACCAGGAGGAACCCAGGGCCACTGCACCAGCATAAGGTCTTACAATGGCTCTGAGGATTTCATCCTGGTACCAAACAGCAGTGAGGGAACCATTGGCTGCACATGGAGGTCTGTGTGTCCTTTCAAGTATATTCGTCCCCAGATCATTACTGACCCACCGCCAAACCAGGCATGCTGGATGATGTTGCACGCAGCATAACGTTCCCCACGGCATCTTCAGACTCTTTCATGTATGTCACGTCATCACATACTCTGTGCAAATCTGCTTTCATCTGTGAAGAGAATTGGGCACCGATGGCGGACTTGCCAATTCTAGTGTTCTCTGGCAAATGCCAATCGAGCAGCACAGTGCTGAGCTGTGAGTACATGTCCCACTAGAGGACATCAGGCCCTCATGCCACCCTTATGAAGTCTGTTTCTGATACTTTGGTCTGAAACATGCACACCAGTTCCTGCTGGAGATAATTTTGCAAGGCTCTGCCAGGGTTCCTCCTGTTCCCCCTCGCACAAAGGATCAGATACCGGTCCTGCTGCTGGTTGTTGTCCTTCTACGTCCCTCTCCAGCTCTCCTTGTGGAACAGCCTGACTCCCGGTATCTCCTCCATGCTCTTGAATCTGCGCTGGGAGACACACTAAACCTTCTTGCAACGGCACGTATGGATGTGCCATCGTGGAGGATCGGGACTCCCTCTTCAACCTGATTGGGTTGCAGCTACTGCCTCGTGCTATAAACAGTGATACGGATCCTTATAAAACACAAAACTAAAGATAAATAAAAAATGAGAGAACAATAATCTATGGCCACCACCTGCAAAATCATTCTCTTTTAGGGCTGTCTTGATGTTTCCTCTACAGTGCACCTGTTGTCACTTTCATTTGCTCCAAAGCAAGTGAAACTGATTCACAATCACTTACTCTTTCTAATTGGAATAGATTTATGTCCCTGAAGTTTAATTAACTCTGTGTTATACTGTGATGATTAATTGTTCTATTAATTCCAGCGTGTGTGTGTGTGTGTGTGCGCGTGTAACACGCAACACCTACACACACACACACATATACATGCATGCATACATACATACATACAAAAACACAAGGGCATTAAGAAAATAACAAATAAAGTAATAAAAGTGAAAACATTAAATTAAAATTATACAAGAATAATATCAAAAATTAATTATAAAAGAAAAGGGAGAATCTCAAGCATTCATTAAGACCATTAGATTCATTATGTTTAGATGTAAATTCTGCACATGTAACTATGGCAACATGTGATATTTTTATCATCAATATCTCCAAGCGATTTTGAACAATTTCATAGTTTTGCCCTAACAGCTTATTTAAAGTAAAGTTTCTCAGTTTATCCATCTTAGAAATGCTCTTTCTGATCTATTTGAGCCTCATGGAGTCAAGTTGATTCAGTCATATTAGCTTAGCAGTTAGCATAGATGTTAACATTTTCCTGGGTTAGAGTGCATGGAAAAGTTGCCAAAAATTAACTTCAAAATGTATTAAATCGGTCGTGTGTAAAATGTCCAAAAAGAGGCAAATTGTGTATTCGTTTTAATACGGTTCATCAGTTTCATCATAGCCATGAAATAACGGAAAACAGAAATGAAGGTGATTTTCATGTGAATTGAGTTCTTCTCCAAGTGTAACTGATATGAAATTAGAGCCAGAACAGAGAAAGACGAGACAGCGCATTTCTTATAATAACTCCAGGACTGGCATCACATTAAGAGCTCCTAAGTTAGCAATCTGAAATTCGCCATGGCCGCGTGTTGAAAGCTAATGCTGTTGTAATGGTTTCTCCATTTAACAAATAACGCCTCTCGTCATGTTACAACGTGCAAATTACTGAATTTACTGAAATTAGACTTGAAAGGCCATTTAGTATATTAATATATAAGCAGGGAATGGTGCTGGAGTACATAAATTGTGGTGGTCCGGCAGTGCTGTGTTGTGACACACACACACACACACACACAGGTGTTGACGATGTAGCCCGTCCATCACTTGCTGATGTGGTCCTCAGAGACTGCTTGCAGCGCATGCCCTATATTTATGGCTGAGTCTGGAAAATACATTCCCGCCTGCCAAAGAGAGAGGGAGAGAATTTAAGAACTTAAAAACAGAAAGGCTGCCGGTATGGAACAAATATACGTTTGTGCAGTACAGAGAAAGAGAAACAGAGAGAGAAAGAGACCGAGCCGATTTTGGGAAGCAGCTTCCTTCCTTTTAATAACTCTGGGAGGCTATGCTGCTGATGCAGGCTGGGTTACTGACTCACTCTAATCTTCAGGAGAGAGGCAGACAGGAAGGGAGTTGGTGACATGCGGGGGTGAGCACTAGATGAGCAGCTCTCCGTTGGGTCCGCAGGAGATGTCGGTCACGACGGCACCTGCATCGCCACACCGACCGTCGGCATCACACCAACTCAACTGGGAGTCAAGGCACCACACATGACGAACAAATTGTAGCTTTGACAAGGAGCCCGAGAGAGTAAGGAGTGTGTCTCCTCCAGTGAACAGTTGATGGATTCAGAGTTCGGTAAAGCAATCCTGACTGAGCAGTAGAGAAGTGCCAGACAGCACTCGTTACTTTACCCTAGTAATTTACAAGTAACTTATTCACCTTAGCTGTGCTATGCAATTACCGTATTTTCCCGCATATAACCCGCGGGTTATATCAGATTTTACAAACCCAGCAGGGGTGCGGGCTATATAAGGGTGCGGGCTATAACACATTTTTTACACGTAATCATATTTCAATATATTTGTTATGTCCCTAAGATGTGATTGGCTGTGCTGCATGAAGTCGTGCTCTTCTCATCTCAACTGATGATCAACACCTGTAGAATCGCTTCTTAAACTCTGACTTGAGTTTGTTTTCTTATTGTTTGAATTTCGTGCACAAGCACTGTGTGCCGAGCTGAACAGTTATGGATAATTGACGTCATGCGAGCAACATTCGAAATTCGAAATGTGAACTTAACAAAGTTGATAAATCTATGGGTGAAGGTTATATAAAGGTGCGGGCTATACAATCAATTTTTTATGCACGGCCCCACAGCCTGCGGGCTATATGTGGGGCTATCTGCGTCTGCGGGTTATATGCGGGAAAATATGGTACTGCAAACCCCACATCAGACCTCAAATCTGTTTTTGTAATGTATATGTCCCATTATAATGATAATGGATAGGTTTTTCATGATACTGAAATGATCACGTCATATATTAACATATTTCCTGTATTATAATCATGGTTTGGTTTACATTTGGGTTTTGTTTTTTTCTTCTCACGAGTTGCCTAATTGAGACTCTAAAATCACATGATTGGTTGATCGGATCGATTGCTATAGGGCTAATTTTGTCCTCCTTGTGGAAATCATGTATTTGTTTATTATTTTTCCATCAAATCTGTTGTGTTGGTACATTTGCTAGCTTATGTTTCAGCTTCTACCCTTTCTTTGTGCCAGAAAAGCCCAATTACAGTTCTGTGGTCTCTTCAAATGACATTTTTCTTAGCGGTTCTCTGGTTTCTATTGTCTCTTTCTGGCTCTTCTCTTGGGACGCACACGTGATGCCCTTTAGCATGGCAAACGGCCAGTACATCTCTTTTTCAGCTGTGGAAGGGCTCCAATATTTCTACGAATGTCCCCAGATTGTTCAGTGAACGAGTATTAATGTCATATTTTAAAGCCGAGATTCAACTGCACTCTACATTTATAGTTGCATTGGTAACTTGTCATGACCGTTCACTTGGGTGCGGAAATTTAATAACGTCTTTTTTTTCATAATGCCCCTGATAAAGCAATCACATGCATGGCTACACACGATACGATGGAACAAAAGGGCTGTACAATTAAACAGGCAGGTTTACAACAGGCCGCTGACAATGTGAATTACGTTAAAATGATCCCCGTAGATCAGCGGCGCCCTTGACGCTGCTCCTCAGAATCGTAAAAACGGCTTAAAGATTTTTCCTCCTTCGTTCTCCTCCTCCGTCTCTAGTGGGAGGGAGTTGATTTAACAGCTTCCCAGGGTAAAACGTTCTCTAGAAGGCCTCAAAGTCACTTGCCCCCGAACCGTGAAAAGATATAAAGTGCCCATCATTGTACAATTCCACAGATTTCAAGCTGCTTAGGCAGCAAAAAATGTTATTGCAGCATGCATTTTTCACGTACATAAGTGTTTGCCACAATGGGACATCTGTCTTTTTGTTATAGTTTTTGCTCTGCTGTGTCCTTACACCAACTTTGACCCCATTAGACTGCGTCGTGTACACAGTTCTCTGTTCGACTACTGCCATCAATGCAGCTGTAGAATGCTAATGTGACGTTTGCTCAGGTTTCTTTGCCTACAGTCTCCTGATAAGCCGAAACGCTTAAAGGTCAAACTTATTAGCAAACCCTGTAGTGTTTCTCCTTAGAGCCTGAGAGTTATGGTATGCCTGCAATGCCATTTTATCATCCAGCTTTAGTATGTTGTTGTACATTATCTTACGGTTCCTTTCTTTAGAGATATTGGAAAAGAGTTTTCCTTCCCAGAGTACAATATCATGAAAATCTCTCGTAAATGTTGCAATACTTGTGCAAGTTATACTATGTGATGTAACTTAAATTAATGTGAAAAACTCAAAATACAGTTAATGTGGACCAGAACCCCCCCGCAATAGGTGAAAATCCGCAAAGTAGGATTGGCCAATCAGCTCACGGGATACATCAACTCATGCTCTCATTGGTCGATCTCGTGCCGGGAACCAATCACGTGTCTTGTCTGAGTGTTGTGGGTGTGTACAAAGCCTCTGAGAGAGTTTCTCTCTTTTTCTGGCATTCTGGGAAACAGTTTCTCTCGCGCATCACGATAAAACAATGCTGCTTTCCGCAATATGGCTGAAAATGTAATTATTGTTTCAATACCGAATGATATGAAACATTATGATAAATGTTTTAGCTGTATCACCTAGCCCTGATGTAATGTCTAACTGTCAATGTGTCATGCAAAGAAAAGCAATTAATTCAAACTATACCCAGATCTATATAGTCAATCATCTCAAATATACTTAATAAGCATAAGTGTAATTTTAATGACCTCATCTGTCGACACGATGCCGGAGAAACTCAGAGCTGGAGAAAAAACATCCACATCACATCAGATGCTTTCTACCGCTGTGATATTTGTTGCATTTATTTTGTCATCGAGAGGAAAGCACATATTTACATATTCATCTAAACATTGCTCTTAGCAGCGTGGATGGCGTTGGGATGTACGTTAACAGTATCGCTGCAAAGGTATTTCCAACTACAGTAATACCTCGAGATACGAGCGTCTCTACATACGAGTATTCCAAGGTACGAGCAAGCCTTCGGGCAGATTTTTGCTTCTAAATACTTGTAAATAATCAAGATACGAGCACGTGTGACTTTTGTACGCATCGCCCGCGAGTAGCTGATTTTCTCTCTATTTTGAGCATTATTCTTCATAATAGCGATGAGTTCTAAGAAAGTGAGTAGTAAGGATGCTAGTGAGAAGAAACGCATGATGACCATGGAAATGTAGCAAGAAATTGTCAATACATATGGAGGAACTGTGGAGTGAGGAGTTGATCGAGCTGCAGGCGATGAACATACGCAGGTGTTGCAAGAGCTCAGCAGTGGCGAGGAGGAGGGGGGTGAACCGGAGGAAAACATTTCTTCAAGTGAAATTAAGGAAGTGATGGCTATGTGGCAGAAGGTTTCTGATTTCATAAGAAACACCCTGATAAATCGTCTACTGGTCGTGCTTCTGTGCTTTTTGACGATTCGTGCCTTATTTTTAAAGGGAGACAGAAACAAATCTCCCTCGACAGGTATTTTGTGAAAAGGTCTGCGCCAAGTGAAAGGGAAGGTAGTCAGGCGAAAAAAAGAGAAGAAACAAAAAACAATAATGTAAAATATAAATGTTTTTTTTTAAATACATAAGCTAAGTTCAGTTATGTTCTTTTAAGTTTACGTAATTTACGTAGTGTTCGTGTAAGGAACAAGTGTCAAGTGTCTGCGTCCCAACCCCCTTCCTTCCTTCTCCGCACCTGCCGCTACTGTCTGTAAAAACGTATAATTAAAACCACATTTTATTTGATATCACATGAATCCTTATACATGTACTATAATTGTCTGTGTGTGGCTATACCAATAATTCTTTTATTTTTTTTCATTGTTACGGATCTGGAACGGATTAATTTGTTTTCTATTATTTCTTATGGGAAAACATAATTCTAGATACGAGCAATTCAAGTTACGAGCTCTGCCCTGGAACTGATTATGCTCGTATCTAGAGGTATTACTATAGTTTTTACTTTAAGTGAAGAAGTGTGCGACCGCGAGCAGTAAGTTGCTGGGTGAAGTTCCCCTGGTGATAAAACATAAGCTTAGTAAATGAAAGAATATTTTTCATTCAACTCCTTACAGCTTTAACAGTTAACTTATTTCTGAACTATGGAGACACACCCAGAGAGAGAGTTGAATGACACTGTGATGGAGGGAAAACAGACCCGTTTAATGTGTTCACGTCAGTCACCATCACAAGAGATTCTCGCATCAAAGCATCATACATCTTTCCATCTGTCTGTTTGTCAGTGGGCAGTGAAGGGTAATTGAATCATTTGGGTTTACTGAGTGGTTTCAGGTGACTGTTGATTATTCATTCGCTTGCTTTTTATTCAAGTTGTTTTAGTCTCTCTCTCTGCTTCTCTCAGTTGTTCTGTTGCATGCGTAACACTTTTAACCGTCTCCTGTGGAATCTCAGTGGCATCATGGGACATGTAGCCTATAATTTTATCTAGAGAAAGGTTTCCTGATGCAGACAAAAAGCTGTAATTGAGTTTATGCGGCTAAGTAGAGGAAATGCATATTTAGATAAAAGGATAATTGAGTGTTGACTCGACTTGCCCTTGTCGATTGGTACGTTTTTAGTGAAACATCAAGATTACATGCCATCTGTCCGTTGTGTCTGACTCTCTTTTTTTATGGAGAGATGATTTATGCGCGTTTTATAATGTAGATAAATCTTGGATGCTGACTTGTTAGTTTCATTGCATTGCCTTTTGTAACAGCTTAAGTGAACCATGTTGTTAATGAACCATATGTTTTTTTCCCAGATTTGACTATTTTCAGAGAACATTTTGCAGCATTTTAACAAACAAGAATACATTGTCCTTTGACATTTGGCATGTTTACTGTCTGTTTCTTTCTGCATTCATTAGGTCGAACTGTCTTATGCAGTTTCCACTAACCTCATTAGCATATTAACAACCTAATTAGCATGTCTTCTCTAAATGTCGTTAACTCAAGTTGGGATCAAACCCTCAATCCATTGCATTCATGTTAAAGAGCTCTCAACTAAATATGGTAAAGCAGAAGTGATCTCAGAACAGAGTTTAGAGTAGTGACCTTATCATGTGTCAGTGCGTGGATTTCATCATGACGTATGCGCCGTTATATAAACGGTCTGCCCACACTCTCCAGCAGGAGTCTTCAAGGAGCTAATCAAAAAATGTACTATTTGTTTATACAGACCAAAATATATTTTATAGACTACATTCTTCTGTTCGGAGGGGGTTTGCTGGTAACCACAGTGGAGTCAAGTGTTCAAATTGGTCAATATTGATGATTTTATAGAGGTTTTGGGCATTTGTCAGCTGGTCAAGATGGGAGATCAAGCCAGTCAGTCTGCTAAGACCAGTGAACCACCTGGTTTAAACTGATATTTTTGACTGGGATATGACTACCTACTGCATGTTAACAGTTTTCAGCAATTTGACTCAAAGGTGAAAGATGAATGATACAAAAGTATCAATACATATCATTTTTTTTTATTTTTTTTTTTTATTTAACCCATATTTTACCAGGAATAATCCCATTGAGATAAAAAAATCTCTTCTACCAGGGAGTCCTGGCCAATCATAATTTACATATCAAAATTTTAAAGCAACCGAAAAACGAGAGAAATTTGTAAAGATTTACCTTTTTTTGTTGTTTTTTACAGTGCTTAATATAAATAAGAACTGCCAATTTTGTGGGTCTTTTTTTGACAGGAATCGTTTTTGTTAATAGAAATGTAATTGCATTTTTCTTTTTTTTTGATGATGATGATGATGATGATGATGATGATGATATTGATAAAAAACAAAAACGAATTACGACGAGGGATGCACATAAGTTTCAGCCACCAATCCTTCCGTTTTCAACATGTAATGTCTTTACAGACTTTTAAGTAGCCTAATTTATTATTTCATTAAATAACAGTTAGCTCTGGATTGACAATATTCATTTCTCGATTTGAATCGATAATGATACGGTTTCTTACATCTAAAACCCTTTAGTCTGTGCTGTTTTCCGTGGAAGCGCAGTGTGAGCAAAACTACATTTAAAATACATACAATACATCTGTATTGTCCTGCCGTCTAATAACCAAAAAATCTGTTTCACACTTTTAATTTGAAGCAAAGACTCAACTTTACAATTCAGTTGATTTTATTACAAAATACAAACAATAAATGATGTTTTGGCACAGTTCAAGCGGCAGCACGGGTGCCGATCTACTTTTTACTGCTAGTTATTGCACAAAATAAACATCAGAAAGTGTTGAAAGATACATTTACAATTTCCAAATGAATCCTTCCTCATGCAATCGCTCGATTTGGTTTTTAACTGGGGTTTCAACAGAATAAACATAAAAGAAAAGAATTGCTTGTAGGATAAATAATAACTATATCTTACATTTACCTCAAAAAAGCTATTCAATAAACTCATTAGTTAGCTAGAAAAATATCTCCAGGGAAGAGCTTTTTGCTAGATATTTGTATTGTATTACACATTTTTAGCTAACCTTATGGTGATGTCTTGTCTGAGGATCACACAAGGCAAAAATATAATACTACAAGAGTATAACTCACGGCCCAATTATTCAGTTAAAAACAACAACAATTTAATACTCTCAAAGGCTACTGAGATAAAACATATCCAAATAATTATAGCCTTAATAATGTTGATGTATTTTCTAAATAATTTTCACAATAAATGCGTACTTAAAGTTGAAAGGGTTTTAGTGTTTGATTTATCAAAAGCACATTTTGAGACCATAAAGCCAAACATAAAAGTTAAAATAGTGCTGCAGAGATAAAGGAAGAAGTAATGAATGGCGAATGTCAGTAAACAATAACACAGCTAAGCCTGAAAATAAAACCAGCATCAATAAATCGACAGTAAACATTCACTGAGAAAACTCATATGATCCTAATGAGACCTAAAATGACAGAGAAACTAAAGGCTCAGTAATATCAGCCGGGGATGGATGGATGGATAGATAGACAGACAGAGAAATGATAGATAGATAGATAGATAGATAGATAGATAGATAGATAGATAGATAGATAAATGATAGATAGATAGATAAATGATAGATAGATAGATAAATGATAGACAGACAGATAGATAGATAGATAGATAGACAGACAGACAGACAGACAGATAGATAGATAGATAGATAGATAGATGGATGGATAGACAGACAAATGATAGACAGACAGATAGATAGATAGATAGACAGACAGACAGATAGATAGATAGATAGATAGATAGATAGACAGAGAAATGATAGATAGATAGATAGATAGATAGATAGATAGATAGATAGATAGACAGAGAAATGATAGATAGATAGATAGACAGAGAAATGATAGATAGATAGACAGACAGAGAAATTATAGATAGATAGATAGATAGATGGATAGATAGACAGACAAATGATAGATAGATGAACAAAATAAAGTTAGAAAGATATATAGATTGATAGACAGACAGAGAAATGATAGATAGATAGAGAAATGATGGATAGATAGATAGATGGATAGACAGACAAATGATAGATAGATAGATAGATAGACAGACAGACAGACAGACAGAGAAATGAACGATAGATAGATAGATAGATAGATAGATAGATGGATAGATAGACAGACAAATGATAGATAGATGAACAAAATAAAGTTAGAAAGATATATAGATTGATAGACAGACAGAGAAATGATAGATAGATAGAGAAATGATGGATAGATGGATAGATAGACAGAGAAATGATAGATAGATAGATAAATAGCAGGGATTTGACACAAAGAGTCCCAGTTTGTGCTGTGCCATTTCCTGATCCAGAGGCCAGAAGACAAACACTTGTTGGGTCAATCATAATGACACCGTGAGGGGATCAGGAAAATGTGCTTACAGCTCGTTCACTGATGGAAGTATGTCTGTCCATCAGTTCGGGCAAACAGCCAACCGTCCGCTCGTCCTGATACATCCTCACTCCTCAATCTCGGTCTCTCCTGCCAATAGCAGTGGGAGAATGTGCCTCTTTAATGGGAAATGATGTCAGGCGCTCTCTCTGTGAGCTTGGCATGGCAGCGGTGCCCCTCTCTTGGCAGTGCCCACGGTATGCCGGCCCTGTGAATACCCAGAGGTCACTGGCTGGGTGTCATGGCAACAGGATAAAGTACCCGTCTGGCCCAGTCACTTCTCAGGGGGTCCGGACAGCCGAGTGGCACCACTGAAACACACATACACACACACAGCAACCACTTTCTCACACAAGCACACACGTAATTTCACACCGTCCTGAACAGGAAAACGGATTTTCAACTTTAACTATGAGTGAAAGTGTAATGCTTGTAGTTGGCTTTGTCTTGCATGTTTGCATCTGTGTTTTGCTCAAGTGTCGTGAATTTTTTATAGCCGCCAGCTGTTTTAAATGCCAGTGCGTGCGTTTATGCGTTTGTCAGTGCGATTGATTTCCTGTGAGCTGATTTCTTTTGCCTAGCTGAGGCAGTTGCGGACAGATCCGTCATCAGACCCAGAGAATGCACGCATGTCACTGATTTGTTTTCATCTGGAAGATACAATTATTATAATGTAAGACTGCATAAAACATCCCTCATAGATGTTTGAAGGACATCCAGCAGATGTTTGACGTGTTTGTCATTATTTTTGCAATTCCGTTTGGTCAGGCTAGTGGTTCTGAAATTTAAGAGTGGGCGATATGACCAAAATCTTAACACAATATCAGTCAATTTATTTCACGATAAAGATATAAATCACAATATAGTTTTTTGGACACATTTTATATACTTACCCCAATATCCAATATCACAAAAAACAACTTGTTACGATTCTGGTGCGATGCGGGAGGAAACATGGAGGCAAGGCAGGTTTCCACAAAAATTTGGCTTTATTCCAAAACGAAAACACTTAAATAAAAACAAAAGTGGCACACTTGTGCAAAGCTTGGAAATATGGGAGAATGAGGAGACAGAGAACACGGCATCCACACACAGGAAAGTACACGACAGAATCACAATGACAATGTCAACAACCGACAAAGACAAGGGAAACACAAGAGGGTTCATGACGAACACCTGGGTAGACTAACAATGTAAGTGATGACAAGACGCTCAGGGAGAGAAGGGACCTGGAAGTGAACCAACACATGACATGATTGACAGGACGTGACAAATGCCACACCAGACAGGAAGTGTACAATGACCTTACTGACAGGAAGTGACAAAGAAGACACAGACCCACAGGACCAAGGGTGACACTAGCCTAAAAACTACTCAAACACTTCCAAGCTTACTGAAGTCAAATAAACTGATAAAAAAGAACAAAGAAACTAATTGTAAGCGTATTAGAGAACAAACTACAGTGGATTTCACTTATCTCGAGCTCGGTTAACTTGCCAACCCTATTATGTCGATGTTTTTGAAGTGGAACCGCAAAACTCCCTATTTTTCTTAGCATTTTCTTATCCGTTATGTCGATTCTTTTGTCGCCGAACCCTGATATCTCGAGCAAAAAAAAGGGACAAAGTCACCACTTAACATCAGTTATCTGGATCCCTGTGACTAATGATAGTACCGAGTTCACTGCGCATGTGCTGAGTTCGCGTTGCACGTGCATCACGGTCTGTATGGTCGCTCACTCCAATGACACTTAACTCACTCGCGGAAGAAGAACTCGCGGAAAAATCAAGCCTTACAGATGCTATCTTGGAAGAGGAGGCGCAGGAGTTCGCCTTCACTGTCCAGGAATTCCCAGATTACATTGACGTCGACAAAGACGTCGTTACTCATAGAAACTTAGAAGCATTTGTTTTCAAGCAGACCATTAAAGGTAAAATCGCCATATTGGCTTTTGGTTATCTCGATCCTCGTTTTTGCAACCCCCGAGGCCGTCAACATAACCGGGTTCCACTGTACAATAGAACAAAGACAAACATTTTATATATAAAAAAATAGCCTAGTCTTCAATTCTTATTAAAGTTACAAAAGTCAAGAGCGGTGAGAGATTTTCTCTTTTATTCTTTGATTAACATTACTGGCGGACGACGAGAAGTTGCTGCCACTTTAAAGGGGATCCATTTTGCCCCATTTGATGGGATATATAATGATGTAATTAATAAGTTAATTAATAAGTAATTAATAAGTCTCTGCTCAAAATATCCCACAGATAATTTAAGCCATGTTGTATGTGGACATTTTTGAGTGGAAGGAAAAACATGCTGTTTTCATGAATGTATCTTTAATTGCAAATGAGCTGCTGCTCCCTAAAGTGCTTTCCAGAAGAGGGCAGTGCCTTCAGAGCTCGTGCCTCAGATGCTCTCCGCCAAAAAACCGAAACATCTATTTGGTTTTGATGATCATCTTTAATGCGATCCCGCTCACATGACATTGCAGTTCTTCATCCTCATGAACGTTTGTTATATGCATGTGTTTTAAAGCTCTATCAGTTTAAACTTATCGTTGGTTTCCTCCATTGATATTTGGCAGGGTCACATGTCATTCAGTATAGAGTTGAGTTTAAAGATTTATGGTAAATCTGTCTAACATAGTCAGCTAAATATAAAATGACTTACTGGTTAATCTATAAGACACACCACAATGTGTTTAACAACATTTATACTTTTCTTTTTTTGAAGGCTCCAACATTTTGTTGGCCTGAATCAATGGGAAACAAAATTTTACAGAAATGTATACTTGCATATTTTTGCATATTTCTTTGTAATTACATATGCCACGTTTTTAGCCCAAATTGAGGCCATTTATATCTCAAACTAGGTCTTAATGTGTTTTCTGTTGTTGCTATTAATATTAACGTAGTAATGTAGCATATTCTGTTCAAATGAAAATAAAACATTTACAGATTTGTTTTGTAACACATAAACTAATTACATAAATATAACATATTGGTTGTAAAAACAGAAGGGAGTTTTGGTCAATAAATGTCAATTCTGATAGCTGGGAAAGTTTGTGTTTGAGAGAGAAAGATAACAGTAATGGGTAAAGCTGGGCAGTTGTGGCTCAGATCTTTCGAAAACATGAGGAATTGCCTGGAAATTGGAACAAACAGCCAGAAGCACTTTTCAGTGGTGCGCACACAGCTAATCCATTCAACACAGCCACTGCAAGTGTGTGTGTGTGTGTGTGTGTGTGTGACTGTGATAAGAACTGCTGGTCACTTCTCACTCCCACTCATCTGAGAGCTTTTGCACATGTGTGAGTTTGTCTGGAACAGAGAGAAAGAGAGATTTCACATGCACTTGTTCTAGTAAATGAATTGCTGCATGCGTGTGAGTGTGTCAGTGGGCGTTTTATTCTGACTGATTTATTCATTTCCTCAGTCAGCCAAACACAGAACCCAAAATGTTCATCTATCTGTCTATCTATCTATCATTGTATCTGTCTATCCATCCATCAGACTGTCAGTCTATCTGTCTTGCTCTGTATCCACCTATTAAACTGTCATTCTATTGGTTTTATCTATCTATCCAATCCATCCATCCATCCATCCATCCATCCATCTATCCATCCATCGTTTATGACAAAGTGAAAACTTGACTTCAGTTCATTCTACTTCAAATCTAAATACCATCTTGTTTTCTACCTCAATGCAAATTTGATTTAAAAGACATTTTCAATTCCATTCTGATTGACACAGAACTCTGCCCGAATGTGGATAAAACCAAGTCCCACCCTAAATTATTTATTGAAGAATCTATTTTGCTCAGACATGCGTCACATTTTTAAAATCAAAATCTTTTGCTGAATGCCGACTCATTTAACCATGTGTGTGTGTGTAGGACTCTTCAAAACTATCTAAATATTCCATTATGGAGCGACATAATAGACTGTCTGGTCTTGCAGGGGTTTCATTAAATCAAGATGCAGATAAACTTCCAGGCCGTCAGTTAGCCTCCATTTACATTCTGAATTTAAATTTCGATTCGAAACGTCAAAAGAAAACAGCAGTCAGCCTGTAAATAGAGGCTCTCAAACAGAGAGGAATGAAAGTGCTTTGGAGGTGGCGACTGTTTATACAAATGAACACCAAGCTAAACGTTGATCACAAAGGAATGCTTGAAGGTCATTACTCCTGCCAAAGGCTGTGTAGCAATGAACAAGCTGTAGGACATTTTTTTTTCCCCCATTTTATTTGTTGAAGTGCCAAGCGTTAGTGAATGTTTGTTTACCGAATGGATAAAAGCTGGAAGAGCGAAATTCTCTTTCAGAGCGGATTCATTTCCTGACAACATGAATACGAAGTCGCTCATCATGTGTTCATAACAGCGTTCCGCTTAAACGAACGACCTCACACGTTTAGACTGATGACACGCTGGCAGAATGAAAGGTGTTTACACGAGCGGTTCAGTGGGCGAGTGACCGCAGACGACGGGCCATCCTTCACATATGTGACTATGATTAGGCCATGACATGTCATGCTGGTTTCGTAGGAAGGAAGTTGTGTAAGATTTGTGTTTGATAGAGTGAATGTGTATATAGGTACATTTTAGTGGTATATTGAGGTGTGTGTATATATATCTGTGTTTTGTGTAGACTTTAAGCACATGTTTGTGTGGAAGGAAATGCAGATTAAACATCTAAATACTGATGAATATATTCATGTAGTTTTACTTTATGTGCTGTGAGAGATGCATATTTTCAGAGTGCCAGTGTGTGTTTGTTTGTGTGTGTTTCCCAGTCTGATAGCAGACGCCACGGAGTGAGGCTGCATTACCCATGATCCCGCTGTGTGGCCACCCCCCCAGGGCATTCTGGTCTTGTTATGCTGGTGACACAGTGCAGGGGTCTTATCGACAGCTAACCACACACTTTTCACCAGCCTGTTACTGCTGTGCACTCAATCTAGAGTTGCTACTGACATCTTGATAGTGATTTTCCTTTCCATTTATTTACAATGTGCATTAACAGACATTACAGCTCTCTGAGCTACTGAGAAATTAGCAGTTAGCTTTGGGTTTTGGCCTAGAAGGAGGTTTAACTTCACTCATTTTAGAGGGGAAAATCAGAGATATCTTCAACATGGTAAAATATAATAAATGGAGTTGAAAATAAACAAATTAGCCAGGAGATAGTTTGGACGTTAGTGTCCTGACATACGAGTATTCTGAGATACGAGCAAGCCTTTGAGCAATTATTTGCTTTGAGATACGAGTAAATATTTGAGATACAGACGCCGATGTTATAGGCAGTCGAGCACTTGGAGCAGCTCAAGCCGCCTCATTTATGGGGTAATTACATATGATCTCCACTAGAGGGTTTTACACCTTGGTTTTACAGCGCAAGGTTACCGGGGGTGACGAGTGATTCACGAGTATTAAGCTGGGAGCAGCACGAGTTATGTGTGTTCAATAATATACGAAAATAATCCGTTCCGAGGTTGGCTTCGTAAGTCGATCTTTTCGTAAATCGGTCAGACTTTTACATGTAAATTGCCTAATCCATTCCAAGCCCTATGAAGACACCACATTTAGCATGGGATGAAGCACATCCCAGCTTCATACTTCTCAATTATCTCCCTGGTTGTCTCCATGGAGAGCATCCTCTTCTTCCCTTTCACTTCACATCAACAATCTTCACATCCATTGGCTAGTGATTAGAAAAAAGTTTATGTTAACTGGGCACAAAATAATGGCGATGCAGCACGATGAAAACAAAACTTTTATGCTAAAGCGTGGACTAACTTTAGCATTAGCGTAGCACAGATGAAATGGGAGAGGAAGGCTGCCACGCAGAGGCTGGTGGGAGCGATGTTGACCAATAGGAGAGCAGGATGCTGCGGCGAAAGCTAGCGTCCGAGCTGGGAGACAGCCAATGGGAGAGAGGGACGATTGGTGCAAGTTTACGGGTCAGTGGCGCGCAAATTTCAAAACAAAACTTGGAAATCATTGCCTCGGCCGAGATTTTATTTTTCGCAACTCGATCATTTTGTCGTTACTCAGGCGAAAAAAATCTGAAATCTTTTATCGTACGTCGAACTTTTCGTACATAGAGCACTTCGTAAGTCGGGGTTCTACTGTATATGATGTTCTCAGGCTATCCAATACACAACACGGGAAGAAACACTACACTTCCGTATTATGTTTGCATTATCTACGTTATCCCTCCCTCCTCCTCTTCCGCACATGCCGCCATTAGCCGCTACTGTATCATATGTCTCGAAGGTAAGAGCTCATAATTAAAACCACTTTTTATTTCATATCACAGGAATCCTATACTATATTTTTTTTGTGCATATGTCTCTATAGCAATTAATACATGTTTTTTCCCATTGTTATTAGCACTAATAAGGGAGTTTTTTAGAGGGCCGGGACGGCTTAATTTTTTCCCTGTTATTTCTAGTGGGAAAAAATAATTTTAGATGCGAGCAATTCAAGTTACAAGCTTTACGAGTGACAGATGCTCGTATCTCAAGGTATTACTGTTCTTTGAAACGTTTGCTTTAGCTAATATTTAGCTTGGGTACAGTTTAGTTTTTTCCTTGTGTGGTTGTAATTCAACTGATAACAAACTTAATGTGTTGAGCACAATAAATGAAAATACAAGAAAAAACACAATGTATCTCTACATTTAAACAGTTGAGATGTGATGTTTCTTTGTGCATTGCTCCTAATATACTAGAGAGAATATTTATTGACTAATCTCTAGTCATAGGAACAACAATAGCCTATAGCATTTTTACTGGCCATGAACCTGAATTCTGTATTATATATAAATAACATTTTCTCAATTAATCCAGCATTGACAAGTGTAGCCAAACACTAATTTCGTGCCATGTGTGGGCCTGTGGTTTTACGTTAATGTGTGTGTTCATATAGGACAGATGTGGATGTTTGTGTGGGCTGGTGTGTATCCCTCAGAATGCATGGTGTAGGTGTTTCCTTGTATTCAGTGTGGGAACTGTGTGTGTGTGTGTGTGTGTGAATGTCAGCTCTCCGTGTGTGATGGATCTGTGTGTGTATTGCAGAGTGTGCAGTAGAGAGATTAGCATACCACTCGTCTCAGCACACTCCTCTGCTCAAAGTGGATAATGGTTTGGGGAAATGCCTTTTGTCGTTTTTTTCCTTGCGTTTTCTTCTCGTCTTTCGAGGCAGTGGTGTTGAGTAAGCCTCGGTGAGTAAATAGGCCCATATGTGCCCGCTGACGCTGTATGCCAGGTAACCCTCTGTGCCAACTTAAACATCCACACAAGCACACACACTGGGATAGAGAGTCACGTCAAATAGATACAAACCAGTCATGTTCATTTAATACAAATATTGATAGAAAATATGTTAAGAAGTTAATGCATAAGCAATTGCAGCAATGTGTTTATTAATTTGACTTGTATTGTTTTTTTTATCGATTGACATCCTAGCAGAACGCTCTGTTGTTGTTTTTTTGTAATATGTATACCATGCAAATGCCATTGTATGCAAATATGATAGTCATATATCAAAGTATCATAGTGTTATCATCTTTATATAACTGTATCCTAGTATGTGGGTTAATTTTCACCGAAAACCAGCACACATTTCAGTCTTCATGAGAAGAATGGACATTGGATTTCACACGGTGCCAGGATTTGTGTATGCTCTAGTGTGTATGTGAGCAGGTTTATTTCTCATTGTGTTTTTCGGTGTAGATTTGCAAGTCTGAAATGAATTTCACGCATTTAACATCTAATGGGCACATGACCAAGACTTCACCGCAGGAGTATCACACCATCTTGAACCACACACACACACACATTAAGAGGTCTACCTGGACCTGGCACATATCTGTAGGCATTTTTCTGCTGCTGCTAAGTTCCACTCCAGATGTGCCCATGTAATTACCACCTCAGAAACAGCTGTGTGTGGGTGTATGTGCAAGGATGCATGCGTGTGTGTGCGAGCGAATGAGTTTGATTACTTGTTCAGGTTGAAACAAGAAAATGAATTCCTGGCACTACTGTTACGCCAATTCAGCATTGTGGAAAAGGTCTTTCAGAGACTATTTATATGTGCTTTGTGTGTGTGTTCTCTCTTTCTCAGCATATACGAACATGTAGGCAGCAGAGATTGCTTCAGGATTGCATGGGACGAACGGCTTTGCATTTTAAAAATGTCACAGTAATGTGAATCCATTTCAGTATAATCTATATGTATCTTATTACTTTGCGCATTTCCATATTTGAACAGATGAAAGTGTGAAACAGCACAGCATCACCACTCTGCTCAGTTGGCTATGAGCAGCACTATGCCTCGGCCTACATGAATATATCCATAGGGGTTTGCAGACACAAGGTCTATAGTGCCTCAGTTATGTCATGCTGCACATACCTGTACCATTGGTTTTAATAGAGCAAACATTGGTGTTGATAGGACAATAGACTCTGAAAAGGTCATTGTAGTTTCTTACCTGTAGGCTGTGCTTGCAGTCTCTGAGAACTTAAGTAGAGCTACAGCAAACAACTATTTTTATGTCGATTAATCGGTCTAACAATTGGTTTCCTGATTAATCAAATGTTTTTTTTTTGTCTGTGTGGTTTAATCCTTTGGCTATCTTTCCAATAAATAAGTACAACTTCGACCATTGGTATTTTAAACGTTTATTTCTATTAATAACATTATTGCCATATAAAATATGCTTAACACCTTGCAAAAAAATAATAAGCAAAATCCAACGGGGCAAAAAAATCTGAAAGGCAACATGTCCTTTCGTATCTTTGGCCATCATGTTTGTAATGCTATCGGTGAGTGCATTACATTTACATTTATTCACTTAGCTGACGCTTTTATCCAAATCAACTTACAACTTGAGGGGTACAGAAAGCCATTCATCGTGAAGATGCAAAAGTACACAAGAGTGCTTACAGTACAAAGTTTTGAACAGTGCTTGAAGTATAAGCCTGGAGAACAGAGGGACTAAAGGAAAGTCAAAGCAAGGAAGGAAAGTGCAGCAGGGTGTACGGTGACATTGAGTTTATGAAGGAAATCTTGGACAAAGCTAGCTGTACAGTAATCCCTTGTTACTTCGCGTATCAAGTTTCGTGGCCCCAGTGCATCGCAGATTTTTTTTTAAATACCGCCATATCGGCAGCCATATTGCGTACAGCGTTGCTTCATCGTGATGCGAGAGAAACGGTTTCCCAGGATGCCAAAGAGAGAAACTCTCTCAGAGGCTTTGTACACACCCACGACACTCAGACAAGACACGTGATTGGTTCCCGGCGTGAGATCGACCAATGAGAGCACGAGTGGATGTATCCCAGGAGCTGATTGGCTGATCCTACTTTGCGGATTTTTACCTATCGTGGGGGTTTCCGGTCCCCAATAACCGCGATAAACTAAGGGTCACTGTGTGTGTATATATATACCGTATTTATTCGAGTATAACGCGCAAAATTTTCTACCCAAAAAATAAATCAAAGTTAGGG
This sequence comes from Rhodeus uyekii, assembly GCA_037043235.1. NCBI lineage: Eukaryota > Metazoa > Chordata > Actinopteri > Cypriniformes > Acheilognathidae > Rhodeus > Rhodeus uyekii. The sequence continues at coordinate 776,276 of JAWRVZ010000203.1, forward strand.
ATGCGCGTTATAAATGAGGGCTGGGCTGGGGTTTGTTTTGACGGCCGGTCCTTTGAGGGCGCCGGCGAATTGTGAGTTCGTGAGAATTGTGAGAATTTTTTGTTTTTTGTGAAGACAGGCATTAGCAATAAAATGGACGGCACAGAAGACGACCTGCTCTGGAATTCAGACGCAGAAGAAACCGGAGAAACAGATGTTCCTGCCAACTGGGACACTGATGAAAAATTAACTCCAGAAGAATGGGAGCAACTCTTTAGTGTCTCTGATGAGGAATCTGACGCTGAAGGATTTTAAATAAATATTTTTACCGGTAATTCTCTTTCGGTATTGTGTTCATTCGTTTATGTTGTCAATAAATATATGTTATATATGTTATATAAGTATATGTTATACAATAAATAAATGTTTTTTATCATGGCTGCACGTGTTCAACAATGTTTTTTTGTCACTTACAATGCTCGGTGTGAAACAAAATTTTATACCGATTTTTTTATCGAAAATTAGGGGTGCGCGTTGTACACGTAAATATAAATACGATATATATATATATATATATATATATATATATATATATATATATATATATATATATATATATATATATATATAGCTAGATTTGTGCAAGATTTCTTTCAAGCATATATAACAAATAATTATTATTATTAATATAATAATCATAATATAAAAAAAAAAATTATTCAATAACATTTTAACATCTAATGTTAATGAAATCTATGAATCATGACAATGTTAATTGTATTTCAGAAAGGGTACCGGTATGATAAATGAACGCAGAAAAGCATTTTCAACTTTATTTTTAACAAATGATACTATTCATCATGAATGTAACGTATTGAATGTAACGTACATGACAACGATGTACCGTATTAAATTTAGATCATGATATTTCATGGCAGATTCTGATCGATTCAGATTCCAATAACAATTTTTTCTTTCTTTAAGCACATTTGTTTGGCCTTAAAATTTGTTTGGCCTTTAATTTCAAGATTTAAAGCCAAAAAAATATAAGTGTTTAGCTTTGTGAAATTATCCCACAGAAGACAAATCCAGCAGATGCGCTGAATAAAAATGTATATTCACTCTCTGTCTGTAGGTGGCGCTTAGGAAACGGCATCGATATAGTACTTTTTCTCAGTTTTAGTTAGTTATTTGATGCTACAAAAACAGGAGTGTGATGTCATGGTTAGCTTCTTCGAGCAAAATATTTACATTTATATGCATTTGGCAAATACTTTTATCCAAAGCGACTTACATTGCATTCAAGATACACATTGACATTCTAATCAGTTCTTGCTTTCCGTGGGAATCAAACCCATGACCTTGGCATTGCAAACGCCACGCTCCACTGTTTGAACTACAGGAAATAGTCATTAGTACTCACTTTTTTCAGGATCGGTGACTGGAGCTTTAACTTTAATTCCTACATTTCCAGAACTGTTTACTTTATACTGATATAATGAGCTTGCGATTGATTCTGCGGGAGTGTGGGCAGGAGCTTCATCTCGCAGCTCCACTTCACGCTCCAAAGACGGAATCAGCGCCATATTGGGACATTGGCGGCTTCACTTTTCTACAATGGAAGAGAATGAAAGTGCATTATCCATCTTTTTTTAGCCTATGTTATAAACAGTATTTATGTTTTTCTTCCAATATTTCAAGCAGTCAACATGCTGTTCCTGGTGCAGTATTTTCCCTGCTGGCACATCTGTGATGTCCCATCTCTGACCTGTGTTAACAGGTCATATTTTGGCCAGTTGCCGATGGTGTGTTCAAGTCCGATTGATGGCCGGTGTTGTATTGTCTATGTTTCCTTAGGACTAACTCTAAACCTGACCCTAATTCTAACCCTACCAGTAACTTAAGGGCAAACCGGTTGACCAGTGCATGTAAAATCTACACTATGTGTGAACCGCCCAAAGCTTTCCAGTTTGTTTCTATGTGGTAAGTTAACTTTTACAAGCCATTTGATGGATGCTTCGCTGCTCTGAAAGTGATATTGCAGACTCAAAAATAATTCATATGAATACACTTTTTGCTATTGATAATTCCAGTATGTGCTTCCCCAATGCAGGTGAAAAACCGTTTTATAAGCAGCTGCTGCCTGTCCAAACAAATCAGCATCCCAAGAGCATAATGCAGTGTGATCAATCCGCTGATATGAACCTGTGTGTGTGTGCTGTTTTCCTCCTTGGCATCAAAGAGAGAGCATTGATTTCCCATCATGCATTATTCACAAAAATGCAAATCAGCTAAAACCAAAAAGAACCACCCCAAAGCTTTTTTTTTATTAAATATGCAAGAATCTCTAGGCGGAATTGCCATGGAAACCACAATTACGTCACAATCTCAGAGTTCCAGTAGAGTAATATTGTCATTTTCACTATGCTTTTATATAGAGTCCCTACATTATTATGCATTTTTTATATGCGGTAATTGAAGTCTCTATCCTTAGATACCTTCAATAGCCCAATGTGCTCCACCCCCAGTAGGCGTAGTTTGTGATTGGACAACTCGACTTGAAGCCTTGGGAATCAATTGATCTATTTTTAATGAGCTGAATTGGGCAAGAGGGCACCAAATTTCTTCGCTCTGCCTTGAGGGGTGAGAAAGAGTATCGGATGAGCTCGTTGCATGCTAAAAACATTCAGATGTTTTTTTATGCTGCATCGTACCACAACCATACGGGTAGTTACATAAATTCTGCTACCACAGACCTCCCAAGAGGCCAATGTCATGCTGTAAACCTGAATTTCACCTCATATATTTCAGTGTACGTCTGCAGAATGCAATATTCAGGCTACACAGGAGACTTAGATTCCTCATAAGAATCTACTACCTCTTAACTCATCATGTTAGAAGGATTTCTGAAGGATCATGTGACACTGAAGACTGCAGTAATGATGTAATGAGATTCATTACTTCATTGCAGTAATGAAATTCAGCTTAACCGTTAAAGGAATAAATACACATTGTAAATGTATTCAAATAGGAAATAGCCCTATAGCAATATTAAGGGCCAGTTACACAGCGAAAACGCACAAATTACGCACAGAATGTCGTTTCTGCGCGGAGCGTGCGTCGTAGGCGTAATTCGTCGGTGGAACGAACGTTGACCGTCAGTGATTATAAGTGGATGTGCGTCGAAGGCGGTTTGTGCGTGATTTTGAGTTTTGAGCGGTACAAACATTTTTGTGCGTTATTCATGAGTCGGCGAGCGTAGTTTATGCGTTGAGTATGCGTGAATATGCGCGGGACACGCGTCGGGCGTCGAATGTTCGTGGAATACTGCACCTTATTTGCTCGTATGCGTCGACGTGCGCGATATGTCAGTGATTCGTCAGTGATTGTAAATGATTTGTGCGCGGTTCATGCGTGATTCGTCAGTGATTTCTACCCCCGACACACCAAAAATTTCGGAAATTTCTTGACGCACAAGCACGCACAAACCAAATCTGTGCGTGATTTGTGAGTGATTCGATTTTGCTGTATTTAATTTTTTATTTTACTATATTTTGTTGGTGACTTTAAGCCTGGATGAGAATAAAAGACTTTTCCCAAAACCCCAAACCGACCAATATTACACATAAACGTATGTGTGGTAAGAATCTATTGACATACATACCCATATCTATTCTAGCTGAACGTACCCGAGAGATTTATAAAGGCTGTGCGTAGCATCTCAATCACACATAAATGCCTTTTGATTGTACAGAACCACTCTTATTTGCTAAAATGTATTTAAAACTGCTTTTGAATATGAAGGTAGGCAAGGTTACACTCCTCAAGCGTTAGACAGCCTAGGTCACCGCTAACAGCATCCTTTCCGACAAGGTGTTTATGTACGAAAAAACTGTTTACTCGTTTGCAAGCAAACCGTTTTTGTCGGATCCCTAGAGCACATTGGTAGAGGTCTGTAAATGTAGCTAGGGGACGGTAAAACTAGATCTTCTGTCAGCTTTTAGATCTCACAAATGTTCGTTGAGCACATTAAAACTCGGTCACATATCTGGTTGATTTTGAGGAATTCTGGCAGTGAGAATTATATGCTGTGATAGTATCATGCACATTTACTTAGCTATCTAATATTAGCATCATCACTTAGCATTGTAAGTGCTGTTTTCATGTGTGTTTGTGTGCTGTAGTGGAGTGAATTACTGTTCATGCTGGCACTTTCTCTCACTCTATCTGTTCTTCTTTATCTCTTGTGAGTCAGAAAGCAACTTATCAGTAGTTTAGGCCTTCTGACTGTGTGTTTTTGGGTTGGAGAGTGCATGCAATCTGTGTGAAGGGCTCCTGTGGGAATGAACATCGGGTTTCTGCTGTATTCATGTTGATATGCGTGTTTGTATCGTGATTGAGTAACTGAAGATGGCCGAAGAGTGTGTTGTAGTGTTTGTGCTAAACAGTAATAGCTGTGTGTGTGTGCGCTTATTTGCATTTGAATGGTCTCGGGGTCATTGAGATGCAGTTGCTATTGACAGCCAGATGCTTAAAATGACTGGTCACTGGAGTCAGGAGCCAGGGAAGAGTGATTGTGTTTTCTGCAAAATGTCACCCTTATGATCGTTTGTGCATTTGTTCGTTCATTTGTTCAGATGACATACATTTTATTTTTTATTTTAGATATATAAGCTTAACTTCTATATACAATTGTGCTCAAAATTATACAAACCCGATTCCTAAAAAGTTGGGACACTGTACAAATTGTGAAAAAAAAGAAATGCAATAATTTGCAAATCTCATAAACTTGTGTTTTATTCACAACAGAATATAGATAACATATCAAATGTGGAAAGTGAGTACATTTTAAAATGCCATGCCAAATATTGGCTTATTTTGGATTTCATGAGAGCTACACATTCCCAAAAAGTTGGGACAGGTAGCAATACGAGGCCGGAAAAGTTCAATGTACATATAAGGAACAGCTGGAGGACCAATTTGAAACTTATTTGGTCAGTTGGCAACAACTGATTGGGTATAAAAAGAGTTGCTCAGAAGTCAAGATGGGCAGAGGATCACCAATTCCCCCAATGCTGCGGCGAAAAATAGTGTAGCAATATCAGAAAGGATTTTCTCAGAGGAAAATTGCAAGTTTGAAGTTATCATCTACAGTGCATGATATCATCCAAAGATTCAGGGAATCTGGAACAATCTCTGAGCGTAAGGGTCAAGGCTGGAAAATCATACTGGATGCCCATGATCTTCGGGTGCTAAGACACATATCACAATATGTGCTCAGGAATACTTCCAGAAACCGTTGGTGAACACAATCCACCGTGTCATTCGCCGTTGCCGGCTAAAACTCTATAGGTCAAAAAAAGAAGCCATCTAAACATGATCCAGAAGCGCAGGTGTTTTCTCTGGGCCAAGGCTCATTTAAAATGAACTGTGGGAAAGTGGAAAACTGTTCTGTGGTCAGACGAATCCAATTTTTTTGGGAAAACTGGGACGCCATTGTCATCTGGACTAAAGAGGACAAGGACAACTCAAGTTTTTCTCAGCGCTCAGTTCAGAAGCTGCATCTCTGATGGTATGGGGTTGCATGAGTGTGTGTGGCATGGGCAGCTTACACATCTGGAAAGGCACCATCTATGCTGAAAGGTATATCCAAGTTCTAGAACAACACATGCTCCCATCCAGACGTCTTTCTTTCAGAGAAGTCCTAGAATTTCCATGACATGACAATGCCAGACCACATACTTCATCAATTACAACTTCATGGCTGCATAGAAGAAGGATCCGTGTACTTAAATGGCCAGCCTGCAGTCCAGATCTTTGACCCAAAGAAAACATTTGGTATATCAGAAAGAGGAAAATGTGACAAAGAAGACCTTAGATAGAAGCCTTTATTAGACAAAAATGGGACAACATTCCTATTCCTAAACTTAAGGAACTTGTCTCCTCAGCCCCCAGACGTTTGCAGACTGTTATAAAAAGAAGAGGGGATGCAACACAGTGGTAGACTATGGCCGTATCCCAACTTTTTTGAGATTTGTTGATGACATGAAACTTATTTTCCCCTTAAAATTCTAAATTTTCTCAATTTATACATTTGTGTCATCTGTTGTATTCTGAATAAAATGTTGAAATTTGAAACTTCCACACCATTGCATTGATTTTATTCACAATTTGTACAGTGTCTTTTCCAAACTTTTTGGGGGAATTGGGTTTGTACATACCAATTTCCAATTTTGAGTTTTTATTTGACAAATGGTTATTTGAGATGACACATGGATATTATTGTACTATAAAACATTGTGCTAGAGATAACAATGAATAATAGTAGGTTTTTTATTTATTTTACATTTTGAAAAAATGTTCCATGTCCAAAAGTATTAAAATCCCCAAAAGTCTCAGGAAATTGTTCCATTCTAAATTCTCCTGGTAACTTGTAGGATGTTCTAGAGAATTATAATCTATAATAAATGTTGTCTATATTATATAAAACTATAAATTTAGAACCATTTATAAACCTGTTTGCTAGTCTGTTATCTAGTCGTTCTGGTTAAAGTCATGGTTAAAACCAATGAGCTTGAGGACTTCTGGTGTTCGCTAGAAAGGAAAAAGAGGTATTTCCAAATGTTTTCAAGTACCAATGGTCACTGTGCAAAGCATTATTAAAAAGTTCAAGGAGTTTCACAGTGTAAAAAATCTAAAAGGACATTGTAGGAAGCCAAAAGTGACCCCTGCGCTAGCAAGACTTGTAGTGTGGGAAACTAAGAAGTATCCAAGGATCACCAGCAAAGCCATCTGATCTACATGGACACGACCAAGGAGGACTCCACTTCAAGACAGGCATGGAAAAGCTCAACCAGCCTTTGCCAAAGCTCACCTGGACAACGAAGAAGCCATTTGGTCATTTTTTTGATCAAAAATGTAGTTGTTTGTAGGGATGTTGCTTTTGTTTGGAGACAAAAAGGAGAAGCTTTCAACCCCAAGAAAACCATCTCCACGGTCAAACATGGTGGTGGGAACATATTGGTTTGGGGGTGTTTGTCAGCCAATTGGACAGGAAACCTTATAAAAGTAAATGGCAAACAAGACTACTAGATTAAGATTCTGGAGCAAAACAGTCTGCAGAAAAAAAAGTCTTGGCCTGGGGATGCAGTGGACCTTCCAACAAGATAACAATCCAAATCACACAGCAGAAGTGGTCAATAAATGGTTGGTAGAGAACAATATCAATGTTTTGAATTGGCCAAGCCAGAGTCCAGAACTGAGTCCAGTTGAGATTTTGTGGAAATAACTTAAAACCAGAGCGATGACAAGGAATCCTTCCAATCTCAGTGACCTGGAGATTTCTATGCAAAAGAGGAGTGGTTCAAAATCCCAGTGGAAATGTGCAAAAAAAAAGAAATAATGTAATCAAAAAGAAAACGTATAACACAATGTCCTTCTTTTGTTTGCTTTTTGTGTCATTTCCAGCCAGAATGTCTATTTTTGAAATAAAAAGTTAAACTTTTAGTACAATAAAAAAAGAATAAATACTAATTATGTACATTTACATTTATGCATTTGGCAGACGCTTTTATCCAAAGCGACTTACATTGCATTCAAGAAACACATTGAATCAGTTCTTGCTTTCCCTGGAATCGAACCCATGACCTTGGCGTCTTAAACACCAATAACTGGTTGAGCTACAGGACATGTACCATACATGTTTTTGAGAAAGAAACATCTAAAGGAATATCATAGTTTCAAATAACCCAATCAATAATGTGTCATTGCCATTTAAGCTGATGGTGAAGAGCGAAAGAATGCCAGGAAACTGAAGCATTTGGCTTGCAGGTTAATAAGCTCAACCAAACACATCCTACGTGAGACTAATCTGATATATACAACATAAACAGCTTACAAAAGGATGCAAATGCGCAAGTGAACTTGACTGTTTGTCTGTATGTGTAATCGCTGTTGGTCACCGTGACATAAGTAAGACATATTCCTCGATCAACATATTTTATTGATCCTGGAACAGCATTCCTATCTAAAAAATGTGTCTTAACCCCTATTCCGAAGCCTAGCCATAAGTTATCCCTAAAATCAGAGGGAATTGATAGATGAACAAATCTAACCCTGCCTAAACTTGACTTAAACTGTAAACCTTTCCTTCAAATCTGATTGATAGGAATGTTGTTGAAAGATGTTGATCGTGGAACATGTTGTACTTGATAAAACCAGGTTCACCAACTCCTGTTATGGATTCCCTCTTCAACTCGGAGCTCTTCTCCTAACAGAATTATGGGCAACTAACAGACAAAGAACATACAACCTTATATTACAATATTTGTCTCATTATAATAGTGTTCTCATTACAGTGTTGTGTATATGGCAGATTGGCGCTGCACGTCTTACACTTAGTATTTTTTGTTATCAAAGTGATTCCAGGCATCACTGTGTGCTTTCAGACCCATGGTTTCACTTCATTTCCCCGGTCTCGATATCATGCTGTCTAATGCCATCCAATCAGGTACCACCCAAAATGCTGCAATATCAAGATACCGTTCTATATATAAAACCCTGTTTATATGAATAAAACAATGGTCGTTCAGACTTAAATTTTTATATATATTAATACTTATTTATTTTTTACACTGCATTGACAGGCTTTGAATCCTTGAGAGAAGATTCCAGAATAAACCAGAATTTTGCTGATTGTCTAAAAATGTCCTATTATGAAAGCTGATTATTATGTTGATTATTATGTGCCATTTCATTATTTTATTGCAAATTACAAGCTTTACTGTTTGTGTGAGCGAGAGAGAGAGAGAGAGAGAGAGAGAGAGAGAGAGAAAGAATCAACAGTGGAGAGTTATGAGGCGTTATTAAATGTTTAATAATCATTATTATTGCACTGTGAAGCTCATATTTCTGCATGGGGACTATGAGGCAGATAACACCACGTGTGCATGGGTGTGTGTTTTTGAGTCTCAGGATGACTGAGATAAGTGTGTGTTGTGATTTAAGATGCCTCTGCCATTTCAGACTGTCGGCACTAAAGATTTATTGCTAATTAGGTTAGAGAGCACTTGACCTGTCAGGTGTGTGCTCTTTTGTAGATTGAATTGGTTTTCTGTGTTCGCCTGACATTCGACATTCTCTCATCAGACTACATGAGACAATCTGCCAACGTGCACACACACACACGTTCCCCTATGTTCGTAAGGACGTCCCTTTGACATTTTCAGAGATGTGGCTCTCACAGGTGTAGTTGAACAACAAAGAAGTACCAAGTGGCACAAAACCATGTTTTTGAATATTTGCCATGGAAATACTATTTCACTGCATATATCAAAGTCCAAGATTCGAATTTGAAATATGTATGTATATCTCTTCCCTTTACAACTTCATATATATATATATATATATATATATATATATATATATATATATATATATATATATATAGAGAGACATGGACATTCATGAGTAGAAGTTCACTTTCACAAATTCTCTACATTTTCCGTAATTTGCACAGTATCCTTTTCAAATGTTTACAATAACACCATATTTTCTCATATGGATGCACAGAAATGGACTCAAATGGACTGAGTGATCTGAGTGTCGGTGACATGTTGAATTTAGTCGTTATATTATTATATATATGCTGTTGGTTCTCCACGTGTTGCCAAAACAGCGCTGACCCACTAAGCACTCTACAAACAGCAGCGGTAACAGCACATCCTTTGACTCCTGTAGGTTGTGAAGTGGATCGAACTTGTTGGTCAATACTTGTGCCACAGTAGACCTTCTGTTGACCAGACAGGAAAGCCTTCATTGCCCTCGTGCATCAACGAGTCACTGATTTGCAGTTTTTCCCTCCTTGGATCTCTGTTGGTAAAATCTCAGCACTGCTGACCGGCAGCAACAAGCTTTGCCATTTCAGAGATACTCTGATCCAGTCGCCTTGCTATAACAATTCGGCCCTTGTCAAAGTTGCTCAAATCTTTATTCCTTCCCATCCAAATGTTGAATATGGGTACTGATTGTTTGCTTACAATCTAATCCACCCAAACCTTGATGTGTAGCTTTATTAGGAGATGATCATGATCAATTACATTTGCTTCACCATCAATGTATTCATGTCTCTCTCTCTCTGTGTATATACATTTATATATGCTGCTTTACTTTTATTATTATTTATTATAATTGTTCTTAAACCTTGTAAGCTCAATCAATAGAGCATTGGTGTTTACAACCCCAAGGTTATGGGTTCGATCCTATGGAAAGCAAGAACTGATTCACTGTATTCCTTGAATGCAATGTAAGTCGCTTTGGATAAAAGCGTCAAATGTAAATGCTTTGTTATTATGAATTCAGTATTCTCAGAATCATCAAATAAATAAATAATTGTATCTTTTGATTCAGTTAACATTTTTATGGTTTTAGTTTATAATAACAACAACCCTGACTGGATGTACATAGAGAAACATGGGGGTGAAGACTTTTGACTTTCTGTCATCAAAAAAAACATCTATCAATCATTCATGTCCAAACACTATTTAAATGTGCGTGTTTCAGGAAATGTAAAAATCTCAATAAATCTAGTCAAATCTAAGAACACGAACGTGGACATGCAGGGCCGGCCGTCTCAGGTCTCTGTGCTTGTGTGAGCATTGAATAAAGCACATAATTATGTTTCTAAATTTACATCAGTAATAACACAGAACTCAGAGCAGCTTCAGGCTGGAATGCTGTCGGCCGCAAGCTTGACCGCGACACACACACACATACTCACTCTCTCACTCACACAGGCTATGTATATTATGTCTTTCTCCAGAGGGAGTTCCAATGCCTCACTTTTTCTTTGTCCTTTCTCATCTCTCACTTTATCAAACCTGATCATTTTTCCTCCTCCGCCCCCTCATCCTTCATTTTTCCTTCCTCACGTACACACACTCCATTTCTGTTCCTTATGGTGTGACTTCTTTTCATTTGCCTGCAAGGTGTCAACGGTTGCACGACTCCATAAATAAAAGATTCATCACTCAGAAGCTAACAGAGCAACAGTCTCTCTCTCTCTTGCTGTTTTTCTGATTCTTTTCCACTCACTTTTTGTTACCTAGCACTCACAGAGATTACACACAGAGTAACACAATCTCTATAGACTGACCCTGCATTTGTGTTTGCACACGTTGAAGAGTTTGACATTGACTAGCTGCAGCTGCTGTGCGTTTCAAAGTGCATGTGTATGTGCGCACATGAGTGTGTAAGAACAGTAATAGTCGGGTCTGCTCCTCTCGTTTATTTTACAGCGCCGTCCGTCCTCTCGTTCAGCTCTTTGACGCTTCTCACACAGTGTTCTACTGTTCTCCTCTGTTCTGGCTCTCTGCCCTCGTAGACAGGAACTCAACCGTCACACTTCTAATGTTCTTTAAACCAACGGTTTTTACACTTCCACTGTGTGTGTTATTTAAAGAAACGGTTGTATTTTTAAAACCTTTGATATATACACTCAACGGGTGTTTTCAATGGACTTTTACTGCCAGAGAGTTTCGCTTTTATTGGACTGTGAGCGAAATAAATATTCATGCTTATTTTCAGCTCGGTCCAGATGAAAAGGCTGTTTTAGAATTTCATTCAAGATCATAATTTCTATGAATTTAATAAGTTTGTGTGATCTAAGGAGGATATTAGCTTCCAGACATTGCTGTCTCCCTGTGTTTACTCTGAATCAAAGGAAGATCATTCGCTACTCTCTTCCATGTGTCTTCTATGTCTCTTCTGATGACAAACTTCCACTAAACTTATGCGTTCTGTTCTGTACATACGACCACATATGATTTATATGTGATTTGCATCTGATTTGGGCGATTTTTTAATGATTTTTAAGCCGATGCTAAGCAAATGTAGCGATTAGCTGTCAATAAAGGGCTACAAACAACATATTTCTGCCTCATCATATGACCAAAATCCACATCAGATTGCTATCGGAAGATATTATAAACACTAAATGGTGGTTTATAGTGAGGTTTGAGTAAAAGTGTAGTATTAATCTCAAATAGTCATTTGTAGGTTGGTGCTAATTGTAGCTATAATTAAACTATGACCCATACGATTATGTTTTCTGATGTTGTCAAACGACTTCGTTTCATTTGTTTTTTGATAATAGGTGCATGTAATATATAACAGGATTAAAGTGATATGTGAGAAAGCCATGCAATGTCATAGTAATGTAATGCCACAAATTAAAATTGACAACAGTGAACTAACAAACTAACTAACTAAACTAAACTAACATTCTTACAGCATATTACAGCAAGTTCACATTACTTCACAGATAAAACTTAAAAATGTAGTAGTAAATGTGGAGATTAACTGTTACACTTAGTTCTATCTGTCGTATCTGTGCACTTCCTGTCTGTCGGGTCTTCTTTGTCACTTCCTGTCAGTGAGATCAATTGTCACTTCCTGTGTGTCCTGTCATGTGTTGTTTCACTTCCGGTCCCTTCTGTGTATCCTCTCGTGTTCTCCTTGCACCTGTCTGATCATCACTTTCATCGTTAGTCTTCCCAGGTGTTTGTCATTCCCTTGTGTATAAAACCCTCTTGTGTTTCCCTTGACTTGGTTGGTTGTTGACGTTATGTTCTTGTGTGTGGATGCTGTCTCTGTGTTTGCCCTTGCCTTGTACTCTTGTACCCCAGGTTTTGCACAAGTGTGCCTTTTTGATTTTGTATTTAAAGTGTTTTGGTTTTTGTTTATATTAAAGTGATTTTGAGTTGGAAACCTGCTCTCCTCGTCGTGTCTCTCCACATTGCCCATGTTCCCTGTGGATCCGTAGATGTGGTAGAAATGTTGTGCTGTTCATTGTTAGTATAGTGAGCTATTAACAAATAAAATCTTCTTGTAACGTGTATGAAACAGAAAACATTATCAAAACTGATTATATCACCTGTTCCCAAAGGAAATATGCTGGTAGTTCATAATCAGAAGTTCTACTTGCTAGAAAAGTAGTCAAAACCTTTGGGTTGATTTACAGATTGAACCAGTGACAACTTCATACCTCAAGCAATTAAGGCGGACGAATTTATTAAGTGATCAGATTATGTTGTTGGTAATCAAATCACTTACATGATCAATCAGTTAAAGCATATACAGGTGCGTTAATACCATGTTGTAATTACTGTAATTACGAATTTGTAAAAAGCCCTCACGTCCTCATAGAGCTCGTAATCGTAACTGGCAACTGGGAATTTGAACAGCTCAGAGTAGAGCGTCACGTGTTGTCATCTGGAGACTACGGTAATTATGGCATGGCTTGAGCGCGGCATACCTTTAATTGCATGTATTAATGTTTGCCAATACAAGCACACGGGTTAATATTTTCATACTTGTGCAATTGGAAGAATAGGATCCTTTATATTCCTAATGGTCCTAATATTGTGTAAAGTAATGGATGTGTGCTGATGACCCCGTCTCGATCAATGTGTTTGTGGCAGCATCAGTTTGTTTACCACCCTCAGGCTCGTCTTTTAGGACTCCGTCCAAATGAACAGAGCCAGAGCAGATCCAGTCTGAGATTTCACTTTTGGAGAAGGTCCAGGAGTTCCATCATAATACAGTTGCGGTTATCCCAATCCGTGCCTGGATTTTGAAGCCAGAGTGTGACCAAATACAAAAAATAAAGCAAGTTCTGTCCTACTGAAGTTATCATTCAATGTGAAATTGTTTGCCAGGGCACAAACGGGTTTCTGTTGAGATCCTGTCTTAATCTGATCTGATGCGCTTTTTGTGTGGATGTCACACCACCCACTTAGTTTAAAAGAAAATCCCTGGTCATGGCCTGTCCCGAGACTTGAGACACTCGCCCAAGTGTTCTGGGATCAGTGTTGGTGTGCGGCACGGCTGAATTGGACTTTGTGTTACCTTTCAGTTTCTGCGATGTCCTGATTTTAACGCATCCATGTGTTCATCCAAGTGAGCTTGAGCTTACTTAACATTGAATATAGGAGTGCAGTCTGATATTATAGTGAGTTTATTTTGTATAGGCTTGGCTCCCAACATTTCCAAGGTTATTTTACCCACAAATCTGTAAATCTCGCATGGAATTATGGACCATTTTGCATTGTAATTCTCTTTATTTTTAATGTTGATTATCATTACTGAACCACTGTACTTCAATAATACTTTTTACATTTAGAGTAACAATAAAGACTACAGTAAAATGTCATAATGCAAAACATTGTAATGGTCAAACAACAAGACTTGATTTGTTTTGTGATATTCACCCAAACAGAATCTAAGACATTAAACCATTAGAATGATTTTCTTTTTCTGCTTCGTAAATTGGATGCAGTCCGAATCGATTTTATGACACAACTCTGTCATGAGGAAAAATATCTTGGGGTTCGTAGCTTTTACAGTGCTGCTCCGTTCTACGATCATTGAATATTTCATTTATTCACTTATAAAGGTATTTTGCTGCTAGAAACAGCCTTCCCCAGAGAACACTCTTCCTAGATGAACTGAATGGCCTTATCTTGTTGTCTAATTTCATGTTAATGAATCGCATTAGACCAGGGTTTTTTTTACCCCGTACTTGAAACATTCCGATAATATATGGATCCGAACCTCATTACTCTGAGCCTAATGTCTGGAATATGAATATAAAAAGGTTATTCTGTGCAAGTATCAGACTGTGATGAATCTAAAGTGTGTTTAATAGAGCTTTAAAAGATGCAAGGGAATTCATAACTCACAGGTGTGTGTGTGCTTTTGCAGAGATGGAGGATAAGTGAGTGTTTTTGTGTGGAAGAGAGTGAATTTAATCTCTCAGATAAAGTGGACGGGTAGACTAGACCTTAAACTGACCTGTATTGAGTTCTTTTTCTGCTCTGTGAGCACACGCGTGTGTCCGTTTGCAGGTGGGAAATAGCCTTTGTCCTTCAGACGTGCTTTCATAAAATAGGCTGGTTTTGTCTTGGATTGGGGCTTGTCCTTGGATGTCGCAGAGCGCGTCTTTGGTGAGAACTAGTACGCTAGTATCGACTTGATAAATTTCTTAGGGCTTTTAAAAGCGCCACTATACAAACATTTGGAGAACTTGCATGCTTTCCGCTCAGGAAAGGACATCCACAGCAGTTTTATCTCCATTTATTCTAGCAGATTTTACTCTACACTAGTGAAACACAATGTCTGGATCTGTCAGCACCCGATGTATCCAGATATCTGGGTTCAAAACCGCACTTGGCTTTTATAAAAACCTCATCCTGACATGAAGGATGACAAAATACAGGCAGTCTGTAGAGGTTTCCTGAACAGTCTGTGCAAATTTACTAGTTGAACTTGTACAGCATGACCCAACACTTCCATTAAAACGTCCTGAAGAAGAAAGACAAGAGCAAGTAGGTTCATTTAAACAGAATTATGCTGTCATCAACTTGCTATACAACGTCAACCAATCATCAAGAGCAGATCTAAAGAGCTCTGGCCAGTCAGCACACGACATCTGATTAGATACGAATCTGCTGACAGTTAGCCAATCACCTGCCATGAATCTACTGAACGCTGGCCAATCCTTAGCTACGGATTTGTTGACAATTTGTGTTTGAAGTCTGACATTCTGGATTGAGTTTTACCTCAAAATCAGATCAGGCAAATTCAAAAGAATCGTTTGCAAAATGATTCTTTTGAAAACGTTGAATCATTTGTCATTTGATCTTCTGCCCAATCACCTGCCATGAATCTACTGAACGCTGGCCAATCATTAGCTACGAATTTGTTGACAATTTGTGTTTGAGTTTTTCCTTAACTCAAAATCAGATCAGTCAAATTCAAAAGAATCGTTTGCAAAATGATTCTTTTAAAAGGCATGAATCATTTGAGCCAATCATCTGCCACTAATCTACTGAACTTTAGCCAATCATTAGCTACAAATTAGTTAATTTAATTGACTAGTTTTGACTAGTCATATTGACTAGATATTTAATTGATTATTTTAGTCAACTAGTGTAGTGGTCCCCAACCTTTTTTGTGCCGCGGACCAGAAAACGTTTGATAATTCTACCGCGGACCAGGGGGGTGTGCGCGAGATTGTTAACGGGGGGGGGGGGGGGGGGGGGTGGTGCGCGTGAGATTGTTGCCGGGGGGGATGTGCCGCGATTGTTGAAACACCTCCTCACCGCCAAAGCTACAGCGCCACAGTCGCTTGCCGCCGCTCACGGACTGGTCCGCGAATTCGGTCCGCGGCACGGTACCATTTCATCCCGGGGGTGATGTGCTCTTCGGACCGGGGGTTTGGGACCACTGAACTAGTGGTCGTAATTTCAGTGAGCGAGTCAATATCTGACTAAAGTCTGACTGCTTTAGATTAATTGGTTTTATTTATTTATTATTTTTAATAATCATGTCAATTAGTTATTTTATGTCCTTAATAATTCCAAACAACTTTGTGAGTGAGTTTTTACCTTTTTTTAACTCTAAACCAAGATCAGTTCAATTCGTCCTAGAATCATTGAATCTGATTTGTGAACTGCTTTAATCAATTATTTTTAAAGATTTGACTCAAATCATTGATTCGTTTATAAATCGGTCTACCGGACAATCATTAGCCACCAAACTGCTGACCGCTGGCACAAAAGCCAAAAACCAAAGGGCCCAAAAGTTATAACAGTCAGCAAGAAGAGAAAATACAGTTATTGACTTTTCTGATTAGATGGAAGAACTTTAACTCGGCCTTCTCACATCTCAAGAAAGAAATTATTGTAAGTAGTCCCGCAGCCGAAGACAAAATGAATCTAGTGTGCCTGTGCATAATGTCTTTAATTATGTTTTCCTCTTGAGAGAGAACGTGAGACGAGTCAATCATTGTCTTACCAAGCATCTCAATATTCGTCGGACCGCTGGTGTGTGTAAACGTATTGTAATGTCTGGTCTGTGTATAGACTGTCTGTCTCCGTGTGTTTGGAGGTTAACAGGGTGTGTTCTGTGGAGGGTTGGGTTACATAGGCGACCTGCTTATAGTAAGTGATTTACCAGTCCTCCTCTCGACAGACAATGTGTGTGTGCGGGTGTGTGTGACATTTAGAGATGTCTTTAGAAAACGCTGCTCACTTTTGAGTGCGCTCCCCTCACTGATAACCCTTTAACCCGCAGACAAAGAGAGACAGACTGAATGAGTTCTCGCAGAGACGTTATATAACAAAAAGTAGAGAACTAAGGAAAAGTTTAGTAAAAAAACGACCTCCCTCTCTCTCTCACGGGGCGCTCATACATAGTGTTTCGGATCAGTAATATGTGATATGATAATGAGTTTGATTTTTATATTGAGAATCGTTTTCATAATCTTCATGATATTACTTGTCATGCACTGCTGCAGTGCGTTTACAAACGCTTTGCACTCCAGAATGTGAATTTGTAGAATCAAGCTTTTTTTAAATTGAATGAAATCTATGCAGTTTTGAATGTACAGTAATACCTCGGTTTACGAGTTTAATTCGTTCCAAGAGCGAGCTCGTAAACCAAACCGCTCATACACCAAGTCAATTTTCCCCATAAGAATGCACTAAAAATCAATCTATTCGTTCATTTTAAATATTTTTTTGGTTTTACCCTATTAATTGCAGTTAAAACAAACACACGGGAGCTGCGAACGAACGAACACACGGGAGCCGCGAACAAACACGGGGAGATAGGCAGATGATATGAGAATCAGGTGTGTCAGTGCTTAGTGACCAACGGCCCCTTACACACACACACATACACATACACACACACACACAGGCAGAATTACGAGACAATTAATTTATGTTCACAACACGAGGTAAAACCGCTGTAAATCACTTATAAAAGTATCACTGTGGTGAATGATGCAACCAAACCGAGCGACTCTGAGAGAATGAACGAGTTAAGGAGTGATAAAGGGGTTGGAACCGTGTGACTGTGTTATGAGAGGCTGTGTTTATTATATTTCCAGTAAAAATGCGCGCAACGATGCTGAGCATTAGGACTTTACCACACAAAAATGCGCGTTGGCGAGGAAAAAACTTTCTCGCACACCGATATAATTCCTCCATGCTCGTACACCGATTTGCTCGTATACTAAGTCACTCGTAAACCGAGGTATTACTGTATATAATGACCAACACACACACACACACACACACACACACACACAGGACTGGTTGAAATACCTTTGGAGAAAGTGAATGGAAAAATACTTGGTTAACTTATACATTGCACTTATAAATTTTTATACACTAGATCCGTTGTTCATTCCAACAATACAGCCACTCTCTGACCTTCTCTCTCCTTTCTCATCTGTTTCTCTTCTGTCTTGCCTAGTGTTAGGTTTATACATGAAAAGTTCAATACCAGCTGGACTGTCATTCTGTTAACACACACACACACACACACACACACGCACACCCACACACACACATGGTTTAATGGCTATTGCAGACTGTTGACTATAATAAGCTAAATGATTGAGATATTTTACTTTAGCCTCAGGTTATTTGGGTGTTCATAGTAGACGTGACATAGATAGACCCCGAGTGTGGATGTGTGTGTCATTTGTTTTTGAATGTAATTGATACTCTTTCTACAACGCACTACCGCAGCAGCCCTTCCATTATATGTAATGAACTTACCAGATTCCCTCACTGTGTGTGTGTGTGTGTGTGTGTGTGTGTGTATGAGCTATTTGTGATCACACAGATGGAAACTGTCCAGATTGTGTGTGTGTATATATATACATATATACTGTGTGTGTGTGTGTGTGTGTGTGTGTGTGTGTGTGTGTGTGGCTTGAGTTACTGCACGTCAAAAGGATTCATAAACGTACAGTTTCCTTTTAATGATGTATGATTTCAAAATGTTATTGCTGTTTAATCAAGACAATCTGGGACTTTCATACATCACATGCATATCAGGCTTTTGACGAATGTGGATTCAGCTCTAGTTTGAGGATAAGCGGTGAAGTAAATCTGGCTAAAACTCCCTTTGGAGAGATTTTGGGGACATCTTCATTTGGGAAAACGATTAAATGATAAATAATAGATTTTGAAAAGTTTTCTTCGTAGTTTGGGTTAGTCTTTTATGAATATATTAGTCTATGCCATGTCCTCATTTAGATGTGTTTGTATATAAAACATCGCAGACCTGGAGTGTATAAATGTATTTAGTCATGACTATTCAAGACTTTATATGAAGCGTTTGTGTGTGTGAAGTGCATAAGTGTGATTTGACAAGCGTGTGAAATTTCAGTTGCTCGCAGCAGCAGTAACAAAGGGAGGATCAGATAGCAGGGAGAAGTAGAGATTGAACTAAAGAAAGAAAGAAAGCGGGGAAAAGGAGGTGGAATCCGATCCGCTGGGGGCTGAGATTTCCCATGACGCACTGGGACGGGAAGCTTCTGTCTCTCTGTGTGTGTTCATAATGAGACGCCGTTATAGACGGGCGTAGGCATCTGACATTATAGATTCTCAGTCAGAATATATCTATACGTCCTCCGTTTCGATGGCAACGATTCATCCAAGTGATTCACTTCAGCTGAGGGACTGTAGAAGATTTACCTTTCTGTAACTTTGCAACTAGTCATTTTGACAACAGCACCAAACATCCATCCATATATCCATCATCGTTCCATCCATCCATCTGTGTATCCTTCCACCTATTGATCTATCCTTCCATCCATCCATCTTTTCATCCATCCATCCATCCATTTGTTCTGTCTATGCTTCTATCCATCCAACCATCCATCCATCCATCTATCCTTCCATCCATCTGTTCTTTGTTCTGTCTATCCTTCCATCCATCCATTTTTTCATCCATCCATCCATCCATCCATTTGTTCTGTCTATGCTTCTATCCATCCAACCATCCATCCATCCATCTATCCTTCCATCCATCTGTTCTTTGTTCTGTCTATCCTTCCATCCATCCATTTTTTCATCCATCCATCCATCCATCCATTTGTTCTGTCTATGCTTCTATCCATCCAACCATCCATCCATCCATCTATCTGTCTATCCTTCCATCCATCTGGCTATTCTTCCATCCATCCATCTACCCTTCCATCCATCTTTCTACCCTTCCATCCATCCTGTGTTCTGTCTATGCTTCTATCCATCCATCCATCCATCCATACATCTATCCTTCCATCCATCTATACGTTCTTTGTTCTGTCTATCGTTCCATCCATCCATCTTTCCATCCTTCCATCCATCCATCCTTTGTTTTATGCTTCTATCCATCCAACCATCCATTCATCCATTAAACATTCATCTATCCTTCCATTCATCTGTCTATCCTTCCATCCATCTGGCTATTCTTCCATCCATCCATCAGTCTATCCATCCATCTACCCTTCCATCCATCTTTCTATCCTTTCTATCTTTCTATTCCATCCATCCATTCTTTGTTCTGTCTTTCCTTCCATCCATCTTTCCATCCTTCCATCCATCCATCCATCCATCCTTTGTTCTGTCTATGCTTCTATCCTTCCATTCATCTGTCTATCCTTCCATCCATCCATCAGTTTATCCATCCATCCATCTACCCTTCCATCCATCTTTCAATCCTTCCATCCTTCCATCCATCCATTATTTGTTCTGTCTTTCCTTCCATTCATCTTTTTATCCTTCCATCCATCTGGCTATTCTTCCATCCATCCATCCATCCATCTTTCTACCCTTCCATCCATCTGCCTCTCCTTCCATCATATATATATATATAATTTCTCTCTCTTTTTGCCGTGTTTAATGACATTAATCAAATTCAGATCTTGATTATTGTATTTTCTTCCACAGCAGTTCAGATGTTCCACACCTGCTGTGTGTTAAAAATTTTTGCACGATTTTTACACCACATTAATATTTTTCTTTAAGAAATTGTGGAATAATTTGACAGGCAGAAGTAGAAAGAAACTACAAAAACAGAACAGCTTGCAGTTATTAATTACGAAAATTACAGTCTTCTTTTTTTAACCTCATTATAAGGCAGACACGTTTTAGGCAAATTTCCAGACGCAAATCCTTGATTTTAAGGCAGCGCTCCGAAAGGCAAATGCTAATTAAATGCATATACGATGTAAATATTGCACACAAACAGTGTGAAAGGTAAATTTGCTTGGGAATTTATGTGCTGGCCAACTTTGATCTCACAGCGTGAAGATTCTGCATAATAACAGGCTCCTAACGGAAAGCAGGCGTGGTCTGTTGCCGGGGTCTCTCAGGGGGCCAATCAAATCACAACAGTGTTTTGTCAGCCAATAAGCAGAGCCGTGATAACAGCCAATGAGGTCTCTGGTGACCACAATTAAAAACACAAAAGGAGAATTCCTCCAGTGAGAGTTTGAGCGTGCTTATGCAGTCAAACACTGTTCCATGTCTGTCTCTCTTTCCAGCAACTGAGATGTCTGCAATATTTCTTTACAGCACGGCAAATTAAAAAGAAACATGTCTCCTGCTAAGATAAATAGTACTGCTTTCTCTTTCTGGATCCCTCTTCTGTGGTTTCTCTGTTCTCATTCCCATCTTCTTTCACTCATTTTTGGTCATCTCTCTGACTTTTTTTCCCCCATTGTCACATTCTGATCCTTCCTGTGCTCTCATGTTCTCTCATCACACAGCTCCCTCCTTTACCAGCTCCCTCTTTCCCTTTGCTCTTCTCAATCTTTTCTTCAAACCAATCCCACTATCTCTCAGAATAACAATAACAAGTTACAATAAACACAACCAAAAAGAAACCACAAATGGTGCCATCTGAGTATTATTTAAATCCTATTATTGTATTTAATATAAATTATTTTTTGTTAGTTTTAGGATTTAAAAAAATAGTTTTAGAACAATACAGATATACTAATACATATATAAGAAAATCTTAAGAAATCATATTTAACTTGAATTCATAATAATAATTATAATTTTAAAAATAAAAACAAGTAAACATATATATATATATATATATATATGTCACAGTCCTGTTATGATCTTTATGTTTGTCCCTCATGTGTTTCCGTAGATGTCTAGTTAGTTTGATTACCCATTTAGTTCGCCACCTGTTTGTTATTTTCTAGTGTATTTAAACCCCTCATGTGCATCTTGTCTTTGTCAGTTGTTGAGTGTTTGTGATAGTGAATACGTTTGCTCCTAGTGCTCCTTGATCTCCGCGTTTGTGCACCCCCGTGTGCTTTTCTGTTCTACCTTTTGAATAAAGTTTTTTGAGTTGGAACCATCATCAGCCTCGTTTGGTAACAATATATATATATATATATATATATATATATATATATATATATATATATATATATATATATATATATATATATATATATATATATATACATACAATAAATATAATATAAATTAATTAAAATAATATTATAATGAAATTATTAATACATATTAATTCATTATATAAAAAATAATAATATAAATATACAAATATATATGTATTACTATGTATTTACAAATACATAGTAATAGTAATAAATATTTAGCAATTAATGATAGTAATACATAATGAAATATATTTTTCCTTATGGTTAACTTTATTCTTGGTCTACTTTTCATTCACACTAATGTTCACAATCATATAAATAATTTTAAATAAATACCAACAAAAATAATAAAATAATCTATTAATCTAATCTAATAATTAATAATCTATTGTAATAAAATACATAGAAAATAATATTTTCTGAGCTATAATAATATAATACTAATACTACTAATACTAATAATAAAAACAAAAATGCATTAAATAAAATAGTAAAAAAAAAAAAGAAAACTAGAAAAAATATAACTTGGGTTTAGTACTTTAACATATTTTCAGCTAGTTGTCAAGGCATCATTTCTAGTTTGTTTTTAAAAGTTGTATAGTAGTTGTTTTGTTTAATAAAATATATATATATATATTTTAATAAATGTTTAATAGTTACAGTTTTTGTTAAAATTAACTGCACAATGGATCATTAATACAATAGAAAACAGCTCACACACAATACAACAGAGCTCAATACAACACAAAACAATAGTGACACATTAGAGAGCACATAGTAGAATAGAAAGCAGACCAACACAATAATGCACAACACAACTTTCTGTGGTCACTCTGTTGGTGGGACAGCGAAGGAAGGTTTGGATGGTTCCTGGCAGCTGTTCAGGATCTGTCGCTCTCTCTCTTTCTTTTATATTGCGCTGTTTTTCCCCTCATCTTTGTCTTTTCGCTCTCTGTTCTTCCATTACAGCAGAGCTGACATGCTCTCTGGGGGTTCGGCATATGAGCTATCCTTCCCTGCATGTGTGTGTGTGTGTGTGTGATGAACTAACTCTCCTGACTGCCTCAGGATCACGTCTCCGAGGATTTCTGGTCAGAAGGAAGATTCTCTGTCAGGTCTCTCTCTCTCAATCGCCTCAGTACTGTAAAGGAGAGAAGTAGGTCGTCTCACCTCAGGAGAAGTGAAGTGTGTTTATGTGCGAGTGTGTGATAGTGAACGTATTGTTATTCCAGCGGCACGCTGAGGGGTTTTTTTTGTATGTGAAAGGTAGTGTGTAAGGACTCGCTGACTCCTGGAGAGGAAAGATGTACAGGCGTGTAAGACAGAGATTTATGGTGTCAGTTCATATGTGTGTATGCGAGTGTGTGTAAAGGACTGTCTTTGTGACTGAATCTCAGATTTCTACTCGCAACAACACCGAGATCTAATCACATCCAACTGAATCTCACTTTTCACAACACATCATAGTCCAGCACAACACAGGTCAACTCAACATAGGCCTGTCACACAAGGTCGTTTTTTATTTATTTAATTTTTATTTAATTTTAAGTGTTTTTTTTTTTTATAATTAAAACAAATTTTAATTATATTTTATTTTATTTCATTTTAATTTATTTTATTTTTACTATTGCTTATATTATTTAAATTCTAAATGAATATTTGTTTTAGTTATTTTATTTTATTTCCACCATGGTAAATGGAAAGTTGACCAAGATTAAATTTTACCAAAAAAAATGTGTGTATATATATATATATATATATATATATATATTTAAAATTATAATATTTTATTATAATTATTTTTATTGTAAAACATTATTGTTATTATTATGATTATTATTATTATTATATATACAAAAGATTTCATAAAGAGAAGTATTTTATCACAACACTGGTCAACTCAACATAGGCATGTCACACAAGGTCGGTTTCATATATTTTTATTTAATTTTAAGTTTATTGTTGTTGTTTTTGTTATAATTAAACCAAATTTAAATTAAATTTTATTTAATTTTATTACATTTTTTTATTATTGCTTATATTATTTACATTTTAAATTAATATTTTTTTAGTTTGTTTTTTGTTATTTTATTTTATTTCCACCAGGGTAAATGGAAAGTTGACCAAGATTGAATTTGAATATAATATTTTATTATTATTATTATTATTATTATTGTAAAATTTATTATTATTATTATTATTATTTATGCAAAAGGTTTCATAAAGAGAAGCCTTTTATTATGAATCCAAGTTAAACTTGAATAAATTACTTGACCGTTTATTACGCTTTCACAAGTTATGAAAAAAACGACAATTCAATCTTTATTCACAATTTATTTCCATGACAGAAATCTGTTAGCTTAAATTCACAATCGCCACAGACCTACAATAACACAACACAACCAAACACAAGCTCTATAATAAAGGTGTTCCTCGAATTACTGAACACTTTTACAATTACATAAATTGCATTTGGCAGACGCTTTTATCCAAAGCGGCTTACATTGCATTCAAGACACACAATAACATTCTAATCATTTCCTGCTTTTCCTGGGAATCAAACCCTGACCTTGGCGTTGCAAGCGCCACACTCTACTGTTTAGCCACAGGAAAGCCATAAAAGCCGCTTTTAAAAACAATCACAGTGCTGGTGTCAGCATTAAGCTCTGTGTTCAGTGTACAGTAACTCAACACTAACAATGATACAGTACCAGCTGCACTTCGCATTTCTCTCCATAGCAAATCCCAGAGGGATTCTTTGTCTATATCATTATGTTTCCAACCAACAGAGCTTGAAAACTGCTCTGCATTTCATTTCATTAGTGCACGTTGTTCATCCACAACTCAATTAGAAATCTTGACACTCACATTAGGTTTCCATATTTGCTAGTGTCTTAACTTTAATGTATGAATGCTCTTACTCTTCATTAATAAGTACTAGAGTAAGTAAGACCAGGAGTCATGTTTCTATGAAGTGCGGATTTATGCGCTGAAATCTTTCCAGTGCTGGTTTTGATTTGAAGCAGGTTTTTTGTGTCAGTGCCTGAACGGCCCTATCTTATCGTTGGCAACGTCGGCACAAAGTAAAATATTAAAGGACAGAGAGTGCTTTACATGCTAACGAGGAGCGCTGTGCCTGTGACACACATAACCGCTGGACTAGAACACAGAAATGTGGTGTCGGCATGCTTCGGCTTGATTGATGTTTAATGTAACCTTGAGCGTTCACACACACACCTCGGTGTCAGCAGGGCTTGGTTCACACTGTGCCTATTACTCACACAGAGATACAGATGACAGGAACTATGTAGTTTTGGAAACTGTAATACAAGCAATTCAGACAGCATGAACATTTAGCTTCACACCTTCTGTTTCATTTTTATAGTTCTGTACATCTTGTGTCTCTTGCTCTCTGTTTGTAACAGATGCTAGTTTATTTAGCTTTATTTGTACATAAATTTAGAGCATAAAGCTGAGGTGGCTCTGGAAAAGTCTTGGGAAATAGGCTTATTCAAAGTACTTTTACCTCAAATCGTAAAGCAAGAGAAGGAAAGGTTGTTCTGAGAGAAGAAGTTGACTCAGGCGGACTTTTAAAGCTCTGAGGAGGGACGGTGAAGATAACATTGGTGAATGAACATATTTCCATGGCTTCTCTGTTATAAAACTCATGCGTTCGAATGGCAATTAATTCATTCTGGACTTGTGAGTTGTGATAATTTCATTCATACTTGCAACAATGTACACTCTGAAACTAACGGTTGTCATTCTTGCGCTAATTGTTTAATACCAGATAGCAGGGCCTTTTTACGAGACTGCAAATTGGTCTAATGATAGCCTGAAGAAAGTTGAGTTGAAGAGCATCTTGTAGATTGTGATGATTCTGGACGTTATGTGAAACAAATCTGTCAGTAGTTTCAGACTGAAGGTCACACATATTCATATGCATTGAGAATGTGTAGTTTCTAGTGTGAATTGTCACCTTGGGGCAGTTGTGGCCTAATGGTTGGAGAGTCAGACTTCTAACCTGAAGGTTGCAGATTTGAGTCTTGAAATGTAAGTTGGAGTGAATGTACAGCTCTCTCTTCCACTCTCATTACCCATAACTGCCCTTGAGCAAGGCACCAATCCCCCAATCACTCCCCGGGAACCGCAGAAAAAGATGGCTGCCCTTTACCTTGGGTATGTGTGTGCGTTCAATGCTATGGGACACCATGCTTAGCTACACCTAATCATATGCCATGCAATGCCGCAACATACAATAAAAGGTATCTTTCCCATGTTAATCTGACTTTTTGTCCTAATTAGCCACAACATGCAACAGTTTTAGAACAATAATGGACAATTCACCTCAGATCTTCAAAATAAATAAAAGGAAACAAGATCTTTCAAACGGTCAAATCACTGTATACAGACAAGTGTATTCTACAACAAATATTGTTTCATTAACTCAGTATGTATTTTAATAATGTTAAAATGGTACAGTGTTCATTAATGTGTGTGTTGAGAGATTGCTGAGAGAACCTGCCACACGCTCATCCGATTGGCTGCGATTTTTGTTTGACTTTATAGTGTCGCGTCTGGTGTGGATAAACTAATTGTTTGTCTCAGGAATCTTATCGCATGGTTAGGGCACAGTATAAGACTGAGACCAGAAGAGGGTTGAGTTTGAGTAAAAGCCAACGGCAGTAGAAGATGGAGATCGAGTTAAGAACGAATTCATATGCTCCAAGATCCTAGATCATGATAATGTTCTATGCTCTTCGACGAGGGCTGAAGACCAAGTCCAAGACATCACCTTTTCACGGTATTGGTCTTATATTGGTATCTTGGTATTATTTGATTTAGGAGCGACACTCTTCTTGTCTCAGTCTTGACTCGGACACGCATGAGTTGGCCTTGACTAGCCATGATGTTCTAACAAACGCGATGCGTGATCGTTGACAGGGGGACGCGATGCGCGATCGTTGACTGGGGGGGGGGGGGTGGACGCGATGCGCGATCGTTGACTGGGGGGGGGGGGGTGGACGCGATGCGCGATCGTTGACTGGGGGGGGGGGGGTGGACGCGATGCGCGATCGTTGACTGGGGGGGGGGGTGGACGCGATGCGCGATCGTTGACGGGGGACGAGGGTTGAACGACGCGCTTGCAGCCGCAACAGAATGACATCACAGGGAAAATGTAAAATGAAGGAGGTTTAATAAAAGTTCAGCGAGTTATTATTAGACTATCTTTTTTTTACAACTCTCCGCCCCACACTTTGAAAACCCCGGGAATAAATCACATCAGTCATTGTAAATTATTGATATTTCTATAGTGACATTAGTATTTTCCAGCCTTGTTCTGCAGACAGTATTTGTCTAAATAGAGCTCTTGTTGGAAGGACACTTGTTCTTAAACCATCATAATGCTCAATATGTGAGGGAATCGTTTATTTGAATCTGTCTTTCCAAATATTCACTCAAACCAAATTCTTGAATTATATTAGCAAATTAGTGATTATAGAAATACTTTGCAGTTACAACCTACTTGAAAAGTAATGGTATTTCATTGGTCAAATGTAGCTCAAACAGTAGAGTTTGGCCTTTGCAACGCCAAGGTCATGGGTTCAATTCCCAGGGAAAGCAAGAATTGACTAGAATGTCAATGTGTTTCTTGAATGCAATGCAAGTCTCTTTGGATAAAAGTGTCTGTCAAATGTAAAATGAGTACTAAGATTAATTGCTACATATTTAGGTTATTGGCTTCATTATTTTACAGCTAACTTTATTATCTACGAGTATTTTCCGAAATGTATTGTAGCATACTACATAAGAAGAGGACATAATTTCTCTTGTAGCTATTAGTATGTTGTTCAGCACAAAGGTCAGCCTCCATTGTCTTATTGTGCGATATTAAAAATATTGATTGAGGTAAAATAGCTTGTAAAGGTATGATCAGTGAATTGTTGTGGAGAGAATCCAGTCATTTTGGTAGGAATCTGCACTATTAGGAATTTCGCTAAATATTTCCCCATTTTACAATTAGAATTAGACAATGGACATTTTTGCTAGTATGGCATCATCTTAAGAGCTTTTTAATGTCATTGCATGATTTATTTATTTTTTTAAGCAAAACTAGTATTCAATATTGGTTTAAGGGCATTTAAAAGTTTCTCCATGAGCACATGGGCAACAAATTAAATATTTTTTATGATGTTTGATCTTTCTCGCACAGACACATTCACAGGCTCAGCTCTTAACATTTTTAACTCTTTCCCCTCCAGTTTTCACCCAAAAAAAAACGATTGCCATAATTTTTAATTATTTTCACATAACTTTATATATATTTGAATGTGGGTGATTTTAATACAAAAGCAAATTTTTGAACAGAAAATCATGTTTTTGTTAAAGACTTTATTCAGATCGATTCAGAACAATGTGGGTTCGACACTTCATTCAGTAACGTTAGATATTTTGATGCGGTTTATTGTTTGATGATCATATTAGCTTCCTTGAATGTAAGCAATCTCCTATCCGGAGATCTTTTCCTTTGCTAGCTTTTGGATTCTGAAAATTGTGTACTCTTTCAGAAGATGGGGAAAAAATTCAGAAAATTCCCACGGATTGCTGAAAAACTCATTAATGGCAGGGAAACGCTGTGTCCTAAATGACTCCTCAATGCCAAGGAAAGTGATAATAAAGATGACCAAGAAGTGAACGCAACAAAACAGCACAGCTTAAAACATACTGCAGTGATGCAGAATAACAGTCCAGACATGAGGGAATCACACAATATTTCTTTCACACAAACGCACACTTGTTCTGCCTTTCTTTGTCTTATGCATAATACATTCACTCTTCACTGGTAGCTTTGAACTCACTGTCCTTCTCTATCTCGCTGACTTCTTCTCTGAGGGCTTTTGCTCTGCTTCTGCAAGTCGCATGATTGCATGAGGGACCACCAACTCACAAATGTCCCTTCAAACACACACACACACACACACACACACACACTGTGCTTGTTAGTGCTGTCCGTTTAGCCGCAGCATGTGTGAAGAAAACGGTAGTGTGTTTGTGTGTGTGTGTGTGTGTGTGTTTAGAGGTCTTTGGCTCAGACTAACAGGACGCTTACAGAAACCAATGCCAGCAGCAATAAAGATCCCGTTCCAATTAATGACACCAAAACAACCATACACACACACACGCACGCACACACACACACACACACACACACACACACACACACACATACTCATCAGAACTCTCTGTTATGGAAATGGCCATTTGTTTTCCCTCACTTTCTCTATATGACAGAATATTGGATTTGTTGTCATACACGGATGAAAAAGCTCAAACAAAAGAAGCAGGAAACCACTAATATGCATTAGCGATGTCAAAATCACCAGTATTTAGAAAATAAATATATGTATGTCTTTCTGCATTATCTGTTGTACTGAGTTCTGTCAGACAGTAATATCAGCCTCAATGTTTACCACTATTTTATAGATATCTGGTCAGTTTTTAAAGGCGGTGTGTCCTTTGCTGGCTATGATATCCTAAAATGCTGTGTGTTCAGAGTGTGGGTTGTTGGAAGGAATAATAATGTTTAATGGCGTGGTTGAGAGTCAGTATATTTATACATGTCCATTTTTTTCAAATTCCATTTCTACTGAGAAACAAGTATTAGAGTCATAAAATATTCACTTGGTTACATCTCAAGCTCACTTGAATTTGTTCTAGATCATTAAACGTGACGTTATGGTGCCTTGGAGGCCTGTCTAAAACCAGAATCTGTATCTTCATGCAGAAACATTGTCTGTGAAGTCACTGACTGACTTAGCCTTTTAACTAACACAGATGCTTTTGGTAAGTAATAAGTTATGTGTGCCAAAAATGCACTCTATCCTGTGTTCTTGGACCCTTAGAGGTGGCATTTGTGTTGCCTGATCAAAAATATATTGTGATTTTATGATGCCTTGGTCTGGCTAAGCAAAACATTTCAGCATGCTAAGCTAGCATGGTTAGCTTCTGAGCTAACCTTTTTAAAACAAAATAAGATGTTTAATTTGGCCGTTAATTGCACAAACAAGCACCCTATTGGATGATGGTAGTTTGACTATTATTTGCCTCTAACAATTTGTCAAAAACCCCCGTCATAACATTTTTCTGGCATTGGTAACGACTACTGAAGTAATGGTATTGTGACAGCACTAATACACATACATGCATGTAGAAGGAGTGTGTCATTCCGGCTTTTCTTTAACGCATAAATGAAGTGAAAGGATCATGCCGTGGTCTATAGATATCAGAACATCTCACACACACGCTTGTCATTTAGAATTCTCTCTGTTATGGAAATGTGCTTTGTTCTACATCACTTCCTCTCTGTTTCTGGGAATATTGGATCGGTCGTCACGTAACGCACACGCATTCAGATGCAGTGGAGCGCTGCAGCTTTTCTTAAACGCTAGCTGTCAGTGAATGGATTATAATGCAGTTTACAGATAACAAAATATCAGAAGATAAACACGCTTACAAACATTTTCCATTAGAAAAGAAAACACAAAGTGTTACCTTTCCAATGCAGTTTTACTTTAGAGTCTGGATTTGCCATATGTGAATGATCCAAAGTTCATTATATGTCATTCATATTATATGTCATTGTTTCCACACTGCATTTTGCAAACCTGGACTCACAGTACATAGGTTTTGATTATGTTTGCGTGACTGTATGAAATATGTCATGTACTGTAGTTATTTTAGTGTGTAATTGTATTGACAATGGCTTGTCAAAATGGCTTTATGTATTGATCATTTTTGTGCTTATGTGGATAATAGCATTTCATTGATAATGTGTGCCGTTTTTTTTTTTAGTTTGTGTGAGTGTGGCCTAGTAAACCCTACCTTACATAGATGGAAATATCTGAAACCCTTATCCTTGTGGGCAATTTTTTTGTCTCCATGATGAAAACGACTTATAAATCACACTAAGGGATTTTTTTTTTTTTAAATGTAAAAATGCAGAATGTTTTTCGTGATGGGCAAGCACCCTATATTAAGCAGTTTTCTGTTGTTTTTTATCCGACTACATATTCAACGGCACAATTTTCTAAGTTCAAATGTTGAGTAAAAATGTACAGACTTGCAAGAACCTCATTTTAAGTTTCTGTACAGTAGTCCAACAAGACACTTAAACACACCAATACAGTAACCATACAGTAACCAAAACTGAAGGTTCTGAAATATATATATATATATGTATTATCTGTGGTTTTGATAGTGTGTAAGTGTGTACAGTATACACTGCAGTGCTTGTGTAGGGCTTATGATATGCATTTTTATTATGTTGT
Source organism: Rhodeus uyekii (assembly GCA_037043235.1). Taxonomy (NCBI): domain Eukaryota; kingdom Metazoa; phylum Chordata; class Actinopteri; order Cypriniformes; family Acheilognathidae; genus Rhodeus; species Rhodeus uyekii. The sequence continues at coordinate 807,845 of JAWRVZ010000203.1, forward strand.
GTAAAGTCTCTGGCCAGCTGAGCCTGAGATTTGGTCAGTCTAAACAAGGCTTTAGGGTAGACAAGATGCTGTTTGCTTACTGAACCTTGACTGCTCCAAAATGCCTGCTGGTTTTAATCTGACAGACTGTCTGTCAGTATATGTGGACACAAAGAGAGAGAAAAAGAGTGTGACAGAGAGAGAAACCGAGAAAAAATAAAATAAGCTGATCTTTGCATTTTGAGTGTTGTGTGTGTGTGTGTGTGTGTGTGTGTGTGTGTGTGTGTGTGTGTGTGTGTCTTTTCCAATTTGTGGGACTGAGTTGGTGAGTGTGCTGTAGGATATCATTAGAGGTGAAAAGGGAAGTGTGTGTATGTGTGTGTCTGTGTGCTGAGTCATGTGTGGGCTGACCACAGCAACTCCATTCTTTGTGTGTATATTTTGTGTATACATGCATTTGTGTTTTTTTGTGGGCAAAAGTTGGACACGGTGTGTGTGCATGGTAAGGTCAGTGTTGCACTTTTGCACATTCTAACTGTCCCGCAGGCACACACAGAAAAATCAGTGTCTAAAACAAGAGTTGATGTACCACACCAACACACACATATACATACATGCAAAATGCCTAAACACAAACTCACAAACAATACAAACTGAGAACGTACATTAAGCTGCTATAATTTATTGTATTAAGCTAATTATAACCTAAACTAAAACATTTAATTTTTTGAGTTTAAAACATGTTATTTATTGGATTTATGAATCATTTTTCCAATTTAGGTCCCCAAAGTCATACTGATTGTGACTATTTTGCAAGATAGCTATAGTTAAGTAAACCCACACACACTTCCTCTTCAGCAGCACTTTATCATAACCAGTAAATTGCTGAATACACAACATTTTGTCCTTTCTCAAGAGCTTTTTTAAAACCATGTCATATAATGAATGTGTGTGCATGTGTGTGTGTGTCATGGGTTGTATTTTTGATTTTTCGTTCTCTATAATTATTTTGTTCCTGACTTGCATTCTCCTGGTGTTTTCTTCTTCTTCTGTGTAGTGTGTGCATGTGCGTGTGTGTGCGTGTGTGTATAAATGAATTTTCCTGAATTGCATCCTCCTGGTTTTTCTGTAGTATATAATTGTGTCAGTGTCCATTTTGAGACATGGGTAGTGATGTCATTCGGCTTGCGGTTGCCTGGCTACCAGCCCTTCTATGGTACAGAACTTCCTTTGCTTGTGTTTGATTTTTTTTTTTTTTTTACTGATCCCTAGTGACCTCTGAGCTTTAGAAAATGAAAGGTCAGGTCATGTACTGTCATGTCGTCTGACATGCCTAACACCTTTCTCTTTTTCTTTTTTTCTCTTGTCTCCAGGATGGGTTTGGTGATGGGATGGCAGTGAGCATGGCCCATTGGGCAGGCATATGGGCCATTCTCCTACAATTGGCCCTCTTGCTGTTCTTCTCTCCGCCTCCCGGCCACTGCCAAGGTGAAAGGTCCCGCCTACAATTTACTCAGCCACTGTACCATGCATCAGTCTACGAGAACTCAGCTGCCCGCACCTACGCCGCCAGCAAAGTGCGCATGGGAGTCCCTCTCCAACATCACTCCTGGGAGGTGAGGTACCGCATCACCTCTGGAGATGAGGAAGGATTCTTCAAGGCAGAGGAGTACACTCTGGGGGATTTCTGTTTCCTGAGAATACGAACCAAAGGGGGCAATGCTGCCATCTTGAACCGTGAAGTGCAGGACAACTACTTGTTGACAGTGAAAGCTTCCATTAAGGGGGATACACTAGAGGCGTGGACTAAAGTTAGTGTGCAGGTGTTGGATATGAACGACCTTCGACCACTTTTCTCCCCTACCACATATTCGGTTACCATTGCAGAAAGCACACCTCTACGCACCAGCATAGCTCAGGTCACTGCCACAGATGCAGACATAGGATCAAATGGAGAGTTCTATTACTTTTTTAAGGAGCGAATGGAGCTGTTCGCTGTGCACCCGACCAGCGGAGTTGTTTCTCTCAGTGGGAAGCTGGATGTTGACACTCAAAGCCGCTATGATCTTGAGATCCAGGCTGTGGACCGGGGAATGAAGCTCTACGGAAATAACGGTGTAAGCAGTACAGCCAAACTGTTTGTTCATGTAGAACGAATTAATGAGCATGTGCCCACACTGAGCATTGTTACATTATCACCTGTATGGACTGAGAAGTCCCCTATCGTTGCTGTCGTCACTGTAGAGGATCTTGACGAAGGGGTGAATGGAGAGATTGAGACGGTGAGCATTGTGGCTGGGGACCTTCTTGAGCTCTTCAGCATTGAAAGGACAGAGATGCCAAGTGACGAAATTGTGGATGAGGAAGTTAGTCAGACAAGATCTAATGAGTTTGTCCTTCGTGCAACAGAGCAGTTTGACTGGGACCGCTATCCATTTGGACTAAATCTTAGCTTGCAGGCGCGGGACCGTGGGACACCTCAAAAGTTCTCTGCTGTGCACATGCTGCACTTACGACTGTCACGACCAGCCCTGGTGGAAGTCACATTTCAGAAGGATGAATATGAGGTTCTCTTGAGTGAAGTTGCCCCTCCTGGAACTGTTGTGGAGGCTGTGAAACTCCAGCCAGAGCCAGACGATGCTGAATACATCCTGACTCCATCTGCTGATTCTGGGTTCTTCAGTATCAACACCATGACTGGTGTCATTAGTACGGCACGTTGGCTCACTCAACTCACACAGGAAGTATTTGAGCTAGAAGTCTTAGAAGTAGACAGTGACCTTAGGGTCAAGGTTAAAGTCATTCTTGAGGATGCCAATAATAATGCACCTTTATTTGCTCAACAGTCTTATGAGGTATTTGTCAATGAAAGTGTTGCCGTAGGCACTACTGTTGTTGTGGTAACTGCTTCTGATGGTGACCATGGGGAAAACGGGTACATTACATACAGCATGGCTAGCTTGACACCATTACCTTTCAGTGTGCAGCAGTTCACCGGAGCAGTCACAACAACACAGGACCTGGACTTTGAATCATCTCAAGAGAGTTTTAGTTTTGTGGTTCGTGCTTCTGACTGGGGTTCTCCATATAGGCGTGAAAGTGAAGTCAACGTCACTGTGCACCTAGAGAATGTTAATGATAACAAACCCCTATTTGAGAAAGTGGCCTGTGTTGGGGTAATCTCTCGAGAACTTCCAGTAGGTGAGGTCATCGCCACAATGTCTGCCATTGACATTGATGAGTTAGAGCTAGTCAAATACAAGATCCTCTCAGGGAATGAGCGAGGGTACTTTGACTTAAATCCTGATTCCGGTGTCATGACCTTACTCCACTCACTCAACACTGTGGCACCCAAAAACTCCTTCAATCTAAAAATTACTGCCACAGATGGGGAACACTTCTCCGACCCTATGTTTGTAAACATATCAGTAATTCAAGGGAAGACACCACCCAAGAGCTTTAGTTGTACTGAAACAAGAGTAGCCCAACGACTAGCCGAGAAACTTCTGAAGAAATCCAAAGCTAGCACTAAACCCAAAATAGAAGAAGGCTTTATTGACCTGTTCTCTGTAAACCGTCAATCACCTCAGTTTGACAAATCCTTCCCAACGGACATCACTGTGCGTGAGGATGTAGAACTTGGCACGAGTGTGTTTCAGGTAAAATCCTTTGATGGAGACACAGGGTTCAATGGACAACTCTTATACGCCATAGCTGATGGCAACACAGACAGTTGTTTTACTATTGGAATTCTGAATGGTATAATAAGCATCTTCCTTCCTCTGGATCGTGAGAAGACTGACCGCTACCTTCTAAACATCACACTATATGATTTAGGCCAACCACAAAAATCCGCCTGGCGGCTTCTTACAGTTTACATTGCAGACGCAAATGACAATGCACCTCAGTTTCTTCAAGATAACGGCTACCAGGCCCGCATTCCTGAAAACACACCTATTGGTACTGAAGTCATTCAAGTGGAAGCTACCGACAAAGATCAAGGTCTCAATGGCGAGATCCAGTATTCTCTACTCACCAGTACATCACAGTTTGGCATTAACAGCTCCAGTGGGATTGTGTATGTTGCAGGTCAGCTGGACAGAGAGTTTGTTCCCTTCTTCATATTAAAAGTGGAAGCACGAGATCGAGCAGAGCGAGCAGCCCAACAGTTTTCTGTAACAACACTTAAAATCTCACTTGAGGATGTTAATGATTGTCCACCTGCATTTATCCCAAGTGTCGTCAGTGCTCGTGCACTAGAAGACCTCCCTGTGGGCACCGTCATTGCCTGGTTAGACACGCAAGACCCTGACCTGGGACTTGGAGGTCAAGTGCGATATTCACTTGCTAATGACTATGATGGCCGTTTTGAGGTCGACAAGACTAGCGGTGCCATTCGTCTCACCAAGGAGCTGGATTATGAAACTCAGCAGTTCTTCAACCTAACAGTTCGAGCGAAGGACAAAGGCAGACCTGTTTCGCTCCTGTCTGTTAGCTTTGTTGAACTGGAAGTTGTGGATGTGAATGAAAACCTGTATCCACCGTATTTCTCAAATTTCGCCATGAATGGATCAGTAAAAGAAAGTGTTCGGATCGGGACTTCTGTGCTCCAGGTCTCTGCACGCGATGACGACACAGGCAGGGACGGCGAGGTGCAGTACTCCATACGTGACGGCAACGGTCTTGGAAGATTCACCATTGACGAAGAAACGGGTATGTGTTGAGTATGTTTTCTAGTGTTTAATTTCATTCAACTCTCATTGGTGCTGTCAAGTTTGTAGAATATATTGTGGCCTCCTTGTACAGTTAGCTATGGTCTTTCATTGAGTTTGAGTGAAAGGGCTACCAAGGGTAACAGATCTTCATACTTTTTTCTTTTTGGAAATTGAATATAGCTTATATTGTAGATATAGTAGAGCCTGTATGGGGGTATATTTAATATAGGGGGCTGTATATGCCACTCACAGTGACTTTGTGGGAAACAAATGAAGAGTGAACAGGCTTCAGTGGTTTGTCTGTCACCTCAGGCCAGTTAAACACTGCATTGGCCTACATTTTATTTAGGTCGAGTTTTGACAGTTTAGATGGAGGGGGAATGATTGAAGTATGATGGAAATTTTGATAGTGTTATGATTAATGTTTCATACACTGCATTCAGTTCACGAGCACTGCTTTGACAGTATCATTTGTTTTTGTGCAATTTTTATGTTAGACAAAGTGGCTACAAATATACTAGTGTGTTTCAGCGAATAATGCATAAAGAAACATGTACGTGTCGAAACGTGTGTTTGCGTGTGTGTGTGAGAGAGACAGGTTGATTTATGTGTTGCGTCTCCATCGAGTGGACTGAATTACCACACAAAGCTTTTTTACTTACACTTATTGCAGTTGTCATGTCATTCTGTCTAACCCAGACGCTTAGCTGTAACCTTCAATTTTTTCTTCTCCCTTTTTCTCTCACTCTGTCATTCTCTCTTTCCCCTACACAGTTCGTTTTCCATCAGCTAAACTGATAGTATCTGTGGTGTTATTAGTGTTGCTTCTTTAGGCAAGCTTTAACTATTACTATTACTCATACTTAGGGCTACCGATTTAATCTCCTAACAATAAATATTTAATGATAAAACTTACATAATGTGAATCATATATGCTTTATCGGGCGCGTACGAAATAAGAGATACGTTTGATCTTTTCACTCAAACCAGTAAAAAAATAAAATAAAATCATATAATCTACCTGGCAACAAACATTAAAAACAAATCGAAACACTTTGGCTATCACATTCTGGCATTCATCCGCAACACGCTAGTTTTACACAGGCGATCACTACTCACATTTTTATTTTTAAAGTGTAGGAGACCAAGAAATCCACAAGGTAAGTTCAAATATGTATAATAGCCTATGCGATATGTTGGAAAATCCAGCTTCAAACTGGTAGCACTGTTTTTTGTTTTTTTTGTAATACATTCAAGCTTTACAGTTGAAAAAGTGTACATGCAGATGAGGTCGATGAGTCTTTAGAGACAGACGGGAAAGAAAAGAGATTGGATGAAAGAGTTTGGGGTTCAGAGGCCAGAATGGTGTGTGTTTGTGTGTCTACTCACCCACAAGCTGCCTGAAAATGATCTGGAGGTTTCGAAACGACCCTCAGATCTCCCGTGGTCTTTCACCTCTCCTTGGAATGAGGGAAGAAGAAAACGGATGGAAAGCCATGAATATCTGTCAATTTTTTTAAGACTGAAACGAGAGGGTTCACCATGGCCTTTAAAGGGCATGATTCGCACACAATGGTGCAGAACAGTCACCTTCTACTTTTTAAACCCTGCTACAACTCACTGACAGCAACAAAGCAAAGTATCTCCTGCTCTCTGTTGTAAGAGTGGTTTAAAAACGTGGTTTTGTGAGATTTGTGTCCTGGGAGCGGGTGGATCAGTGTCTGTCAAGAGTCGACTTTGAGTCTTTGAGGATATCACACCTGCCTTGAGGCGTTTCTTTTTTTTAAAGCTGTAGATATTTCACGTGTCATATTAAGTTGAGCTTTTGAGGTGTAAGGCTCGTTTTGATCCCAAAAACCCCCAACAACAACAACAACAACAACAACACATTTATGTTCGTTATGATTGTGCGGCTCTGCACTTTCCCGCAGTGTCTTGCAAATGTATATCGATTTTTTGTAAAGGTTTTGAATATTTAATATCTTGCATATATTTCTTTATTAGTTTGTGCAGTCATATTTCATGTGCTTTAATTAATGAAGCAGGTCGGCTAAATAAGACTCTGAGACCAGCATTTTTTGAACAGAAAAGCTTAATTGAGGCACAACATTAATATGTATAAACGTACAATATATTTATATATGTGTGTGTGTGTGTTTTAACAAGGAGAGATGAAGGATTTAAAATCTTGTTTTTTCCAATTCTGTTTGATAGTGCACATATTACACGCTGTACAAAGCAATACTTGACGGTAATAATTCTGCATCAAATATTTACATTTAAAGGATCCTTGATAGCCTGTTTCTATGGTTGCAACCGTAAATTATCTAACCATACTTCTTTGTTTTTCTCTTCCTCTGCTTCTCCCTCTCAAATTCGCTCACAAAAATGCAAGTTTTATCAAGTTATCAAGCAAGTTTTGCACGGTCGCACACAAACTGGCCGAGGTTAGACACTCAAAGGGGTCAAAGGGTAGGGAACCTGTGTCAAAGGTCATGCACTCTATGTCACACACCTGTCACTATTCCAATGAAGAGTCTATCTGACTGTTTGCATACAGCTGTTGTGTGTCTGTGTAGATTTGACGGACAGAATCAGTACGAACAAAGACTCCGCGAGAAGTGAACACAAAAAGGCAGTTTGCATGTTGTACGCCGTATGACATAATTGAATGTTTGTAAATGTGTGCGCGTACACACACGCACACACACTCGAGCTCACACATTTTGCAGTAGCACTAGCAAGTGGGGGAATTTATTGCCCTTGTTAGCTCTGTGCTGGCATCAGCCATAAATCACCCGGGGATGGAGCACAACTCTACAGACGCAATTACAGCTTAAAGAGCAAACGCGCGCACACACACACACAAATTGAAAGGAAACACTTCACACGTGTCTTTGTACATGCAATCACGACTTAGACTGCAATTTTCCCAAACACATACACATAAGGACACTCAGTCTGGAAGCATAAGGCATGTTCTGACAAACGCGCGCTATAGCCGAAAGGATTTTCTGGGCTCTTATAGCCAAGACTCTCTCTGTGCATCCTCATTTGAGCTTGGAAGCTTCTATTGTGTGCACAGCACAAACAGGGATTCAAGGCTGCATCACAAATGTCAAACGAAAAGTGTGAAAAAAGCCCATGCTCATTACAGCCACCGCTGAGCAGACGCTTTTCATCTACAGGGACTTACAGTGCACTAATTGCACTGACGGTCCCTGCAGAGCATCCTGGGGTTAAGTGCTTTGCGCACCGCTGAAAGAACCCCGGTTTAGACTTCGACACCCAGATGCTTTACTATTAGACTGCTGATGTTGTACTTGATTTCAGGTGTGTAATTAAGGGACTAGTGTTCGTTATTTACAACTCGTAATGGCATGATATCAAAACCGAGTCTGTACTTTCTTACTGCAGCATGAAATGGGTTTAAATGGCATCACTAAGTTCTCTTGTTGTTTCAGCCGCTCCTCTCCTGGCTCTTTTTAGTATGTAACAGCTATTGGTCATGGTCTAGTCCAAATTTGATGGATCTAACCAACTCCAATCAAGTTTTTTATTATTTTTTTAGCATGCATTTCACTTAGAGATGTCACATTATGAAAGTAAAATATATTTTAATTTTAAAGGTGCTGGAAGCGGCGTTAACCTCTTGAAAACTTTCACCAGACTTAGTCTCAGCCTCAAACGTCAAACTCACGGACCGTTAGCTGAACGTCTGATACATGGAGCAATTTAACATTTGAAAATTATAATTAACATTAGAATTTTACAGCATACTATGAAATAACAAATATTTATATTATTTAATTAAATACTAGATTACAATAGAATTCAATAATTATTTTCATATCACCGTTTTCATGATTCTCTGGCTTTTCTCTGAACTACCTTTTTCCATGTTTTTTTCACATTATGGAAGTAAATGGGGTTCATACATTTGATGTTGATTTTAACTGTGCTGTAAGCAAAACTTCCTAAATTCTAAAACTTCCACAAGACGTGGCCGCTCAAGTCAAAACAAGTCGTCACCTTTATTTATATAGCGCTTTTTACAAGACAGATTGTTTCAAAGCAGCTTTACAGTGGTCACAGTAAAACAATAAAAAAGTTTGTTTGGCTGAACAGCAGCTCTAAAACAGCAGGCGAATCAATAAAATTGAAGGATATTAAATGTTAAGTGTCCCCAACTAAGCAAGCCAGAGGCGACAGCGGCAAGGAACCAAAACTCCAGCTGGTGACAGAATGAATGAAGAATAGAATGGAGAAAAAATCCTTGGGAGAAACCAGGCTCAGTCGGGGGACCAGTTCTCCTCTGGCCAACAGCCAAACAGTGCATGATTATAATACTGACAACAATTCAGGTCTAATATTAAATCCAGTTTTGTCCGGTTGGAGATGGGTTCATGATCTTCACAGGGGAGGGTCTAGTAGAGTCACGGTCTCTGCAGACAATCAGGGCAGAGTTGTGCTCGTGTCCAAGTGCAGGTCCTTCATCTGATCTGGATACGGCTCAGATCCGGCTGACCATGGTAACCTCGGAATAAACAGAGACCAATATCAGCTGACTATCGTGAAGGACTATAACGTGTTAAGAAATTGCTCAAGTACTGTGGAGCTAAACCATTTAATGCTCTGTAAGTAATTAGCAAGATTTTAAAATGTATTCGGTGATTAATAGGAAGCCAGTGCAGGTTTTACAGAACTGGGGTAATATGCTCATACTTCCTGGTTCTAGTAAGAACTCGAGCTGCTGCATTTTGGACCAGCTGCAGTTTGTTTATTAAGCATGCAGGGCAACCACCTAGTAGAGCATTACAATAATCTTGAACTCCTTGAACGCAAGAGCACCATCAGAGACACCCATTTTCCATCACTGCACCCCTTCAAAAGTTATCTCTGTTTTGTCAAAACAGTAGCAGTAACAAAAACAAAATAGAATTTTCTCACGACTCTCTCGATGTCCTGCTTTTTATATATGTGCTGCATGTGAAAATTAGTTCCTTATAATCTCCCTATTGGCTAGACAAAGAATCCAACACTCACAATGACATTTCATTTTTTTGTAACTTTACAAAGCCCAGGGCTTCCACATAGACAGGTGTGATATTTCAAGACACCTAATTCAGTGATACCTGTCAGGTGTCATTTCATAAAAAAAATGCTTACAGCTACTTTAAAGTCTTTGGACTATGACACACTGCTGATTTTTCATTTCATATCGCATCCTTGTTTTGTAGAAAGCACACTTTAAAGTAATGCACTTAACTGTGGATGCGTATTCGTCAAGCTGTGCTAATGAATCTTCCATTAATCTTTTTTGATTAAGTAATGCAATTTCATATGAATCTACATTTTTAAAGAGGACCTATGCTTTTTTTTCTTTCTTCAAACTCCCCATAGTGTATAATGTTGATGGTTTAGCATAAAAGGTCTGCAAAGTTACAAAGTCACTCCAAAGGGAGTTGTTCTCTATATCATTGCACACTGTTTCTGAACTACCTGAAGCTGCTCCATTGTAGTCTTTAGTTTTCTTCCTGAATCATGCAAAAAAAAGGGGGCTGAGGCCTGGCTGAGTTGAGTTAGAAGTCTATTAGTTAACTCACAATTACCGTATTTTCCCACATATAACCCGTAGACACCGCAACCTCATATAGCTCGCAGGTTTTGTGGGAAAAATCATTGGCATAACCCGCACCTTTATATAACCCGCACCTATAGATTGATGAACTTTTTATGTGTAAGATCACATTTCGAATTTCGAATGTTGCTTGCATGACGTTAATTATCCATAACTGTTCAGCTCGGTACACAGTGCTTGTGCACGAATTCAAACAATAAGAAAACAAACACAAGTCAGAATCAAAAGAAAAAGCAGTGTCTCCCGCTGTGCAGCAGCTCGTCCCTTAAGAACCGATTCTACGGGTGTTGATCATCGGATGAGATGAGAAGAGCCCGCCCTCATGCAGCACAGCCAATCATGTCTTCTTGCATGATTGACAGGTCAGACAGCCTATCAGCGCCAGCTGTCAGAGTGATAGTACAAGCGCCAGAGACAACAACCCTCACAAGAAAGAAAAACAGAAAGAAAATACTGCAAAAAAACCTTACATCCTTAGGGACATAACAAATATATTGAAAAATTATTATGCGTAAAAATGTTGTGATATAGCCCGCACACTCGTATAACCCGCACCCCCTGCAGGGTTGGTAAAATCTGGTATAACCCGCGGGTTATATGCGGGAAAATATGGTATTGTAAGCAGTGTGACATTTTCAAAACACGCTTGAAGCGGTTTACCAGTCACAACGCTTATATAGCCGGCCAATCAGAGCTCAGTGTGTTTTTCAGAAGGAGGGGCTTCATAGAGACAGGAACTAAATGGAGCGTTACTGACAGGCTGGGAAGAAAGGTGCTGCAATAATATAAAATATGTCTTTTTGAACATTCAAGAATGAAAACCTGTTCTAGTAGAGCCCGAAATCAATATCAAGACTTGGAAAACGTCATAAGAGGTCCTCTTTAAGTGTAGATCAAATGATTGTGTGACTCAAAATGTTCTGAGCTTCCCAAGACAGCAATTTTGGGCAATATAGAAACATTAAATGTTCAAATTGAACATTCAAACCCGCTTATGATGCTCTAGCTCAGCAGTTCACAAGGTTTTGAAACAGCCTCGGTATCTGCCAGTCAAACTCTGCGGTCAAGTTCATGTCACGTCACATCCAATCAAACGCTGAAATTACTCTGTCAGTCGTGTAAAATGTTACACAGGACATCTTCATATACCTGTCCCAACTGGTTTCACTCTGACTTCCCCCTGTCTGTCTCTCGCAAAGGTTCGCTTTTAGGGTCATGTAACCTGATGTGATTGGATGAAACTGGCTCGTGCTCCTATAACCCCGCAAGGCTTTGGCTCCTAAATATAGGAGCACAATAACAGAGGGAACTGGATGAGCACACCGAAATGACAGACTCAATAAAGCCTTTCTGTGTGTTTTGTCCCTCCGTGTCTCACTTTCTTTTCATTCTGTCTGTCTTTTCTTTTTCAATCTCTGTTGCAAAGTATGCGTAGGAGTTTGAGATTCCACCGCAGAAAAAGCACTGAACGCATGTCCTGCTTATGCAATCCTTGCATTTGTGTGATCTAAAAACAGTACTTAAGTGCATGTGACATCTGATAGTGCAAAGTAAATACTTTTCCATGTGTTCCGTCTAGAAATGTTGTTCTGACAGCCATTAGGAAACATTGTAGCAACGTACAAATGCAATTTGCAAATGAAAATGCTCATTATATAGATGCTTTCAGCGCTTACAAAGACGCCTGGGATGGTGCATAGGTAGCTTAGCTCATATTTCTCTTTTGTCCATACAATGGCTTGATTATGTATGTATGAGTTTGCATGAATGCACCAGTAATCCCCTGAGAAAATGTCTTCCAGTCTGATTCCACTTATTAGAAATAGTGGGTCACAACAGCTACAAACCATCATTAAATCAAGCAGAAAACAACTTAAGCATGTTAAGTAGGCCTAATTTTAAGATCTGTTTTCTCAGGATTAACCTGATGTTTAATATTCTGTTTTCCTGTCTTATATAAACCATAATAGTCATGTCGTCGGTAGATTAAATAAGCAAAGTTGATTTTTAGAGTAGATGCCCCCCCTCTAGTACAATACCGACTTCACCAGCTGGCTGAGTTTCTCTCCGTTCTTCAATTTGTTCTCTATAGCAAGTGATTTTCTTCATATTACAGAGAATCCGAGACCTTTATGGAGTTCAGAAATGGTTGCCAGTCTTTCATTGCACAGAAGAAAGTGCTCATTCGCTCAGAACCAATGGTGTGTTGCTGCAGTCAGAGTTTTTCTCTTGTTCCTCATCTTGGCCTTTAATAAAGCATTTAAAGTGGATTCATCAGGAAAAACTGCATTTTTGTCTTGCTCCTTGCAGTTAATTGTAGTGATAATGTAATGCCTAAAGCTGAAGCAAAGCTCCTCCCCCAGAATTGTAACAATGAGGCGCTCGGAAGTTGTTCCTGATGTCATAACCGTGCAACATATTTAAATATCGTTTGCATAATTTAACATATTGCTTGTATGATGAATGTGTTCAGCATTTTGCATTATTAAAATGTATTTTATTAGCAGATGGTAGTTGTACCTTGCTAACCAGACAAAACGTGATCCTTTGGGTTGTTTAGTGTCCAAGTTGATAATAAGAAATGTTTTTTGAGCAGCAAATCATAGACGGTCAGCAAACTGACAGAGTGTGTCTGCTTCCCGAACTGTAATAGGAAGACTGTTTAGAGTTTAGGAGCTAAATAGGAAAAGGATCGACTGCCAGCAGTTGACTTTGATATTCTAGGTATTATAAGCTGGTCAGTATTTTGGGATTGCAATAGACGTGAAGGACTATAATGTGTTAAGAGATCGCTCAAGTACTGTGGAGCTAAACCATTTAATGCTTTGTAAGTTATTAGCAAGATTTTAAAATGTATTCGGTGTTTAATAGGAAGCCAGTGCAGGTTTGACAGAACTGGGCTAATATGCTCATATTTCCTGGTTCTAGTAAGAACTCGAGCTGCTGCATTTTGGACCAGCTGGAATTTGTTTATTAAGCGTGCAGGGCAACCACCTAGTAAAGCATTACAATAATCTATCCTTGAACTCATGAACACTTTTAAAGTTGTTCTAAAGTTAAACTTTTAAAAACGCAATCAAACTCAATTAAAGTTGATAATAATAAATGTTTCTTGAGCAGCAAATCATCATATTGGAATGATTTCTGAAGGATCATGTGACACTGAAGACTGGAGTGATGATGCTGAAAATTCAGCTTTGACGTCGCAGGAGTAAATTACATTTTGAAATACATTAAAATACAAAACTTTGGTGAGTTTTAAAAACTTTTGACCTGTAGTGAATGTAAGTCTCAAAGGTTCCCTAGTAAAAAAGACTATTTTTAAGTCAAAATGATGGTTGTATTTGATGGAGAAAACATACAGAAATAATGCATGATAGACTAAAATGTGTATTGGACTCTTTACGCCTCTCTAATTTTAAGGTTGTAAGTTTGAATTGGCTTTGAGAGTGAAGTTTTGAGCGATCTGTAGGAAGTGTTATGTAATTGTGATATTGTGTAATTGCGTTCTGAGGTTTAGAGTTTCACTGGCGCCTGTGGATGGCACATTGTGTTGGTGTGTTCAGCAGAAGTGACGTGCGGTTTTCTCCAGAGCTGTGCGGCTTTTTGTGTGTGTTGTGAGGTGGTGTTTAGGAGATAGTAAAGTCTGCTCCCTGTCATCACTTTCTTAACACCCTTCTTTAAAACCACAGGGATATTTTGATACCACAGAATCTGTGAATTTCTTTTTCTGACACGCATACACACACACACACACACACACACACACACACACACACACACACACACAAGCTGCTCTACCCAAACAGTGAATGTGCCACCTACGCTTGTGTCTCACTCACAGGCTTACACAAGTGTCTGAAAGATAACACACACTGAGAGATAACACCTTCTACACACACACACACACACACACACACCATATACATCCTGCTAAAGTGTTAATTGGCTTCATTTAAATTTTCTTTAAATAAACTCTATTGATTTAGTTGGCCTACATCAGTATTGCATGGATTTGTGTGTGTATGTGCGTTTGCTGTCATGTGTTTTTGACGGAAAGACACTTTTGAAGGTTTTGGGATGTGTTATATGATGCGTACTTCATTCAGGTTGCTAGGTTACGGCCTGGAAAAAGGTTCCTGAATGAAGTATGATGTCCCACTAAATGTGCACACAATATCAAAACACCTTTTATCTAATCACTGAAAATGTATTTTTTAATTACACTGTCTGCTGAGATTACAAAAGTGCTTGTTTGGATTATTTTGCTTCGTGATACATTATAATTCCACAATTTAATGCATGCGTTTGAAAACCAAGCCCTTTTACAATGTTTAAAGGGTAATTAAACCCTAAGTCTTCAAAGAATTGGTAAGATTTTACTTTTTTTTATATATATATATATATATATTTATGGAAAATAGCTTATACTAACCAAGGCCTCATTTATTTGATCATACAGTAAATTTGAGAAATATATTACAATTTGAAATATATTATTTATATATTTATATATATATATTATAATATATTTTGAAATATATTTAAAAATGTATTTTATTCCAGTGCTCAAAGGAGCATAATTTCTCCAGTATTCAGTGTCACATGATCTTCAGAAATCATTCTAATGTAATGATTTATTATTAATTTATTATTATTTATTTGTGTGGAAACAGTCATGCATCCTTTCTTTTTTTTTAGGATTGTAAATAGAAACTTTCATAAATAGAAAGTTATTAAAACAATATATTTATTTGAATTAGACATGTTAAAATCAATTTAACTTTCTTTCTGGAAGAAATTGTACATTTCTTTAAAAAAAAAAAAAAAAAGAAATCCTAAAAATGTAAATGCCATATCAAACTTAAATGACTTACTTTTTTTATATCCAAGCTGCTTTTTCCAAACAATGAAAATAAGTAGGAACTTGACTTATCAGGCTACAAAAATGCTTATGCAGAGATATTTTCAAGACTAATAAATGACTAATCTCAAAAGTGCAGGGAAGCAGAGCCTTTACACACACACACACACACACACAATTTTAATGTCAAAGAACTCGTGTTCCTCGTCTTGAAAGTACCAGGATCAATTATTAAACCAAAGATTAGTCAAAGATCAAAGATTGGAAGATAGATTACATAAACACAGAGAACACCCTAATTTCCTCCCATCCTAATTCACATCACTTTTCATTCTCCCCTCCTTCACTGAAACCAAGTTGAAGCTGATTTGTATTCCGCTCTCAACGAATCTATATGAGGCCTGCATATTTAATGAGATCCGACTATCTCACTTACACACCATGAGTTACTGTAAGAGGATGCTGAGAAAGGCAGGATGTAGATAATTGGGGTCTTATTAATAATTGATCACAGAGATTATGCCAATGAACAGCATTACTAACACACATATTTGCACACATATATGTGGACAATGTACCATCCGTTTGGCCCTCTTTCATTGATGGAGCAAATAAACAACAAATAAACTTGCTGAACAGAGCTGGTATCAGAATCGGCCCAATTGCTCGTGAAACGTGTGCAGTCGGAATAAGCCATGGAAATTCGTGATCGGTGCATCCTTAATTGACTCATATCATTCTTATCTAGGTCAGACAGCAGGAACACAGCTTCCGACGAAAAGCGAAATAATCTCCCCATTTTCACTCGTTTATTTGCACTCACCTTCTCCATCTCTCTTACTAGCTCTCCCTATCTGCTCACTCAGCTCTGGCAGAAATATCAGTTTGCAACCAGGAGTGTGTGTGTGTGTGTGTGTGTGTGTGTGTGTGTGTGTGTGTGTGTGTGTGTGTGTGTGTGTGTGTGCATGCAGGTAGTTTTTATAAAAATACAAAAAAATTTGTAGGGTTTGAGTGTTAATTTGTGTATAGTAATTATAATTGTCTTTATATGATATACAAAATTATATTTTTGTAAATATTATGTACAATGTGTCTATGGAAAGTACCCATTTAGAAGAATATAATATTAAACTGCATATAAATAAAATACACATTCAGCCAGACACACACACACACATCTTGTCGGCTTTGAGTTCTGGTTCGTCTATAGTAATTATAATTAGTTTTACATAAAGCAATAAATGTCTATGGGATGACCTGTTTTATAAGAATGTAAGGTTGTGTGTGTGTGTGTGTGTGTAATCTGGTTGAATGAGCCGCACTGGTTTGTAGTAAATGGTGTGAGATGAGTCTGGTTTGTCAGGGCTGGACTTCCAATCTGAGTCTCTGATTGGCTAAAGTGAGTTTCTATTACCTCAGAGAATAAAATACACTCCCCTCTCTCTCTTTCTCGGTTGCTCGCTTTTTTTTTTTTTTCCGTTGTCTTCACCCATTTTGAGATTCCTCCGGCGCTTCTGCTGGTGTTCTGCCGAATATATTACATGCGCTCTCCCTCTAGCACAATGAACTAAAGGATTTTATGAATCCTACAGGCTAACAGACTGAATTATTGATGTCACACACATACACACAGTCACACACAAAAGCTCAGGCAGTTTTTCAGTACAGCAAAACCTGATCTGATTCCTTTACCTGGTTCTAGAAGTCGGACGTATCTGCAGTTTCGAATTTACCAACTAACCAAACTGGCGTATAGATTTTAGCCAGAGTTTTATTTAGCTCGATCTACCGTCCCTCCAGAGCAAAGTCCTGCAAGGCCCTTTTGTGGAAAATCTGTGGCCCAGACGAGCTGCCATTTCTTTTTTCGTATTGTTCTGTTTTTTGTTTTTTGTTTTTTTATAGATATAATTAGATTTTTGTACCTCAAGACTTCAGTTTATACGGTTACATGGAGCGCTTGAAAATGTCGGGCCTGTTGTTGAGGTTAGAGGTTGAAGTTTTATTTTGTCTTAGCCTGAGGGTTGTGTTTTTTTTTTCCTGCACCGTTTCGGTTACATGACTTATGAAAGCGACCTCCTTATTGATCTAAATTTACCACAACCTGTGAGTTGCTATTTTATCGCACACACACATAAAAACAGTTGTTTTTTAAGGTGCATCGCCACAGAACTCCACAGAAGCTTTGCAGAACACTCACACTCATGCCATTGGCCAGACAGACGGGTAGCCCCGCCCCACACTCATGCCATTGGCCAGACAGACGGGTAGCCCCGCCCCACACTCATGCCATTGGCCAGACAGACGGGTAGCCCCGCCCCACACTCATGCCATTGGCCAGACAGACGGGTAGCCCCGCCCCACACTCATGCCATTGGCCAGACAGACGGGTAGCCCCGCCCCACACTCATGCCATTGGCCAGACAGACGGGCAGCCCCGCCCCACACTCATGCCATTGGCCAGACAGACGGGTAGCCCCGCCCCACACTCATGCCATTGGCCAGACAGACGGGCAGCCCCGCCCCACACTCATGCCATTGGCCAGACAGACGGGCAGCCCCGCCCCACACTCATGTCATTGGCCAGACAGACGGGTAGCCCCGCCCCACACTCATGCCATTGGCCAGACAGACGGGTAGCCCCGCCCCACACTCATGCCATTGGCCAGACAGACGGGTAGCCCCACCCTGATCTCATGCCATTTGTTGAGCTGGAACACCCAAACAGCAATGTTTTGATACGTCACTCTTTTTTTCAAGGAAATAACCTGATTAATTGCTTGCTTAGTATATTAATCTGGTATATGAGACATCATTTTAGCGTTAAAACCATTTGCAAATCTCAACTCTACTCAGTTTCTACTCAGTAATTGCTTCTTTGACAGTAATTACTGCTATCACAGTTAATATGGCTTTTTTTGTGTAGCACGCATTTGGGCAACTAAATGAACGTTTCTGCCACTGGAATTCAAATGTTTATCTTGGAATTCAAATACATTCCCGTAGCTCAAACAGTAGAGTGTGGTGCTTGCAACGCCAAGGTCATGGATTTGATTCCCAGGGAAAGCAAGACTTGATTAGAATGTCAATGTGTTTCTTGAACATAATGTAAGTCGCTTTGAATAAAGGCGTCTGCCAAATGCAATGTAAATGTTCAGATTGTGATCTTTTTCGCACTTTTTTTTGCAGGTGTCATCTACACCACAGATCTGTTGGACCGAGAGACGCAGGACTCATATTGGTTGACGGTGTACGCCACTGATCTGGGGGTGGTACCGCAGTCCGCGGCACTACAAGTGTACTTACAGGTAAGTTTGTGTGCATCGTATTTGAGATGTTGTGTGGTATGAAATATTTATAATATATTTGTATAATTCTGTTATTTTTGTGTGTCTGCATGTCTTAACAGGTTGAGGATGTTAATGATAACGCCCCCCTCACGTCTGAACCGATGTATCACGCCACCATTCCGGAAAACTCCCCGAAGGACCAGTCAGTCATTCAGATCCAGGCACAGGACCCTGACGCCACGGCGACAGAACCCCGCCTGTCATTCCGTATCTCCAGCGGCAACCCGCAGAACTTCTTCAGCATCAACCCACGCACCGGTCCGTGTCCTGTCAATCAAAACACATTTGCGTGATAGATAGAATAAATGAGTGCCAGTTGTGATAAGTTGAGTTTATATGCGTGTATCGGCAGTGTATCGGTACAGTGATGGTATCAGGTGGCAAAACTAGTTTATTCTCATATTTATATGGTGTTTACAAGGTCTATGTCTGAAAAAACATGGTCCTTTTTTATGAGCATTTTGTAAGTTTGCGGTGTAGATAAAGTGAATTCATATGCATCAAGTAATTCTGCTGGTGCTTTAGTATTTATATTCACTTATTTAAATATGTATGTGCATCTGGATGTGTGAGTTCTTGAGGTCCGTCGCTGTTCTGCGCATTATGACATCATCATCTGAGCATACTGTAAATCCTGGCTCCTGATTGGCTGGTGCTGCGGTTTTGCTTTAGATTGACAGATTAATTTCATAGCCACAGGCCCTTCCCTCCAGTCGCATGCCCCACAGTGCATGTCAGCAGGAAGTGCCGATCCTAATTAAAATCTTTGTGAAAGGTCACAAAAGGTCAAGCTGTCAGAAAGATGGAAGGCAACAGCGAAAGGAAAGGAGGCAGAGAAAAAGATCAGAATGTGTTGTGAGGTTTGAAGAAATAAGTGTTTTCAAAAACTGTATTTCTGAAAAACTCACAACACATACATTTTTGTCTGTTTGTGTGCGAGTGTCTGTCTGTCTGTTTGTCTATCTTTTTTCTATCTGTCTATCTATCTATCTATCTGTCTATCTATCTATCTATCTATCTATCTATCTATCTATCTATCTATCTATCTATCTATCTATCTATCTATATTTTTCTGTCTGTCTATCTATCTATCCATCTATCCATCTTTTTTCTGTCTGTCTGTCCATCTTTTATCTATCTATCTATCTATCTATCTATCTATCTATCTATCTATCTATCTATCTATCTATCTGTCTATCTATCTATCTATCTTTTTTCTGTCCGTCCATCTATCTATCTATCTATCTATCTATCTATCTATCTATCTATCTATCTATCTATCCATCTATCCATCTTTTTTCTGTCTGTCTGTCTGTCTGTCTATCTATCTATCTATCTATCTATCTATCTATCTATATTTTTTCTGTCTATCTATCTATCTATCTATCCATCTATCCATCTTTTTTCTGTCTGTCTGTCCATCTTTTATCTATCTATCTATCTATCTATCTATCTATCTGTCTGTCTGTCTCTCTGTCTGTCTGTCTATCTATCTTTTTTCTGTCTGTCCATCTTTTATCTATCCATCTATCTTTTTTATGTCTGTCCATCTTTTATCTGTCTATCTATCTATCTATCTATCTATCTATCTATCTATCTATCTATCTGTCTGTCTGTCTGTCTATCTATCTATCCATCTATCCATCTTTTTTCTGTCTGTCTGTCCATCTTTTATCTATCTATCTATCTATCTATCTATCTATCTATCTATCTATCTATCTATCTGTCTATCTATCCATCTATCCATCTTTTTTCTGTCTGTCTGTCTGTCTGTCTGTCTGTCTATCTATCTATCTATCTATCCATCTATCCATCTTTTTTCTGTCTGTCTGTCTGTCTGTCTGTCTATCTATCTATCTATCTATCTATCTATCTATATTTTTCTATCTATCTATCTATCTATCTATCCATCTATCCATCTTTTTTCTGTCTGTCTGTCCATCTTTTATCTATCTATCTATCTATCTATCTATCTATCTATCTGTCTGTCTGTCTCTCTGTCTGTCTGTCTATCTATCTTTTTTCTGTCTGTCCATCTTTTATCTATCCATCTATCTTTTTTATGTCTGTCCATCTTTTATCTGTCTATCTATCTATCTATCTATCTATCTATCTATCTATATATCTATCTGTCTGTCTGTCTGTCTATCTATCTATCCATCTATCCATCTTTTTTCTGTCTGTCTGTCCATCTTTTATCTATCTATCTATCTTTTGTCTATCTATCTATCTATCTATCTATCTATCTATCTATCTATCTGTCTGTCTGTCTGTCTATCTATCTATCTATCTATCTATCTATCTATATTTTTTCTGTCTATCTATCTATCTATCTATCCATCTATCCATCTTTTTTCTGTCTGTCTGTCCATCTTTTATCTATCTATCTATCTATCTATCTATCTATCTATCTATCTGTCTGTCTGTCTCTCTGTCTGTCTGTCTATCTATCTTTTTTCTGTCTGTCCATCTTTTATCTATCCATCTATCTTTTTTATGTCTGTCCATCTTTTATCTGTCTATCTATCTATCTATCTATCTATCTATCTATCTATCTATCTATCTATATATCTATCTGTCTGTCTGTCTGTCTGTCTATCTATCTATCCATCTATCCATCTTTTTTCTGTCTGTCTGTCCATCTTTTATCTATCTATCTATCTTTTGTCTATCTATCTATCTATCTATCTATCTATCTATCTATCTATCTGTCTATCTATCCATTTATCCATCTTTTTTCTGTCTGTCTGTCTGTCTGTCTATCTATCTATCTATCTATCCATCTATCCATCTTTTTTCTGTCTGTCTGTCCATCTTTTATCTATCTATCTATCTATCTATCTATCTATCTATCTATCTATCTATCTATCTGTCTGTCTGTCTGTCTGTCTCTCTGTCTGTCTGTCTATCTATCTTTTTTCTGTCTGTCCATCTTTTATCTATCCATCTATCTTTTTTATGTCTGTCCATCTTTTATCTGTCTATCTATCTATCTATCTATCTATCTATCTATCTGTCTGTCTGTCTGTCTATCTATCTATCCATCTATCCATCTTTTTTCTGTCTGTCTGTCCATCTTTTATCTATCTATCTATCTTTTGTCTATCTATCTATCATCTATCTATCTATCTATCTATCTATCTATATTTTTTCTGTCTATCTATCTATCTATCTATCTATCTATCTGTCTGTCTGTCTCTCTGTCTGTCTGTCTATCTATCTTTTTTCTGTCTGTCCATCTTTTATCTATCCATCTATCTTTTTTATGTCTGTCCATCTTTTATCTGTCTATCTATCTATCTATCTATCTATCTATCTATCTGTCTGTCTGTCTGTCTGTCTATCTATCTATCCATCTATCCATCTTTTTTCTGTCTGTCTGTCCATCTTTTATCTATCTATCTATCTATCTATCTATCTATCTATCTATCTATCTATCTATCTATCCATCTATCTTTTTTCTCTCTGTCTGTCCATCTTTTATCTATCAATCTATCTATCTATTTTTCTGTCTGTCTGTCTATCTATCTATCTGTCTATCTATCTATCTATCTATCTATCTATCTATCTATCTATCTATCTATCCATCTATCTTTTTTCTCTCTGTCTGTCCATCTTTTATCTATCAATCTATCTATCTATTTTTCTGTCTGTCTGTCTATCTATCTATCTGTCTGTCTATCTATCCATCTATCCCTCCTCTTTCTTTGTTGCAGAGGTGTGTTCTGCTTGTTCTCAGTGTTGTATTTGGTGTAGTGAAAGCTATCTAAATGTTAATCAAACAGATCCAGCTTCTCCTCCCCTCTCACCTTTCGGCATCATGAGAAAGCACCTTTAGGCCTCATTGTGTTTCAATGCGTGTGTGTAACAGAAACGATTATAAATCACCATTTAGCTGGCACACACACTGTGACTCTACTTGTTGGGTTTTTATTTGGAAACTTGTTTGTCTGTTTATGTATATAGATTACATGAATTATTAATGTATGTCAAAAATGCCGAGCGCAAAGAGAGAGATGAAATTACGCTCTCGTGAAACTTCATTCAATTCCAGGTTTAAATAAAGTGCACGTAGAGAGGAAACTTGTGGAGATGTATTGAGCGATACAGTAAAGATGACTTTAGAGGTGAACGTGAGGGTCACTTTATTATTCTCCTTTAAAGCAGAGCTGAAATTGATGTTTCTGAGATAGCCGAGTTGCTTTTTCTAACGGTTCTTTTCAAGTGAACTCCGAAGGCTGTTGAAAGGAAGAACAGGATGCACAGCTTTGTAAATTCAGACCTTGTTATATGCGTGTTTGTTTAATTAATGACATCTTTGAGTCACAGGAGTTTTTTTTTTTTTTCTATCAGCAAGGAAATGTTTATTTATTGACACATTTCTCAGAAAACAGAGCCAGGGTTTGTGTTTTATGAAAGCGTGGTTGCAGGCAGATGTAATGAGGGTAGTTTGATGATGCACCGCAGCGTTTTGTGAAGGAGACTCCAAAACAAAACATATTTAGTTATTTCACAAGACTGGAGTTTGCACACGCTCCCTAGACAAGACTGCACTTCTTGTTTATACACTCCCTAGACGGCGTAAAACATCTGCTGGAACATTTAAAGTTGCATTGCGTCGTACAAACGTTGCGTAGATTGATCCCTGCACTGAGAAACCTGAAGTCTCTCATGACAGTTTACACATGCTTCTGAAAGTTTTCTTTACTGTCATGGGGGGCTTTGCTTGTACACTTTATTGCTTCTGCAGATGTGTTTGTAACTGTGGAGTTTATACTCGCACCCTAAACAATTCAGTGCATCCTTAGGGTTTGAGCCATACCATAATACCAGCCTCTGGTATCAATACTAAAATACAGGCAACAAGTAAAATACCAAAAGGGGAAAGGGTAATTTTTTTTTCTTCTTAAGCTTAGTCCAAAGTAATTCAATTCGTTGCATCCTTTCAAAATTGTAACAAAGAAACCGCAACATAGAATCAACCAACCCCGCATAAAAGTATGAGAGTAATGTGTAATTATTATTATTTTTAGTAGTAGTAGTATGCATATCATGCATATCATAATTAGTATTAGTAGCTGTTGCTCAATCAATAGAGTGTGGTGCTTGCAACGCCAAGGTGCAACTAACTAATGCCAACTAACAGTAGAGATTTACCAGTATACAATAAAAAAACACCTTCGATTCTCGATACAAACCTTTAATTATATTCTCCAACATTGCAAACACAATGATCGCTCACAGCGTAAACAGTCACACACGTGTAAACACATTCGCTCATAACATACTCGTGAGGTCATCACGCTGTACAATATTGCATACTTTCTTGCGCGTCTAATGTGCTTTCTCAACAAATTCGGCTTCGTCCCGTCTTTTAATAACCGTGTTCTTGAATCTGTAGCGGCGCTGAGCAGAGCGCGCGTCAGAACAGAAGCAGGGTGTGTTTGTGTGTTTATCTAAGCCTCATACTCATTGGTCGGTAACCGCTCGTCAATGTCAAAATACTTTAGAAAACCAGAATCAAATCAAAATCAGAGAAGGCGGGCTTTATGTGCACACATTTGTGAGTGCTTTGGGATGGGGGTGCGGCAGCACTCGCTGCTCGTTGAGAAGCGTAAGAATATGTGCTTTCACTTCAGAGAGTCTCCAAAAGTCTCCAATAACTCCAGATAAAGTCGTTAGATTTGTCGCTAGTCGCTTTTTTGAAAATGTGCTCTGAATACTCGCTAAATATAGCGACAAAGGCACCAAGTTGGCAATACTGTCTACGAGTTCTTCTTTCTGCGCGGCACTGTGAGTTAAATCACTGGAGATTCACGTGTGATCCACGTGCAACGCAAACTCAGCGGATGTGCAGTGAACTAGGTACGATCATTAATCACGAGAACCATGTGAAGTGGCGAATTTGTCCCTCCTTTGTGCTCGAGATATTAGGGTTCGGTGACATAAAAGAATCAACGTAACCGATAAGAAAATGCTAAGAAAAATAGGGAGTTTGGCGGTTCCAATTCAAAAACGTCGACATAATAGTATTGGCGAGTTAACCGAGCTCGAGATAAGTGAACTCCACTGTATATAAAATAATGAATTCTGCACTGAGGTAAGATCAGTGTTAACCAACATCCTACTGTTGCAACTCCACAACACAAGTCCTCTATGAATGCAGTGTATTCTGTGGATTATATGGCTTTATACAGATTTATACAGCTTTGTATAATATAGATTATACAGCTTTCCTTTACAAACAGTAGAGCATTGGTGTTTACAACACCAAGGTCATGGGTTCGATCCCAGGGAAAGCAAGAACTGATTCAATGTGTTCCTTGAATGCAATGTAGTCGCTTTGGATAAAAGCGTCTGCCAAATGCTTAAATGTAAATTTTTATACTTTTAGACCATTTGGTTTGTACACAGCCAGGGAAAATCACATGTTTAGGTTTATTTAATTAGTTTGTTCTCCTCATTGTGCAGCTATAAAGAAATTTAGAACTGAACTGTTTACACGCACTCCCTACATAATATGTGGAAAACTCCTGTATTATAGTTCATTTACATCACGGTTTACTGACACACTCCCTTTACTCCTCCATGCTCCCTAAACATACAGCCTTCTGAACACACTCCCTCCGCTCCTGAGCTGTTTGTGCACAATCCCCCATAATCCACTCCTGATTCATTTGCATTCATTTTGCACTCACTTTGCTCCTGAAACATCTTTACAACAACTTTACACATGCTGTCTTGGGCAGATGGATGGATGGATGGATGGATGGATGGATGGATGGATGAATGAATGGGTAGGTGGCAGACAGATGACTGAATAGGTAAATAGATGTATGGATGAATGGATGGATGGAGGAAAGGATGTGTGCCAAAATGATCTTCTTTTTGTCACACCTGCCAGTAGCGAGTAAATAGAAAAAATTAGTTGTTTGTTTGTTTCAACGGTAGCATTTCACATAGAAACTGTGGAATATATTATATTTCATATATAATATTTGTCATATTTATGTAAGGTGAAAAAAATAACTACAGTAATACCTCAGTTTACGAGTTTAATTCGTTCCAAGAGCGAGCTCGTAACCCAAAATGCTCGTACACCAAAAAAAATTCCCCATAAGAATGCACTAAAGATCAATTAATTCGTTCCACTCGACCACAAATGCCAATTTTAAATATTTTTGTGGTTTTACCCTATTAATTACAGTTAAAATTATAACCATTAAGATCTCATATAAACACTAATTAATAATTGACAATTAAACTCTAAAAATACTTGACAATTTACTGTGATGCACTTCAGCTTTGAGCAGCATGCGTGGAGGAGAGAGGAGGGAGAGCGGGGAAATGAGGGAAGTGATTCAAGTGGGAATGAGTGAATTTATTATAACAGTGCAGAAAACAAACAAAGTGATAATCCAGAGTGAAGGTCGTGGAACATGGAATAAGGGAGACTGGTAGCTGCGAACAAACACACGGGAGCCGTAAAAAGAGTGCGAGAAAAAATGTATTTTCTCGCACACCGATACAATGCTCGTACACCGATTTGCTCGTATACTAAGTTGCTCGTAAACCGAGGTATTACTGTATATATAGGCGTCTATCTATCTATATAAACATCGTATTACATCTTAGCCACCCTATATGTGAAACGCTCCCTCTCATAACAACCACAAACTCATTTTTTATGCGTTTCTTTAATGCATGTAACAGATCACACATGTGTCCCGGTATGGAGCTCTGTAGGGAAAAAGGAAACTTTCTGTGGATTTCCACTGAGTTAAAAGTTAAAAGAAGCTTGGCAGCCAGTAAACAGAGTTTCCTGTAGACAAGGCGACAGCAGCTCTGAGTATGTAAGATCAGAGGAGGAGAACTAAACACAAACACTTCCATCATTATTAGACAGTCACTTCAGTCGAGCGCGTGAACGTCTTTCATTTCATTCACTTAAGTCAGGTAAAAACAGTGACGGCCAGACTGTCATTCCAGGATTTCAAATCATGATGTAGCAGTTCCGATCTCGATTTTCTACACTCATCACAGCCTATTTGGATGGATGAATGGATGGAGGGTCAACAGTGCCTGTTAACGGTGTTCAAACTGCTGCTCGGTTATACAATATTCCTTGTTTTCAGCTTTAAAGGCTGTGAAATCTCTCTCGTTTTCTCTTCTGCTTGTCTCAGCAGTAATTTGTGTCTCTCTGAATCTCGTCTGCAGGTTTTACACATTCGTGGGTTTGTCTCCTCCAATCCCGACTTCTCCTTCTTTTCTTTTCCTCCCCCTCCGTCTCATCCGCTCTCATCTCTCTCTTATCCGTTCCTAACACCCTCCTCTCCTCCCCCTCTCGCTGTATCACCCTCCCATTCTCTCGTTCGCAAGGCCTTACGTGTCTTTTTGTCTATTTCTCCGTTTCTTACTCTTCCATTCCGTCCCCCTGTGACTCTTTAACATCCTTCCGTCTCCCTCTTCCTCTGTTCTGTCTTCCTCGTCATGATGAAAAACTCTAAGAATAGCTCTCTCTATGTCTGCTGCGGCTCCGATAATCACTGGATCTTCTACAGCATGTAAACACCCTGTTTTCACTGTTCCTGAACCACTCAAATGGCGCAGAGATCCGTGTTTTACCACAACCGCTTCTGGATCAGCTTACGATGATTATAGTCTTTCTGATTATCCTTTATAACGGATCATTTGGAATGGTAGATGTCTCTCCAGAGTTTTATCAAAAGCATCATTTGTCATTTCAGCGATAGAATGGCCTGAAGAGTGTTAATAAGCCGTATCTTTAAAGTACTTCAATAGTGATGTTACATGTTATCTGTAATGTACTGACAGAATTAGGCCAGAGATATTCTCAGGAAAAAAAAAGAAAAAGCACATGAACGCAAGCACGACCAATGCATTGCAAGTTGGGCTCTAAAAGTCTGAGAACACTAGTGTGAAATAGCAAGATCATTGTTTTCACACAAGTCCACATCACAACTATAATGATTACAGCACAGAGGAACAATATGAAGCGCAACAGTCGGGTTCTGGAAGAAAAGTCGTCATTGATTTTCTCCATAAAGAAAAAGATTTTGAACGATAATTCATAAACATTTAAAGACAGTCCTGCTGTGGGCTACGAGGTTGTTAATCAATTGTATTTGCTTCTGCTGAAGTCAATAGTCTGCATTATTTTAGCCTATTTTTTTAATAATCGTGTTCGAGAGCAGAATTCTTGGTGAAAAATCTAAATTACCCATGATGCTGTGCAGAAAATTACACTAGTCAGGGAGTCAAAAGTCATCAAATCAGTCAAAAAAGCCACTGCGAATGATGTCGATGAATTTATGAACCTTGTCGATATCGCTAAGCTTTCAAAAATACTTAAGTGTTGGTATATACATGGATATTTTGAAATAAATAAACTCAAAAATACTGTTTTTATACATATAATCAACATTTTTAAGAGTAGTTTTATATTTCTCCACCACTTTTAATTTGATTATGCTGTTTAACAGTGTTTCATGGGATTGCAGTTATTTCAGTCTTGTAACTGCATTTTTGTTTGATTTTCAAAAACATTTTGGTTTCAAATCACAATTTGTAGTGTTATGATTCACCTCATAGCTGATTGTGTTGGCGTATAATGCTTTAACAAAGACTTTTTAAATCCCTATGGTAGAACAATTAATGAAAAAGCCAGCACTGCTGAAAATGAGGGCGGGCGATGAACAATAAAAACATTGACAGCCAATCAGAATTCAGCATAAAGACCTTAAGGATTTAAAGTGGCAGACAACAAAACTGCTCTTATAATAAACCGAATGATAGCATGTGTTGTGGTGTGGATAATATATAAGGGCCCGTCCACACGGAGACGCTTACACTGTATACGCATACATTTTTTTTATCGGATTGGCGTTTCGTCCACACGGATCCGGCGTTTTGGGAGACTGAAACCGCTATTTTTTTAAACCGGGTCCTAAAGTGTATACACTGAGAACGACACCCTTGCGGTCTTGTGTGGACAGCCAATCCGTATATTTTGTCAAAACGATGATGTAATCACATCACGTGTCGGCTGCGTCACACGTAACAGCAACAGTGTTGCCAGATTGGTCTGAAGATTCCAGCGCAGCTACAGCTTAAAACCCTCCCATTTAAAAAAATACCAGCCCAAAGTGCGTACTCTTATAAATAATGAAAAATGTTGCGCGATTTTATGCATCAAAAACAAGCCCAAATTTTATCAACCAGCCCAATGCATTTTTTCCCAGTCGGACGTGACAAAAAGGAGCCCAATTGGGCGGTAACCCGCCCAATCTGGCAACACTGAACAGCAACAACAATGCACATGCTCAAAGTCTTCTTCTCTGTGTATAGTGTATATCTGTGGCAGGATTACAGCTCCCCATACTGGTCTGGCATATAAACTACACCGTGTTCAGTTGGTTTCAGTGGTTTCGTGTGTAAGCTGATATTTCTTGAGACGGCGCCGTGTTTATGATCGGATAGGGAATGCACCGGCTTCGTGTGGACGTGGCCTCAGTGTTAATATAGATCAAATGGCCTTAATAATGCTAAGTTTTCAAATGTACACAAACAACTTAAATTGTGATGCCGTTTTGACTACTAATGCAAAATTCACTTTTATAAAGTTTTTGAACATCTCAACAGACATTTTACCTGTAACTACACTAAACTGTACCTGATCCATCTCCATGCACCATATACCGTATTTTCCCGCTTATAACCCGCAGACACATATAATCCCGCATATAGCCCGTGGGTGTTGGGGTTTTGTGTAAAACATCGATGGCATAACCCGCACCCTTATATAACCCGCACCCATAGATTGATGAACTTTTTTTGTGTAAGGACACATTCCGATTTTTGAGTGTTGCTCGCATGACGTCAATTATCCATAACTGTTCAGGCTCGGTACACAGTGCTTGTGTGCGAAATTCAAACAATAAGAAAACAAACACAAGTCAGAATCAGAACAAAAAGAAAAAACAGTCTCTCCCGCTGTGCAGCAGCACGTCCCTTGAGAAGTGATTCTACAGGTGTTGATCATCGGATGAGATGAGAAGAGCCCGCCCTCATGCAGCACAGCCAATCATGTCTTCTTGGATGATTGACAGGTCAGACAGCCTATCAGCGCCAGCTGTCAGAGTGACAGTACAAGCACCAGAGACAACAACCCTCGCAAGAAATAAAAACAGAAAGAAAATACCTCAAAAAAAAAAAAAAATTACGTCCTTAGGAAAGTATTGTGTGTAAAAAATTGGGAATTAGCCTGCACCCCTATATAACCCGCACCCCCTGCCGGGTTTGTAAAATCTGGTATAACCCGCAAATACGGTATTCTCTTTTTCTGTAGGCATCTTACAACAGTTCCCACACGAACACCTTTAGAGCAATTTATAGATTATCATGACAGAACATGCTAATTGAGGACCAGAAGATAGTTGACTCCACATCAACTGCATAAATTCATCAAACTGATCTGGTATGAAGGCTGAACACCTTCTACTGACAGTTTCTGAAAGTTTCAGTGCGTGAGATTGTCCTATTTTGTTGTTGCTGGTTTGCTGGAGCATGAGTTCTTGAAGCTCCAATAAATCGCTAAATTCACACGTTTTCACGCGATATCTGGCACTGATCCAAAAAAAGACGCGCTCAGAGAACATATCATTATAAAGGTTTTTAAGCGACAAACACATTCACTTCCACATATCTGAGAATCTGAATATCAGGTAGTTGATGACAGAGCCAACAAGTTGGTGACTATTTTGAATAAAAAAGAAAAAACTAAATAAATGTGAAACATCTATCATACAGTGCTTTTTTGTGACTGCGGTCTGTCACGTGACAAGCATGACGCGTCGCCATGGAAACAAGAAAGCGAAATGTTTACTTCTTACTAGTGGGGACGCGACAGAAAATAATTGAGAAGCACTGATTTAAAGGGACATACAAAAAGTATTTTTTAACATGCTATAAACCAGTGTTCCCTGTCAAGGGAACTCGCACTGCGTCGAGACGCGATTGGGAACCCTTCGGTGTATATGTCTCTTGAAGCACAATAAAACCAACGTGCGGGCGTGTACGTCGCCGAGATGACGTCATCACGTCATGACCAAGGAGTATAAAGGCACGTCACGACCCGGAAGCGGGTTAGCTTTCAGTGTCTTCACAGCGCTCTAAGCTCAACGTGTGTGTGTGTGTGTGTGTGTATGTATTTGCTGGTACGCGTGCCCCGAGTCTAGTTTAAAAGAAAAGGGATTTCACGTGTGATTGAGAAAAGTGCGCAGATATGGCAAACTTACCAACTGCACCTTCACTAAGGCTTGGGCACTGCGCCTTCAAGATATCCATGTTCTGAGCCTCGTCATGGCTCAGTCATGACAGTTAGCAGTTCGGCATCGAGGTGTCGTTCTCGCTGACTGGAAGGTGCGGGGGAGGGCTAATCTTACATGGTCCGCGCTCGAGGGCGTCGACTGTG
Source organism: Rhodeus uyekii (assembly GCA_037043235.1). Taxonomy (NCBI): domain Eukaryota; kingdom Metazoa; phylum Chordata; class Actinopteri; order Cypriniformes; family Acheilognathidae; genus Rhodeus; species Rhodeus uyekii. Next base: position 838,884 of record JAWRVZ010000203.1, read on the forward strand.
TAGGTTGCCATTCCTGTCTGACAGTCTTCGAGGAGACTGTTCAGACTCGCGGTTTAGGTCCTGCTGCAGCTGAGGCTCAGCGGCGATCCCTATCGCGGGGACTTCTCAAGTTCCGGAAGCACGCCCTGTGCGGTTTCTTCCGACTTGAATAACAACAACCCAGCTCTGAGGAGTTGGGTGTTGTATTTACTTTGTGCCATCAGTATGTTTATAACTGCTGTGGTACAGTGGATATTGTGTTTGCCTATCATGCTGGAGACCGGGGTTCGAGACCCGGTTGAATGCACTTTTTCCAGCACCGAGGTAAATGGGTGAGGAGCATGCACGATCAGCGCTCGAGGGTACTGATTGTGTAGATTGTTTTGCAAATGAATTTGCGAACGCTCCGATCCCGCCTGGCGGTTTTTGAGGAAACCGCCCAGGCTAGCGTTCCTCGTGGTTCCGGTCCCGCTGTGGCTGAGGCCCAGCGGCGGCTGCGATCATGGGGGTCGCAGATGGACTTGTCAGAGGGGTTGGAGACGGGCTTGGCCTTTTCTCCACCCTTACCTGGCAGGTCTGGCCTCGTTCAGGAACCGGAAGCACGCCCTGTGGCGGTTTCTTCCGACCCTGACGAGGTGATACTGCAGCTATCCAGCTCCGAGGAACTGGACGTTGTTAGTATCGGCGCTGATGAGGAGGTCCTATGTGCATGGCGATCCCGCCTGGCGTCTTTTGAGGAAGTCGCTCAGGCTCGCGGTCCCCGTGGTTCCGGTCCCGCTGTTGCTGAGGCTCAGTGGCTGTCTCGACCATGAGGATTGCAATTGGATTTGTCAGCCTAAGGGGATACTGCAGCTATCCAGTTCTGAGGAACTGGATGTTATAAGTGTCACATTGATGAGGATCTTCCTCACCAGCGATTGGGGCATGCGTAGCCGGTGCGTGAGCGCACTGTGCTCGCTGTCGCTCCACTCTCACCTGGCAGTCTCCTAGGGGACTGCCTGGGCAAGCACCCTTTAACGATTAACTGCGTGCCTGGTGTCCCGAGGGAACCAGGTCATGCACGTTTTAGGAATGGCCAGTCACTCACTGAGCAGCTGAGGCTGCTGGGCGTCAAGGCAGAGTTTCCAGTGCTATGCACTCAGTCACCTGTACTTGTGTTCCCTTCACTAGTGGCTCTGAACCGTTCCCATGGGGAGGTTTTGTTGGACACTGTGCTGCGTTGGTATCCCGAGGGAGCCAGGCACTCAGGTCCGAGGCGGGACTCTCTAGTCGCCACCCATACTTCTGGTGGCGCTTGGGAGATCGCCCCCTCTGAGGAGGGTCTTAGAGCACTCACTCCAGGTTTCCCCTGCAAGCAGGGCCCTGGAGCGGATGTTCGAGAAATACCAGAGGCCAGCCTCGAGAGGCTGGTTACCTTATTGGAGTACGGTTTTGTCCCAATGGGTCCTGCAGTAATATCCAGGGTGCCTGCCCGAGTGGTAGCCCCCGAGCAGGCTCTGGTTATGGAACAGAAGTGAACGCTCAGCTGGAGTTCCCAGCCAGAGTTTACGGGCTTCGGTCTGGTTCTTCTGTTCAGTCTAGCTTTTACCCTGCACCTTCAAGGTTTCTGATTTCATCAGATTTCATCAATGTTTGGTTGATTCTGGTAGCAGTTTGGCATCGAGATGTCGTTCTTGCTCACTGGAAGGACTGTACGCAAGACTGTACGCAAGTAAGAAGGGGTTGTATCCTCATTTGGAAGCCACCTTCCGAAGCGTTGTTGGGATTCTGTGTCGTTGCCAGCACGGCTTTCACCCGTGCTCATCGACATCATCCCACCAGCAGTCAATAGCAAAAGCTAGACCAATCACTCACTGAGCAGTCGAGACTGCTGGGCATCATGGTAACAGCTTCCAGTGCGGTCCACTCGGTCGTCTGTACATGTGGCCCCTTCAGTGGTGGTTCAGAACCAGAAGGTTTTCCCAGAGGAAACCGCTTCCACACTATCAAGGTCACGAGGCAATGCCTACGCACCTCAGATATGTGGGAGCAATTCTGGTTCTCGTCCCATAAAAGGCCCACACTGAGAGCACTCTGTCACTGCGTATGCCGTCGACAGATACTTCTCTCATGGGTTTTGGGCGGTCCTGAGGGATCGCTCAGTATAAGGTCTGTTGGACTTTTCTCCCAGACATTAGGGACGTCATGCTGTTGTTCCGCTTCACTAGCTTCCCTAGCTCCACGATTCTGGGCTGTGTCTCATCAACGATCTGTTGATCCTTTTCTCAGTCACGGCAGGTAGCAGTCTGGCATCGAGATGTCTCTTCCTCGTGCGCATTGCTACTGTTTTGCCCACAGTCCAGAATATCAAGCTAGGCCAGCTAGTCACTGTACAGACACTTCCAGAGAGTGTTGGGTCTCATGGCGGCAGAGTCCAGTGTTATCCCACTTGGCCTGCTCCACATGAGACCCCTGCAGTGGTGGCTGAAGACCAGAGGGTTTTCCCCGAGGGGCAACCCCTTCCGTCTGATCAAGGTTTCAAGGCGATGCCTTCGAGCCTTGCATCCGTGGAAGCAGAACTGGTTTATTTCCCAGAAGCTCGCACTGGGAGCTATCTGTCACCGCGTCATGCTGTCGACAGATGCGTCCCGCGCGGGCTGGGGGGCGGTCCTGAGGGACCGCTCGGCCAGGGGTCTATGGGACGGGCACCACCTCTCCTGGCATATCAACGCCTTGGAGATGATGGCTGTCTGGATGGCGCTACGGGCGTACTGCTCTCTCTTCGAGCGATATATATCCCGGGGGCCCAGAACCTGGGGGCAGACTTCCTGTCGAGACAGGGGCCGAGGCCCGGGGAATGGCGACTCCACACTCAGGTGGTGGATCAGATTTGGGAGAGATTCGGCCAGGCTCAAGTGGATCTGTTTGCGTCTCGAGAGACGACTCACTGCCCACTCTGGTTCTCCCTTTATCTTCCAGCGCCTCTCGGCCTGGACGCCATGAGGCAAGGGTGGCCAATCTACCCCTGTATGCCTTTCCCCCCGTAGCTCTGCTCCCAGGGGTTCTGGAGAAGGTTCGCCGGGAGAAGGTCCGTCTCACTCTAGTTGCCCCGCGCTGGCCGGGCAGGGTGTGGTTTTCGGACCTGGTGTCCCTCCTAGACGGCACTCCGTGGGAGATTCCGGTCAGGAGGGACCTCCTGTCCCAGGCTCAGGGGAGGATTTTCCATCCTCACCCAGAACTGTGGAAACTGTGGGTCTGGCCCCTGAGGGGGCCCAGCTCATAGAGTCTGGTCTCTCAGCCGAGGTTGTAGAGACCATTCTCCACTCCAGAGCCCCGTCCACGAGGAAACTGTATGCTCAGAAGTGGAAGATTTTCACTTCTTGGTGTTGCGAAAAGCAGCTGAACCCAGTTACCTGCCAGGTTGGCACCGTGCTGGAGTTCCTGCAAGAAAGGTTCGCAGCAGGGCTGTCCCCCTCCACACTAAAGGTTTACGTGGCTGCCATAGCTGCTTACCACGTACCTTTGAGTGGTGCCTCTTTGGGCAGGGACCCCCTCATAGTTCGTTTCCTACGTGGCACTCAGAGGCTGAGGCCTGTAGTACGTTCAAGGGTGCCTCCTTGGGACCTGTCCCTGGTGCTCCAGGCCTTTTCCCAGGCTCCCTTTGAACAGCTGGACGAGATTTCAGATAAGCACCTTACTCTTAAAACTCTCTTTCTTCTCGCCATTTCTTCCCTCAAGAGGATTGGTGACATGCAGGCCCTCTCTGTGGCCCCTTCATGTTTAGAGTTTTCGCCCGGCTTGGCTAAAGTTTTCCTCTATCCCAGGCCGGGTTATGTACCTAAAGTGCTTTCTAGTCCTATGCGCCACATAGTACTACAGGCTCTCTGTCCTCCTCCATTTACGGATCATGACCAGGAGTTAAAGAACAAGGTTTGTCCAGTGCGAGCACTGGACGCCTACGTCCACAGAACTGCCACGTGGCGTAGGTCAGACCAAATCTTTGTCTGTTTTGGGGCCCCCAGAGGCTCCCCTGCTTCTAAGCCTACTATGAGCAGATGGATTTCAGAGTCTATTTCTTTAGCTTATGAGCTGGCAGGACAGCAGTGTCCACTGTCTGTCCGAGCTCATTCTACTCGGAGCATGGCTGCCTCGAAAACTTTTTTCGCAGGGGCTTCCCTCGCGGACATTTGTGATGCGGCTTGCTGGTCCTCACCGCATACCTTTATTAGGTTCTACCAGTTAGACCTAAACCCCGCCTTGGGATCATTGGCGTTATCGTAGTGAGCTACGTTTCGCTTGGCATACCCCGTACGCTGAGGCGGCGTGGGTATTCCTCGTTCCCAATCGCGTCTCGACGCAGTGCGAGTTCCCTTGACAGGGAACGTCTCAGGTTACGTACGTAACCATAGTTCCCTAAGAGGGAACGAGACACTGCGTCTTGCAGCCTCAGCTCCTAGGCATGCCGGCCTGTTCAGACACTGTTCAAGCTAACCCGCTTCCGGGTCGTGACGTGCCTTTATACTCCTTGGTCATGACGTGATGACGTCATCTCGGCGACGTACACGCCCGCACGTTGGTTTTATTGTGCTTCAAGAGACATATACACTGAAGGGTTCCCAATCGCGTCTCGACGCAGTGTCTCGTTCCCTCTTAGGGAACTATGGTTACGTACGTAACCTGAGACGTTTTCCAACCTTTTTTGAGCCAAGGTAAAAAAAATTTTTTTTTTCATTTGAAACAAAATCACAAGACACACCATCAACCGAAAATGTAAAAAAAAATGAAACTCTGTAGCCTATATTCGCAATATACAGTCATTCTTATCAAAGTGTTTTTTAATGGGAATCAAATAAACACAAAGAAAAAAGTCTTTTTATGATGAATTAGTTTTCAAAAAAAAATTTTTGGACCAATTAGGTGAAATTAAATAATTTTCCACAGCACACCTGACGATCTCTCACGGCACACTAGTGTAGTTTTAGCACTAGTTATATTTGCACAGTGTTTGAAAAACACTGCTATAAACATTTCTGTGGGGTGTTTTGAGCTAAAATGTCACATACACACTCTGGGGACATCAGAAACTTATGTTACATCTTGTAAAATGAGGCATAATAGTTGCCCTTTAAAAGCTAGCATAAATGGCTCATTCTCTTTTTTCCTCAGTTTCTGCCTCTCTGGTGAAATCTGCCACTCTCTTGATCCTTTGTCTTCTACAGAAGGATGTTGATTTATAGATACAGTGTGATCTCAGCATGTGTGCGGCCGGTTTATGTTCCTCCGGTGCGCGTGTGTTTGAAATTTATGATGGCGAGAAACATGGACTCTGCCAATGAATCACAGACACGCTCATATGGGCCAATTTCCTACCTGCAGCCATTTGACGCACACAAAACACAGGCAATTTCCAGAGTTTTTGATGTTATTTTTATCCACAATGGGTTTCTTGGGAACGCAAGGCATGGCCTTTAATGACTATAGTTTGTACACATGCAAACAAAGGACGAAAGCACCACAAAATAAATTATAAAGAACTACAGCTCATGCATATTCCAAATGCAACAGATAACTGGCCTGTATAGGTATGCAGTTGTATACCGTTATGTATACCGTGATATTTTAGTTAATTGCTTGTAATCACTCATCTCTCTAATTAATATGCTAATTCCAATGAATGCAGCTGTTCATCAGCTACGCACACACTCTTTCTCTCTTTCACACATACTGATTGGATCCTTATACAAAGACATCCTCATTAGCAAATCCATTGCTGTTAGTTAAAAGTAGGTTAAGAGAGAGTTTCGACTATAAAAGTGTGTGTCTGGGGATTTGTTTGTGGCTGATTTTATGCTGATTTATTTATTTTTTTAGGACCCTATGTAATAGACGTCGCATTAAAAGCTTGTGTGGGTGTGCGCAAGTGTTCGGCGTCCAACGGTAGAGCGCTAATCCTTCCATTTCCCCCCCGTATGTGGACTTACTTTCCCACACACGCTGGTCCAAAGCGGTAACTGTGTAACTGAGCCTCTGGTTGCCATGACAATGAGTTCAGAAGTCTGTAGACGTTAAGACCCCCTCCGTCGATGGGCCTTTGCCCGCCACAACCAGTGAACCCCATTCAGGCACACCAATTACACCATCCAAGGCTTGTATTATCCCTTAAAGTTGGGATGAAATGGAAGTTTTGGTCTTTTTCTTTTCATTCGATTTATTTTTGAGTGAAACGAGAACAAATGTGGGCGGGGCTTGATTGTGTCTGTTGAGAATTGATTGGATGGTTGTGGTTTGCTATTGGTTGATCTCATGTGAGTGACAGGTTGCCCCGCCCTCATCAGAGAAGAGAAGAGATGAGCTACAAGAGGGAGGGGAAATTATTTTACATGTATTCATTTAGCAGACGCTTTTATCCCAAATATATTTATTACAACTGAGGAATTCAGAAATCGATTAGTCGTGAAGAGGCTAGAAAAGGGAGGGATTAAAGGAAAGTGAAAGAATATCAGTTTTCTAGGTTGAATGTTAAGTGCTTACAGTTTTCAGCTGTCTTTTGAATATTGACAAGGATTCTGGATTCAACCGGCAAGGAACGGTGAATGAAAATGTTCTTGAGAGGGATTTTGTGCCACGAGTCGTCATTGATCACTCGTAGGTTTCTGGTAGGTGTGTAGATTTGTTGTAGCGAGTGGAAGTAGGAGGTGCTGAGCCTGTGATAAATCTGTAAGCATGAGTCAATGCCTTGAAGTTGATGCGAGCTGCAAGTGGGAGATGATGAAGAGAGAGATGAAGAGTGGAGTGATATGGGCTCGTTGAAATCAAGACGTGCTGCAGATCTTTTTTCTAATTAAATATTACGAGGTCACATGAATTAAAAAGTAATAATGATGTGCACAGATAAATAATTTATTGTAAATACTGCAATATTCCATAAAATTCTGATTCTGTGGCAAAATGCCACAAACATATTATTCCTATCTTCCGCAGACTCAGGTTAGAAATATTTCAGGCGATTTTCACATTTATGACATTATTTTATGCCTAACTGATTTTAAAGTTGACTTGATGTTTTCTGCTACATCTGGGTGTTCTTCTACATCCAAACAGCGACAGAAAAACTCATTTATTTATAAACTTGTGTTCGAATATCTGACTTAAACTTTGTTCCATTCCTTTCCAGACTCTAAGTTAAATTATACATTTTGAAGACGTTTTATATTTATTTTTATTGATTGATTGAAACTGAAGCTCTTGGCAGCTTTTGTTGTTAAGTTTGTTAAAGTTAACATAACTTGTTTGAAAAATGCTTATTTTATGTGATGGAAAGTTTTCATTGATGCTTTTTTTTACTCTGCATCATCAAATTATGCTTTCTTTCAACTGTTTCTGATTGTGCCTCATTCAGATTGTGTGTGTGTGTGTGTGTGTGTGTGTGTGTGTGTGTGTGTGTGTGTGTGTGTGTGTGTGTGTGTGTGTGTGTGTGTGTGTGTGTGTGTGTGTGTGTGTGTGTGTGTGTGTGTGTGTTACAGGCATGATGTCATAAGCAAACTTTTGTCTCTGGCCTTTTTGTTGGCCCCCATTTCCCCCTCCTCTCCCTTTCTCCCTTTTTGTGTTTTCTCCTCTGTTTTTTTCTCTCTCACAGTACGAGTGCCCTGAGCTGCTGTGACTTGATTCAACACAGCCGCCCCCTCTCTTTCTCTTCCTTCTTGTGTCTCTCTTCATCTCTGATATGGGTCAGTGATGGGGCTCCCTGGGATGTGCCTGATCAGAAGGCATACTTAAGGACCCACAGGCACTTTGACATACCACAGAGTGCATTACTGTAGGAACACTACCATAGGGCTCTGAAACTAATATCATAATATCATGTGTATAGGGGTGGGCCTAAAAAATCTGTAATCACGATATGAGTCATTTTGTTTTATGATAACAATATATATATATATCACAATATAGTATTTTTTCTTTAAATAGTATCAAAAGTTTTTATACCATTTTACATCTACATATTTGGCAAACATTTTTGTCCAAGGCGACTTACATTGACATTCTAATCAGTTCTTGCTTTACCTGGGAATCGAACCCATGACCTTGGCGTTGCAACCGACTCACTCTACTGTTTGAATTATATGAAAGACAGCATGGTAGTGTAGGGGATTTACAGTTAAGACCCAAGGACCAGATATATTTAATGAAGACCAGGAGTCAGAAGTGTGGTAAATAGAAGACATTTTAGTGAAGTTTAGTTTGCAGTTTCATCAGCAGAAGCTTCAGGTCTCACATGGAGTTCGCAGGCCGCCCCACTTACAATAACATTGATACAGCAATTATACTCTAAAAAGATTTAAGCTTCAAAATCTTCTCTAGGTTTGGATGTTCTCAAATGTTTTTCTCAACAGCCTCTTAAGACTGTTACTTTTAGGCAGAATGCAATATAAAATTCGTTGCCATATAGATACCTCAATAATTCACAAATTTTTAAAATGTAAATATTTAACTTTCAAATTAGACCCATTTTGATAATCTAAAATAAAGTATGCAAGGGGCATTACTAAGTTTACTTTTAGTTTAAAATTCACTTAAACTTTGTTATCCAGACCATCTCTTTAATAAAACGTATCATTACAGATCTTTCTTTCAAAAGAATTCCTTAAGACTTTAATATTATTTTTGTTCTTTTCCAGACGAAAAACGTAAATTTTGTTATATTAAACACTGATTTTCTTTCAAACCCACTTAACAGTAGGATAAATTACAAGCACTAATTACAAATGGTCGAATATAAAATAAGAACACATAAAATAATTCCAAGCATCAGAAAACAGACAACAAAACAGTCTAAAGCTAAAATAGACATACCTGAAAAACTTTAAGCGCTAAATAAGAAATATATATAAATATATATAAATTGTATAAAGCAATCAATTTATACAAATTCACTGTGTAAATTAAATATACACATGTTCTTATTAAAGTTACAAAAAGTTATTTAGTGAAGAGCAGTGCGTGATTTTCTCTCTTTTGTTGTTTGATTAACTTGAATGATTATTTGGTTGCTGTCACTTTAAGAGCTGCTCAGATCCAGTTTACTCTCACACATGCATTTCCTTTCTCAACTGTTTCTGTTCACTTAAGGCATAAATGACTGTATGTACTAGGATACCTGCAAAGACAGGCATCTGTGTGTTACATTACTCAGATTCGTACACGCGCTCAGTGTGCAGCATCTTTACAGACGGTACGCAGATAAAGCATTGAGTTCTGTTCAATGGTTTAAATAATTACTTTTTAAACCACAATGCTTTTTAACCACTCATGCAAATCTTAAGCATGCGAAAATCCTAAATATCTACCGGCTGACCAATTTCTACTGGTTAATTATGTCTACCGGTATATCACCCACCCCATATGCACACACACACACACACACACACACACACACACACACACACACACACACACACACACACACACACACACACACACACACACACACACACACACACACACACACATGATATTCCTTCAAAGACAAAGGGCTTTGTAATATAAAACTTCTAATGAAATATTAAAATGAATATCTACTTTATTAGTACTGATTTTAGGGAGAAGTTATGGATAAGGTTTGGTTCAGACTGCGTTTTTGGACAAGAAATGTTGATCCAGGATGTATTACTTGGAAAAAATGATGGTGACCATCATACACATTTTTTTTTTCAGTGTTCCCTTCATGCCAAAATTACATGTGAATTACTCAGATGAGTTGTAACTTTGTAGTTTGAGTTGAGCATGATTGTTGCACCATAAAATAAATATCAAGCTAGATAACTAATAGTCTGATTCACAAATATAGTAGAACCCCGCCTTACGAAACGCTCTACGTACGAAAAGTTCAACATACGATAAAAGATTTCAGGGGTTATTTCGCCCGAGTAACGACAAGATGATCGAAATGCGAAAAACAAAATATCGGCCGAGGCGACGATTTCCGAGTTTTGTTTTGAAATTCGTGCGCCACTGACCCGGAAACTCGCACCAATCATCCCGCTCTACCATTGGCTGTCTCCTGGCTCGGACGCTAGCTTTCGCTGCAGCATCCTGCTCTCCTATTGGTCAGCATCGCTCCCACCAGCCTCTGCGTAGCGGCATTCCTCTCCCATTTCATTTCATGGAGACGAAAAGGGAGATAATTGAGAAGTATGAAGCTGGGATGTGCTTGTCATACCATACTGAACAAGCAATGCTTTATTATAAAATTAAATGTGGTGTTTTCGTAGGGCTTGGAACGGATTAGGCAATTTACATGTAAAAGCCTGACCAACTTACGAAAAGATCGACTTACGAAGCCAACCTCGGAACGGATTATTTTCGGAAGTCGGGGTTCTACTGTAAAAATGACTCCATTGATCCAATTATTTTGAACAATTTAAAAAGTTTTGTTTTGTTGGCTTACCGCACTTCCAAGCTGATTTTGTGAATTTAAAACATAACCTTGTCGATTTTCAACCCACTTTTGTATTGTATCTGTAGTATATGTAAATGAACAATGTTTACTCGTTCTCATTTATTTGTCAGCAAAAGCCTGACAGCATTTGGGAAAACTGAGGATTTCTTTATTTTTTAAAACCCCCTTTGTTCGTGATCATCCCGTTTGAAATGTTGACTACAAACACAGAGGTTTTTCATATTTCCCGTCACAGAGTTCCCACCATATTTATGATTCTTTTGCAGCCTTTATTCACAGCCTACAATGTGCTGGATTCTTCATTGGAAACTGAAAATAACTCACTCCTGCCAAAGGTTTACTCTGGGAACAGCCGACCCAAGTCGACACCATTATGACTAAAAGTTTGCTAAGAAGTATTTCCTACTAAAGCATGACGGTATTTGACTCTGGTCAAGCATATCCATAGCAATCTAGTGAGAGTGGCCCAGTGATTCTGGGTGTTGAACCTTTCCTTCCTTTTCGGCTTGAAGATTGTGAAACTTCCAAATCAGTGTCATTGCTTGTGGTTACAGACTGTACGAGTGGTTGGGTCAAAGGATATTTCTAAAGCGCCTGCTAAAATGAGTGATTTTGTATTTTTCAGGTCTGATTACCACAACCTCTCGGAAGCTGGACCGTGAACAGCAGGCTGAGCACGTTCTGGAGGTGAGACACACTCGTGCTAACCCACGTTCACACAAACACACATCAGGTGTGAGAGCTGCGATCCATGCTAATTTGCTCTACCTCCAAATTGCAGATCAATTTTGTGAGGTACGGGAGAGTAGCAACAATTTTCACTTCATATAAACGCAAGATTATCGACGTGTTCTGACTAAATCCTATAGACACCTGTTTGAAATTCAAAATGTTTCACTCTGCTGGTCTATTTGCATATTTTAGTTTGAAAGAGATGTCTGCCAAATCTTTAGAGTGTGCTTTTTTGTAATATAAAAGCGATTTTGTCGTGTTGATCATTTGAGAACCAACTTCTCACTCACATTATGTTTCCCGTTCACCGTGTGAACCCTTGAGACCAATAAGATTACACAGACCAAATACCCCTTTAATTTATTACAACCCCCCCTCTTTTGTCTCATTTATTGCTTACTCACTCACTCTCTTTCTCTCTCAGACAGACAGATTGAATTTGTACAGGCGTGGCACAGCAGTCTGTATCTGTGAAAGGAAATGAATAAAGTGAATTGAATTAATCGTTCTGTTGTTGCTGCTGAGATGGATGGCGCACACCGTGTCTTTTGTTTTTAATGATTTCATTTAAATGTTCCTTCACAGTTCACCACAGTCTCCTGATTGGCCGGCAGCCATGTGCGGCCATGCTGATTGGTGGATGAGCGATGGGCATGTTTGCTAATGAAAAAGAAAAAGGGATAGAATGTCAGAAACGGGAAATGAGAGAAAAGCCGAACATGACTTATCACTCCATTCTACAGAAAGAACAATTATGTTGATGCGTAAAGACGCATAATGATTTTCTTTTCTCCTTTATCGTCCCTATTTGTCTCGTGGAGTTCAAACTGTTAAACAATAGTGAGGTGATTCACCGTTTTAAAAGCAATTGAGAGTTTTGTCTCCATGGTCACGGCTGTGGTTTTGTGTCCAGGTGACTGTATCTGATGGCGGTCCTTCTCCCAGGCACACCACAGTATGGGTGGTGATTCAGGTGTTGGATGTGAACGATAACAAACCAACGTTTCCAGAGAAGATGTACCAGGTCCGTTTACCCGAGCGCACCCGTAAGCAGCGGGGCGCTCCTATATACCGTGTCTTCGCCTACGACCAAGATCAGGGTGGAAACGCTGACCTCTCCTACAGCATTGTCGATGGCAATGAGGATGGGAAATTCGTAATTGACGCCAAAACCGGTGTGGTTTCATCTCCCAAGAAACAGTTCACAGCTGGAACCTATGATATTCTTACCGTGAGTCACCTTTGACCCTTACCCATCAAAAATAAAATCAGTAAACCTTGTATATGTGAGAATCATATGTGACTATAGTATGAAATACAGTGTTTTATAGTATGTGATAATAATATGCAAATAAAATGATAAAATACAAATAAAATATGAAAAGATATAATACGATAAGGTATGATACAATACGATAAGATAGAATGTGATAAGATATGATATAAGATACGATGTGATACAATAAGATAAGATAGATGGGATGAGATAAGAAACAATACAATAGGTTACGATAGCATATGGTGAGATATGGTATAGGATGCAATAAGATATGGTATTATATGATATGATAAAATATGATCAGAAAAGATAACTTCAGATAAGATATGAGATAAGATGGATGGGAGACAATAGGATGAGATAAGAAACAATACTATAGGTTATGATAAGATAAGATATGATAGAATATGAGGAGATACGGTATTACAGGATGCAGTAAGTTACTATAAGATATGATAAAATACGATAACAAAAGATAGGATACGATACAATAAAATGTGATATGATACAATAAGATAAGATAGATGGGATAAAATAGAATGAGATAAGAAGCGATACGATAGGTTATGAAAGGATAAGATATGATAGAATATGATGAGATATAGTATTACAGGATGCGATAAGATATGATGGGATATGATAAAATACGATAAGAAAAGATAACTTAAGATAAGATACAGTACGATAGGATACGATACGATACAATAGTATATGATACAATATTATGGGATAAGATAAGATGATTTTCTAGCTGATCCAAACTGGCCTAGATTGTTAAACTTGACTATCAGGTGGGCTTGGTTTTGACTTTGTAGAATATCTTGATCATGCTGATTAGAGCTAATAGACCAGAACCAAACTAACATGTTTGGATTAGGGTTAATGGGTTTAGGTTAGGCTAGGCTAAGCAAACATGTTTGGTTTGAGTTAGGCTAGGCTAAGCTAACATGTTTGGTTTGAATTAGGCTAGGCTAAGCTAACGTGTTTGGTTTGAGTTAGGCTTGGCTAAGCTAACATGTTTGGTTTGAGTTAGGCTAGGCTAAGCTAACATGTTTGGTTTGAGTTAGGCTAGGCTAAGCTAACATGTTTGGTTTGAGTTAGGCTAGGCTAAGCTAACATGTTTGGTTTGAGTTAGGCTAGGCTAAGCTAACATGTTTGGTTTGAGTTAGGCTAGGCTAAGCTAACATGTTTTGTTTGAGTTAGGCTAGGCTAAGCTAACATGTTCCACAAACCAGCTAGACCACCTTAAAATAGCAATGTTTTTTTTTTCTCTCGAACTGAAGTTATATAAATGATCTGATGTAAGGACATAATCTCATAATAAGAAATAATCTTACCAGATATAAACTGAAATGTGAGCTCTTGGATAATAATTTTCTGGTTTTGTGAAACTCCCTTGACACTTAAAGCAGCTCAATTCTCTTAATGAGGGAGTTGACATTTTCTTGGTTTGTTCTTTTGTTTGCATTCAATACAAAGGTCAACAATGGATGCATTTTTCCCATTTTTAGTTTAATTCTCAGTTCTTTTAATGTTAAAGTGTTCCCGTCCTTCTGCCCGCAGGTGAAGGCCGTGGATAACGGACGTCCTCAGCGCTGGGCGACGGCTCGCTTGCACATCGAGTGGATTCGCCGTCCGTCGCCCAGCCCCGTGCCTCTCGCTTTCGATGAGCAGCTTTACAATTTCACCGTCATGGAAACCGATAAAGTGGCGGACATTGTTGGAGTGGTGTCTGCCCAACAGAAAGACCTCGCCTCCTTGTGGTTTGACATCACAGGTGAGCGGTTGGATGGTTTATGTTAAGGTGATGATGTATGCACTTTAATTACAGGAGATGGAATTGCTTTGAAAGTGGATTTTTTTGTATTTAGTGAAGTTAAAAGTTTAGTTAATCATAAACTAAAAGGGAAGTAATCCTTTACCCACCCTGGTGTTGTTCTAATGCCATAAACTCGTCTTTCTTTTTTGGACAACAACAGGAGAATAAAAAAAAATTGTTGCATTCATTCTCATCCACATAATGGCAGTGAATAGTGACCAGCATCACACTTTTTAACAAGTGTTGTGGGGGTCTACGATAGGGTTTATTTAAAAACAAGCCAAAGTTACATATTATTTAATGAAAGTCCTGGTCTTCTGTGTGCGTTCGTGAGGCTCTATTGGCGCCACTGTTAAAAAACACACACACACACATTGTGAGGAATCAAGTCTGAGAAAAACATGACATGAAATGCAATCCATACACCTTCTCTGAGGTGAACATATCCGCTGTGTTCGTCGCAAGACGTTATCACGTTCAAATCTGTCAACTGTCATCAGACAAAGGGAGTTCTGGGATTTTTTATGGGAGTTCTGATACTTTTCTGGGATTTCTGGGCGTTGTTTTTCATCTTCATATTTTACAACTGTTTCTGGAAAAGTCGGAGAGAACTGGAGCTGAAAGATGGCCAAGGCCAGGATTTTCATTAAATAATGCGTCAAATTTCTCTTTGTGTTTTCACCAAACCCTATCGCATTCCCCTGCTTGGAATATACGGCACAGGACCATTCTGGGATAACTTTGATTCGTTTTAAAAGCTTGCTGTTCACTATTCACTTCCATCACTTGGACGAGCACGATTATTACTACTTCTTTTTTTTTAGCAAAAAAATCTCCTTTTGTGGTCAGAAAAAGTACAACACCAGGGTGAGTAAACCATGAGTTAAAAAAAATAAGTTAATGTCAGGGATTGGGTTTTGTTTTGGGATAATGGTTGCAATACCTTCTAAAATGTAAAATTATGATCAGATGGGATGAGTTCACGTATAGATTAATTACGGTAGGCTGTTTATTTTCCCGTCACGGGTTGGAGTTGCTGGGAATGTTTGTGGTTTCACTGCATGATTCGTGCCGTTGTACTGCTATCTTTTGCCATTCCACGGTCACCATGGCAATTGCTTGCTGTCTGTATCTATGGTGATGTAAGGTTTGTATACACACAAACAAATGAGCAAACGTTGGAATAATTAATAACACTTTACAATAAGGTTTCATTAGTTAACAATCAGTGAACTACTTTAGCTGACATGAACCAAGAAAGAATTGCTCTGCTGCAGCGTTTATTATCCTCAGTAAATGTTAATGTACATTCATATTAAATGCATAATTAAAACCAAAAGTTGTATCTGTTAACATAATGCAACTGTGAACTTACATGAACAAGTAATGAATTACAGTATTTTTATTAACTAGCATTAACACTGAGTAATAAACACAGTAAAAAATGCATTACTCATAGTTTGTTCATACATTGACTAATGTTAACAAATGAGACCTTACAGTAAAATGTTATATAATAATTAATCATAAAAAAACAATATATTTTAGTTCTGCATTTCTGCACCATAAGGCGCACTGGATTATAAGGCGCACGGCCAATTTCTGAGAAAATGTAAGTCTTTTAGGTGTGCCTTATAGTGCGGAAAATACGGTGTATATTATGCATACAATATTAGAAAGTGTGTTAATATTAATAATGTTTTACACTAATAATAATAACTCCACATTAACGTTGACGTGTCATGATAGTTGTTGATACGGCAGGAGTGGAGAGTGGGATTTCTGCACGCATGTGGTTTGGTGTTCAGATACCTTCTGTTTGCTTCAGCAGCACCTGCTCTGCACTCGTTCGCTGCTCTGCCTCTCTTTTTCTCCTCCTCTTCTTCACTTTCTCTGCCTTCTCATGCTTGTTCTGTTCATTTCTTTCATCCTTCGACTCTTTACTTCATTCTTCACTTCTTTTGTTTTCTCTCTCTTCCATCCTCTCTTCCTCTGGCTGGCTCTCTCTCACTCTCTCTCTCTCTTTCTAAATGCTTCGTATGGGAAGGTCCCCGCTCTTTCCGTGAGATGTTCTATATACTCCAGACCGCTTGCGGCAGGAACTGTTCTACAGAAGGTATCTTTACCAGTTCAGCCGAACTCTTTTCTTTCTCCGAACTCTTCTTTTTCTGTAGGTTTTTCTTTCTGTGGTTTCTCCCTTTTTTGTCTGTTTTTATCCCTCCCTCCCTCTCTCTCTCTCTCTCTCTATCTCTCTCGTTGTCACTCTCTCTCTCCCTCTCTCTGTCACTCTCTCCCTCTGTCTCTTTCTTTCTCTCTCTCTCTCTCTCTCTCTCTCTCTCTCTCTCTCTCTCTCTCTCTCTCTCTCTCTTTATGTCCAGGGCTCAACACTAAGGACTTCTAGGTTCAAATTTTTATTTTCCCTGCCACAAAAAAGAACAAAACCGTTATTTATTTCATTGTTCCATGTAACCTTGTATTCTAATAAATCAGGTTGTCACGACCAACATTGTAGATGCCAGTGAAATGTCACAGTTATCGATTTTAACTTTGATACCACAACAAATATAAAGTTCAAACAGTAAGACGAGTAAACAGTCAGTACTAAAATATTTACTTTACAAGCAATAGCACGAATAAACACAACAAACAGAGATACAAATGGCATAAGTGGTGCTTTAAATGTTTCAGGGAGAATTCGGTCTAGAGCAGTGAGGGATTTTCTCTTTTTCTTTTGTAGCTTGATTAACATTAATGACACAGATGGCAGCAGGTTTATTAGGCTGCTGTCCCTTTAAGAGCTGAGTTTTATTCTAGATGGTTACGTTTTCCAAATTTGCATTAATTTGAGTCCATTTCAAATGACGGAATGACAAAATACAATCCGCATGACGCTAAATCCAACGCCGATAACAGTAACATTGACTTCGTCCAGCTCAAAGTCAAACATGCTCAATTTCAAACACAATAAGGAGTCATAATTCAATGACGGCTTTGACAAATGTGATGTTACACGGGCAGCTCCATAGTTGTGAAATGTTTCTCTGTCTGCATCAAGCCCGGCCGATGCCCCGCCCCCGTGAGTCATATACTCCACTGTGATTGGCCCCCAGGAGTCATTTACTCCACTATGATTGGCCCCCGGGAGTCATATACTCCACTATGATTGGTTGGTTTGTACAGCTCCAGCTTGCACAAAAAAGGAACCTTCCGCACACAACGCGGTAAAGCGCTATTCATTCAAAACTCGCGGGCCACACTTACATTAAACTTTCATATTGTCCCGCGGGCCACAAAATATCGTTTCGCGAGCCGCAATTGGCCCCCAGGCTGCACGTTTGAGACCCCTGCCTTAGACATTTGTCAAGGTCGAACCGAGCTTTGTTAAATGGGACAGTATTGCCCAGGGTCTCCAAACTCGGCCCCAGAGAGCCACTGTCCTGCAGTTTAACTGCAGCTTGTTAGAAAGAGCTTGATTGGCTGGTCTGTTTAATTGGGGTCGGAGCTGAACTCTGCTGGACAGTGGCCCTTCAGGAACAGGATTTTACAGGATCTTAGTGTCGCCTATTCAGGATTGCTCTTGTCGAGCAGGTCATTTTTTATCTGAAAAGAATATGTCTAAATATGTTAACCTTGGATATGTCAACATTTGAACTACAGTAATCCCTCGCCACTTTACGGTTCAAGTTTCGCAGCCTCAGTGCATCGCGGATTTTTCAAAAATATTAATCGGGAAACAATTTTTTAATACCGCCATATCGGCAGACGTATTACGGAAAGCAGCGTTGTTTCATCATGATGAGAGAGAAACGGTTTCCCAGGATGCCAGACAAAGAGAGAAACTCTCTCAGAGGCTTTGTACACACACACAGCACTCAGACAAGACACGTGATTGGTTCCCGGCGCGAGATCGACCAATGAGAGCACGGGTGGAGTGGGAGCCTCTTCGCCTCTCTCAGAAGCAAATGTTGACGATCCAGCACCGATATCTGACGATGAGGCGCTTCCCGAACTGATTTAAAGGCCTCATTATAGCAGTGCAGTAACACCATCATCATCATCATCATAAATATAAATATACATATTTTTCTAACATTCATAATTTTTCATAACATTCTGGTACCGACACACACATATACGGAAATTCCTAAGGGGGCCAATCCTACTTTGCAGATTTTAACCTATCGCGGAGTGTTCCGGTCCACATTAACCGTTTTCACATTTATATGTTCGAGTAAGTTGAATCCCAATTACTTTTCTCTTTAAAAAAATGAGGATGAGATAGGATGCAGCTATAAGCGACTAAAATGGGCATTTTAACATAATGTTGTGTGTATTTGTCTATGTTTCTCAATATCAAATGCGTCTCAATTTCAAGAGTGGTTTCAAATGATTTAAGATTTAAAATCACGTGGAAATGATCAACGTTCGTGTCGACGCATTGATCATTTCACCAACTTTCCTTAGTGGGCAGTCCTTCATTTTGAGCCTTGATGTCTGTTTCTCTCTCTTCTCTCTTTCTCTGTCAGTTTGTCTGCATGATTATCTCTCTCTTTCACCTCCTGTCTTTCTCCCTTTGTCAGTCTCTCCGTCTCTCTCTCTCTCTTTATATATTTATACAAGTTCAGCAGAACTGCTGTTGCTCTGTTTCTGTTTAACCATCAGCTAGCTCTGCTTTCCCATCATCCCTCAATGTTGTGCTGTATTGCTCAAACATGAATTTGAAGACTTGTCTCGTTACAAACGCGATTTAAATGTGTGATATATTACTGTATGCATGTGTGTGCGCTTAATGTTTACTGTGCAGTGGCGATAATGGTTTAATTTGTGCTTCCATCCATGTGTGTGTATGTGAGTGTGTGTTTTTTTATGAAGTACCTAAAACCCTTCTGGCGGTCGTTGACCCAGCCTTATCATCTGCGGCCTGATTAAATGCGTCATTAAACAGCCAATCGAGTGTGGATAAGGGTCAGGGGTCAACCCGGGGTTAGC